>CM042856.1:6455218-6903415 GCA_023658055.1 Thaleichthys pacificus
TCGTCCTCTGACCAGCAGCTGAGCCGGACAGTATTTTGCCCCGATACAATCAATGCTTGTCATTGGCTGTTTTTACTGTTGTTGTTTTTTTCTTCTCTCGCTTGTTAACTCTTTGCTGACACAGCTGACACAGTGGCGGTTTTTTCTGTGTCCTAACAGCTTTGTGAGAGAGACTGTTGAATAATAAGTGAAAGGGACTAGGAAGAAAGGAGGAGGGGGGGAGAGAACAGAGAGAGAGAGGGCGAGAGTAAAAGAAGAGAGGGGGAGAGGGAGGAGGCGAGAAGAGACAGAGAGAGAGAGAGAGGCGGGAGAAGGAGGTGGAGAGAGTGCGAGTGAGTGAGAGAGCAAGAGAGAGAGAAATGAAATTACATCCCTCATAACCTTCACATTTACATTCTGATCCATTCTAACAACATTACACCCGGGCCTTGTTCTAATACCCTGAAATGCCCACCCCCCCCCTGCCCTCCACCCACCCCCCACTCCCTCCACTACCCCCTCCCTCTCACCCTGTCTCTCTCACTCACTCATTCACTCCCTCCATCCCTCCCTGTCACCGGGCCGTCTCTCTCACTCACTCCCTCCTTCTCTCCTTCCCTCCCACTCTCCGTCGTCGTCCTGCTCTCTGAGATGACTTCCCCTCTTCTGCCAGTGGAGCACCTGACACCATGATGTCATATCTCAGCAGGCTGTCACGTCTCAGTCATCCAGCCGAGAGCTCAGTCCGACCCGAGCTAAACATGCTCCCCCTCTGCCCTACATGCAACCCCCTCACCCCCTTCCCACACCAAGCCCTAACCCACACCACCGCCCCCCTAACGCATCCTCCCCTCCAACCACCATCCCACCTTCCACCCCCCCCCCCAATACCACCACCACCAGCACCCCTTCCCAACGCCTCCCCACCCTTCTCCTCCCCTCTGCCCCTAAACCCATGCCCCCTTCCAATCCCCGCTCCCCCACCCTCACCCCCCCCCACCCCTTCCCACCACCTCCCTCCTCCTCCCCCCCCCGCCCCCCCTCCACCATGCTCTTAGAGTAAGATAGAGACCATGTCGTGAGCTCACACAGCAACACGAAGACCCGTTACCCATATCAGAGGGGGCCCAACGTCACTTTGGCAAGTCTATTCCGGGTTGATCAATGTCTGACGTGCTGGTGGAATGGTACCCATGGTGACCATCATGACTCAGCCTTGACCCCTCAGCTGCGCGAACGCAAGAACTATCCTGAAGGTACTGATCTGAGAGCAGCCGACCCCTCCGCTGAAGTCGTGACCTCGGCATTAGCAGGGGACGGGACCGGCTGACCTTGGATCAGTGTTTGAGTCAGGGACATGAGGAGAAGGCAGGGGGTTGGAGGTGGAAAGACAAGTCAAACGTTGCATTCAGACCGATTTAGAGTCTTTCATTGTTTTCCTTCCGCCCTTGATCTGCTTGTCTTTCTCTCTGTTCTGTTTATTTATCTACCTTTATCCGTGCAACCCTGTGTCTAATACCCTTCCTCTCCTTCCTGTCCCCCTCCCTCTATCTCTACACCCTCCCTCTCTTTCTCTCCACTCTCCCTTCTCTCTCCCCCTCTCTCCCTCCCTCTCCCCCCCCTCTCTCCCTCCTCCCCTCCTCTCCCTCTCTCCCTCTCTCTCCCCTCTCTTTCCCCCTCTCTCCAGCTCTCTCTTCCTCTCCCCCTTCCTTCCCTCTCTCCCCCTCTCTCCCCCTCTCTCCCTCTCTCTCTTCCTCTCCCCCTCTCTCCCTCTGCCATAGCGGCTGTTCATTTGCATCCCCGCGGGTCTCTCCCTCTCATGAAGGACCAGGTCACTGATCCGAGCCAAGCGTCCCCCGCTCCGTGTGGACGAGGGGACACTCAGAGCTGGCTCTGACGTGAGGTCACACACACGCGCACAACACAAACACGCACGCACAAGGCATCGTCCTGCGAGGCTTGAACAGAGGTGTACACGTCACTGTGAGTGTCACAGCCCTGTCTGTGTCTTTGATGAGCTGACAGGGTGAGGGGGGGGAGGGGACAGATCTATCTTGCTGTCACACGGTGGTCTGTGCCAGCACCCTAGGACAGCATGTGGAGGGACATGGGGTGAGGGATATTAGCGTTTTCACCACCAAACAAGTTTATTCAACTATCAATCAACTCTGGATGGTGCTGCGTAATAGCATCTGTGTTAGCAGTGTGTGTGGGCGTGTGTGTGTGTGGTGTATGACAAGGAGGGTGTTGTTCTGCTTAGTGGAACCTCATTACCTGTACCTTTGTGTCTGGGTGTGACAGCATCTCCCCGCCTTCAAAGCCTTGTCCTTGACTTGCCTGGCTATCCTACGCGCACACACACATGCAACCACACGCACACAAATAGCCACACACGCAAACACACACTCCTCCAACATCCACGCACATGCATACCCCCCACGCACACACAGACACATGCATCCACACGCACACAAATATCCACACCCACACGCTCTCTACATCCACATATGCATCCACGCACGGCACACACGTACGCGCGCGTCCACATATCCACACACAGACGCAGCGGCACCTCGTTACATCCGCAGCTACTGGTTGTCCCCTCGGCTTTGACCAATGGGGACAGAGATGTGGAAGTCACCCACGATTTGAACAGTTCCCGTTATTACAGACGTCTGCAGAACCTCACGATGGGCAGTGAACCTTTCTGGGCATGTACAGTTAGCGACTCTGTATACAAGACGAGGAAACAGCAGCAGCAACGTATATATATATTTAGCTCTGCACTGGCGTGTCTCTGGAGGAAAGATGTGTGTCTGTTGACGTGGTATTCTGGATAACAAGCTGGAATATAAATCTCCAGCATCTCAGCCCTTAGACCACGCTCTCCCACCTTCCTCCCCCTTTGAAGAGGAAAACACAACCACCCAGAAACACACACGCGCATGTACTTAGACCCCCAGAAACACCTAGAAACACCACACGAACGGCATCCCATTCTCCCATTCTGCTGCAGAACACAGTCAGTGTTGCCTGGCAATAGCTCAGCGATGTTCCACCAGGCTCGACGAGCGGAACTGCGTCTCCGTGTTCTGTGTTCTTGTCATCTCTGTCGAGAAACAACTAGTTTTTTTTTTCAACACTTCATTAAGTGAGAGAGGAGGAGGCAGAGTTTATTGAAATGTCTGTTTTATGATCCCCCCCCCCCCCTATTGGATGTTGTTTATGGTTTGCTTCCAGTGAGAGACGATGATGGAACTCGGATGAACCGAAGAGGAACTGCTGTTTAAAAGGCCAGAGTGAGAGATGGAAATGACTTGGTGCTGGGGTGGTATCTTGATAGGCAATTAAAGCAAACACTAATCGATTTGATCATGTTCAGGCTGATTTGGGCGCCGTCTTCTTCTCCTCCTCCCCGTACTGAGCCACAGGCTCTGTAACGTCGCCATCTAGTGCTCCTGCCGTGGAAGAGGCGCTTCTGAGAGTCGGAGCAGAGTAGAGTTGTGGAGAGCAGAGCAAAATAGAATCGAGTGCAGCACAGGACATTTACATTTACATTTAGTCATTTAGCAGATGCTCTTATCCAGAGCGACTTACAGTAAGTACAGGGACATTCTCCCTGAGGCAAGTAGGGTGAAGTGCCTTGCCCAAGGACAAAACGTCATTTGGCACGGCCGGGAATCGAACCAACAACCTTCTGATTAATAGCCCGACTCCCTAACCGCTCAGCCATCTGACCCCCCAGGACAGTAGAGGGATGTCGAGTATAATAGAGTAGAGCATAGTAGAGTGAAGTAGAGTAGTGCAGGTTTGAGTAGAGTGGAGTAGATACGTGTAGTGCAGATTAGCAGAGTGCGTAGAGTAGAAGAGAGGAGAGGCCCTCTGTAGCAGCACCACAGAGCCTGTCGCTTCACACCCCAGTCTGCTGTCACCCACCTGACGCTCCCAGGGAGATGATTCAGATCGCACTGCTACAGCCCACCTCAAACACAGACAGGACCGTCGTCTTCCATGGGCTTGTGACAGTCTCTCTTTCTCTCCCTTTCTCTCCGTCTCTCCCTCTCTCTCTCTGTCTCTCTCTCTCTCTCTCTCTCCACCAGCGTTCTGTATCTTTCCATCTCACATCCTGTTGTCTCCTCGCCTCGTCTTTCGTTCCGCGAACGGCGACGGCGGTGTTCCATCAGAGGTTTCATCAGAAGTGTCTACTTTCCCTCCAGACGCCCCCAGCCACCCAGACACAGGGCTGATGAAAGCTGAGGGAAAACAGCTCAAGCGATGAGATTGGTGGTAAAGCTATTCTACCTGTGAGGATAATAGCCTGGCCTCTGTCACAGGGAGAGGGCAGAGGAGGGGAGGTAAGGCGGGAGGGGGGGGGGGGGGGGAAGGGGTGGGGGGGGTGCGGCCAGGGGGGATGGGAGGGAGGGAGGGAGTGGGGAGAAAGGAGGGAGAAAGGAGGGAGAAAGGAGGGATAGAAAGAAGCCAGGGGAAAGAAGGAGGGATAGGGTGAGGGCAGGGCAGGGGAGGGAGTGAGGGGGGGAGGGGGGGAGGGAGGGGGGGAGGTAGGTAGGTAGGTAGGTAGGTAGGTAGGTAAGAGGGCAGGAGAGGGAGAAAGGGAGGGGGAGAGGGCAGGAGTCAGAAGGAGGGAGAGAGAGACAGAGAGAGAGAGAGAGAGAGAGAGAGAGAGAGAGAGAGAGAGAGAGAGAGAGAGAGAGAGAGAGAGAGAGAGAGAGAGAGAGATGTTCTCAAACAGACACTGGTGTGCAGCTGTCTGTAAGCTCGTGCAGAGTGGCAGACTGATCAACACTCCTCCTGAGCTCCTCCTGAGCCGGCGGAGACAGAACAACATGACGAGGAGGAGGAGAGGTGCTGGGAGAAGGAGGATGTGGGAAGGAGATACGGGCCGCCCTGCACCTGACGAGCCAACGTGCAAGCGGGAAGGGAACGGGGTCTATTTAGGCGAGGTGCTGTGAGGTGGCGTGGCGATGTCATCTCACCTAGCTTCCAAAACAAACGCGGTGCTGTGGAAGAGAACGCGCTTTGAAACGCACGAGGGAGTCGAGGATGTGAGAAGAGCGTTCGTTTTGTTGTTGTCGTTCTTCTTGAGATTAGGAGAGGATTAAAAGGAGGCATTGGTAATTGCAATGCAAGTGTTGATAGCGGGTGAGTGGGTGTTGACCAATCTGCACTTAAAATTCACCAGTGGTCCCAGCACAGTCAAGGGAAAAAAGAAATTTAATCAAATTAATGAGACTGCCTTATTGTCCTGGAATTCATTTCTAAAAGGGCTGGGACGAAGGTTATCTAAAATTCACTCATTTGAGAAATTTAATGACTCCTTACTTCTGGGACAATGACATGATTTATAACACTTATAACCTCCCCCCACACCACCACCAACACACACACAAGCACACACCCACCCCAGCACACACACCCTCACACCCTCACACCCACACGCACACACAACACATTTACAATCAGCCAATTGCATCCGAATAGAAATCACGTCCATTGAGTCGTGTCCCACGATTCCATATCCCAGAATCCCATTGTGTTCTTCATTAGAAATCCAATTAAACTAACAGGCTTCTGCCATATGACTCAGTTGATCGCTTTTTAATCACCTCATGCCTTCAACTCATTTGTTTGTTTACATTTAACTGCCCGGAAATGTGTCTGTTGGAAAAAGGACAGTAATAGCTGCCGCTGACTGGGAATACCAAACTGAGAGGATGTATCATTCCTGAGCCCCTTAACACAACATCAGCATTATCGCCATCTCCGTCTCTTCACCTGCGAGGCAGAGGTGGAGACGGATGACTGGAGAAGTGGACTGCCATGAACAGGTCAGTCGTTAAACCGCCGTCTGATATGAGAGGAAATCCTCCAGAGGAACCAGGGGGGGGAGAAATCAGTTTGTTTACACCGGGCGGGGGGGGGGGGGGGGGCCTGGCGTCGATGTGGGGAGATTTCCCCCGGGCTTTTGAGAAGGGCCGAGAAGCAGGGAGGGACACCAACAACCATCTCATCTGGGGAAGATGAAAGGAACTTCACATGTTGGATCTGCAGCCTCTGATAAGGAGCCCGTTCGCGTGTAACTGCTGGGAGAGAGATAAGAGCGAGCTCATCTTCCACTTATCCTTCTAGCGTCTTCTCTCTCCTCGCCTCTCTCCCTCTCTCTCTCTCTCTCCTCTCTCTCTCCCTCTCTCTCCTCGCCTCTCTCTCTCTCTCTCTCTCTCTCTCTCTCTCTCTCTCTCTGGTCTCGGTCTCTCTCTCTCTTCCCTGGATGTTCCACCATCTCCAGCCTCTCCATGGTCATATCTAGTGCACTTCCATGTGTAAAGTAAAGACGCTCATGTTTTTTTCATGTTGTATCTTCATGGTTTCCGTCCACCCTGACTGACCTCTCTGTCGGGGTCGTGTTGTCCGTGCATCACACTCGTCCGACTGCTATGCCGGAGTGTGACATCACACCTCGTCTCTCTCAGATGGGAGCCACGAGAGGCGGTGACAGCCATCAGCTTGCTGTCACTTAGGATCAATCACCCCGTGCAATGTACGCGCTCATAGAGGAACACACACACGCAGGGTCACTTCCATGGATGAGGGGTAACGTAGGCAGAGAGGGGGAGGATCTGTGGAGGATAAACTGTGGTCTGACGCCCGTCACACACACACACACCCACACATGTTTATCCACACACACGCGGACACACACCTACACCCACGCCCACACACGATTGCACCCACACACACATTTACACACGTGCGCCCAGCCACACATGCACTTACACACACATGCACACACGCACACCCACACATACACCAACACACGCGGGCGCACATTTGCACACCGACACATGCACGTGCACTTACACAAACACAATGAGTATCGTTGTCGTCTCATTTGCTGGGTCACATCCTCCACACAGCGTGCAAATCACCATGACGACCTTGAAGAAGATGGCTTCTTTCTCTCGTCATCTCTATCTTCCCCTCCCCTCTTTCTCTCTCTCTCTCTGTCACTCTATGGTCCCTCCCCCTCTCTCTCTCTCTGTCTTTTTATCTCTCTCTCTCTCTGTCACTCTATGGTCCCCCCCCCTCTCTCTCTCTCTCTCTCTCTCTCACTCTCTCTCTCTCTTCTCTCTTTCTCTCTGTCACACTATCCATCTTCCCCTCCCCCGCTCTCTCTCTCTCTGTCACTCTCTCTATCTTCCCCTGCCTCCCCCCCCTCTCTCTCTCTCTCTCTCTCTCTGTCTGTCTCTCCCCCTCCCTCGCATTCCCTCCCCAGCGTTTACACAGTGCCTGTCCCTGATTTATATGAAGAGAACGTAAAAGACAATATCATCTGAGGTGAGGGTGTTGGGAGGGTGAGAGGCTTCATTGGCGTGATGACTTTGCTCCCGGTGGCCCCAGCCCAGTCCAGCCCCATCCTCAGCCCAGTCCAGCCCCATCCTCAGCCCAGTCCAGCCCCATCCTCAGCCCAGTCCAGCCCCATCCTCAGCCCAGTCCAGCCCATCCTCAGCCCAGTCCAGCCCCATCCTCAGCCCCATCCTCAGCCCAGTCCAGCCCCATCCTCAGCCCACTCCAGCCCCATCCTCAGCCCCATCCTCAGCCCAGTCCAGCCCCATCCTCAGCCCAGTCCAGCCCCAGCCCCATCCTCAGTCCAGCCCCATCCCCAGCCCCAGCCCCAGCCCATCCCCAGCAGGGAGGAAAATCATGGTCTGGGTCTATGAATAGACCTGGCAGCCTCTGTCCCTGTGGACTGGCTGTCTCAGGACAGCAGCTGACAACAGCTCAACTCTGACCTCCAGCAGACACAAACACAGATCTGTGTGTGTGTGTGTGCGTGTTCGGACCTGTGTGTGTGTGTGTGGACCTGTGCGTGTGTGTGTGTTTTTTGGCCCGTGTATTTGGGCCCATGTGTGTGTGTGTGTCTTCCCTATCTTGAAGCCTGTGTCACCCTGGCCCTTGGTAATGAAAGGTGAGCAGTGAGCGAACCCTGAATACTCCCAATGTTGATCTGTCAATGAAAACACACAACCCCCCTCTGTGAACCGGCTCTGGAACCAACCCTTTATCACTCGTAGATCACTGTGGCTGTCATCAGTGGCTCTGTGATTTCACCCCTTTCAACCGAAGATGATCACAGGTGTGGGCAGTAAAAAACCTCCATCTGCAGAGCTATTAAGTGTGCGTTGCTGTGCTTAGTGCCTGCAAGTACTGTAAGAACGCCTGCAAGTACTTTAAAAGTTTGAAAAGAAAATCCCCTCACGCTTAACAGGTGAAATGAACTTCACCTAACAGAGAGAGAGAGAGAGAGAGAGAGGGAGGGAGGGAGAGAGGGATGGAGGGAGTGAGGGAGTGAGGGAGGGAGAAAGAGAAGTTTGGAGGGTATGGGTGAGTAGGGGAGTCTGTGATGGGTTTTGGGTGTTAGGTGGGGGGGGGGGGGGGTCCCTGCCTGTTTAAACTCTCCGGAACGTTCATGCATGTCGAGACTGCCGACCCGTTGGGAAATCAGTGCCCGGGAAACCGTCAGTCTCCCTGGAAAGATCCCGAGTTCTGAGAGCCCACATCTGACATTTTGAAATGTAAGTCGGCCAAACCACCTGCCGCAACGGACGGTTTGATATGAAGCTGGGATGAGAGAGACAGAGATGGGAAATGGGCCTCGTTTGTTAAGGTTTTAGATCTCTTGCTCTGTCTCTTTCTCGTGTGCTTCATTGCCTGTTTCCTTCCCCCTCAGTCTCCCCTTTTCTCTACAACTTCATCGTCACTGAGCTATAACTGAAGCAGTGTCAGAGTGGAGCTGTAATATGAACAACCCCCTAGATGTTATTGATCTACGTGTTCAATTACCTTCCAACTCTCAATAATTTAATAAGGCTCCACAGTTTCCTCACTTCTGAAGTCGCTCAGAGAGAGACCAAAAAAAGAAAGAAAAGGGTTTTACTTTTTAACCCCGATATCTTTTTAAGTGGAGCCTTGCTAGACAAAGCGTTTCTGTGATTAAAGACTGTTCCAGATTGATTTGGCACCGGATGAAATCCTCCAGAGTTTTGATTTGTAAGAGCTGGCATCCATGTAATCAGCCCTCATAGGCAAGCTCATTCATAAGATATCTCCCTGAACCTGTGTCAGTAGCGCTAGCTTCAGCTGAAGACACCTTGCACCGGGGTTGGAACTTCAAAGAGCAACGCACGGAACATTCCATAGCCTCTTTCGCATTCTAAACATAGAGGTGGGTTCTAATTAACGACGAGAGACATCACGTTCTCATGAGGAGACTTGCGGAGGGGCTCATGTATGCAAATGTGGAAAGAACGTGTTATGCTGACAGAGCAGCTGGACTCTCTCTCTCTCTGCTGTTATCTCCTAATGATGGAGGAGTATGTTTCTACTGAGGATGCTGCTCGGTTGGGGGTGGGCCGCATAAGTAAGATGAGTAGCCTAACCGGTGTGAAGTATCTCCAGGTAGACATGTCAGAAAACTCCTCTACTCTGGAGACGATGGGATCCCTGCAATGCAGACCATGGAGTGAGAGAGAGAGAGAGAGAGAGAGAGAGAGAGAGAGAGAGAGAGAGAGAGAGAGAGAGAGAGAGAGAGAGAGAGAGAGAGCAAGTGAGTGAGTGAGAGGGGGGGGGATCTATCTATGGGATGTGTTGCTAGGCTGAGTCTATGTCCGGTCCTAGACCAGAATGGAATATAGAGACCGGAGGTGGATGGCCTTAGATTGTGACACGGGAGATGCTACCCCTTTACGTTTGTGTGTGTGTGTGTGTATGTCTGTGTGTGTGTATGACAGAGAGTGTAAGGAAGAAATGAAAGAAAGAAGTTCACTTGAAAGTCGATCATGTTTTTAAAGGGATTATGAACATCCATAAAGTAGTCCTATTATGTCCTCAGATATTGCTGATGCGTGCTTTGAGACTGACCTGAGGGTTTTGAACTGTCAACGCGAGGGTATTATACAGCAATACAGCGCAGCACTTTAGCTAGTAAGTTACTATGGTGATATCAACCGTAGCCTATGCGTTACCGGAGAGGAGTGGGCTCTTACTGGTTCCGTTTCAAAGATCATTGGGGACATCTGGCGGCCAACAATTTACACAGCAACACTGCGACAAGAAATCTTTAATCTCAAACTTCTCGAGTTGAGAAGTAGGCCTATTGATCCCGGGGGACGTTTTCTCTTGCAGTAGCACTGACATTGCAAAATAAAAAATAAACATTTAACATTTGTATTCATTTAACAGACACTTTGATCCAAAGCGACGTACACTGAGTGCATATAGGCCTATAAAGTACACTATTAGTTGAACAATATAGAGGCTACAAGGCTACATCATCATTCCACACGGATGTCGCGAAAGGGAGACTTCCCAGTAAATATAAAACCATAGCCTAAAAGCTGGGTTTGTAGATTTTCTGATTAGTGAAGCGAAACGATTGCAAGTGATTTTTGGTGTTGTAGCCTAACAGGTAAGAAACTGTCTGTAACACTAGCTGGTTAGTGCATACCAGAGACGGATAGAAAGTGTTTTTGTATCACAGTCACAGAGACTAATTAGGTGGCTTTCATGCTTCCCTTGGGAAACCAGGAGTAAAATAATACTCTAGGGAACATCCAGCAAATGCAAATCTCTCAACATTAACTGAGGAAAGATGTAGGTTATTTCAGAGCCCATACTCGTCTGTGACCCCGTTCTTTTAACTGCAAACAAAAGCTTCCATCAATGTTATGTCGGAGAAACGGCCTCAGATGACATCGATACGTGCCTTTTAGTGTGTTAACCCACAAAACCTGTAAACGGCTATGAATAATCAATCACATCTTTTCACTTGTAGCGTGGCCGTCCTTTATTAACCTGAACAGAAATAGAGAATGAGAGGGCTGCCTCTCCCTCCTAATCTTGAACGTATTCACATTGAATATGACTGGTCTGACTCGAAATCGGTGACTGGTCGGGCACTTCGAGTATAGGGGAGGCCCTCGAAACCCTGTAGTTTAACATTGACGTCACAGGAAGGCGGCTCCGTGGCGGCGGCACAGGTGTGCTTTTCTTCAGGTGTAAAGCGAGGAAATGAGCGTCTTGCAAAACAAGTTAAACTCTTCCCTGCCGTTATTCGAGTTCAGATCTCGGCTTAGGTATGGCCCAGAACTGCGTGGGGAAATGTGCGCCGTTATTTTTTCTTGCAATTGCTTTTGATTTGTGTGGTTTGGCTGTTCTTCTAGTTGGTATTTTCGCCAATCTCAAATTAGACGGTCGGTTCTACGGGGATTTCCTAATCTACACGGGGTCTCTCATCATTTTTCTCAGTTTGATTTGGTGGATTATGTGGTATACTGGGAACGTAAAGGTTTATTCCGACGATTTGGAGAAAAGCACTTTGGATAACTTTGCACACTGGGCGAGGAAGTTTTCTGAGAGGCTCTCTAAGAGTGGGATGAAAACTCTGGAAGCGGGTGAAAAGTGCAGGGGGAATGGGAAGGATCTCAACGGAACTGTGGCCTTACGTGCTGCACCGCGATACGAAACCAACTCAATGACTGCTCACGACAACAGAGGTTACGATAGAAGTGCTGACAGTCCACTTCCACAAAAAACTGTTGAGTTGGACATTTTGAAGGACTCCGTGGTGGACCAGCAGAAAAGCGGAAAAGCGGAAAGGCTTCTTTGAGTTGGTGAGTTTTCCTCCTGAAAGTGAGCATCTCTAGCCCAGTTACCCGAACACGGCCTGCTCTACTTTTTGTGAGTGTTTAGTTACGAAAAATAAAACCACCTTGATTTAGTGGTGTGTGTTCTTCCCGTGCCCCCAGCACCTAGTTGTGTACTGAAAATAATTTAACTATGCTCTATGGTTAAAACAGTGTTGAAAGCAGTGGCGATTTTAGACTCTTTTTAGGGGTGCTCAAGCACCCCTAAATTTCATTTTAGCACCCCTAAAAATAATAATAATAACACAAAATTTAAAACAATGAATTATTATTATCTTAAATACGTTTTTGTGCTCTAACGTAAGAGTTTGGAAACGTGTCTGTTAGTGACAGATGACAAAACAATATGTATTTATTGTTGACACATCATATGCTGCTAGTTCATGAAGAAAGGGACTTTCTTAGTTTTTTCATTCATTCAATATTTTGCATAATAATAACTAGGCTACTTACTAACCGAGAGTGAGGTCATGCCGGGAAATCTTCGGCTTTGCAGTATCAACCTCGCTATCGTTCGGTCGATAGGCTACGTTGAAGCCTCAATTTGATATTTCCCGGCATGACCGAACGGTCGAGGTTAGTAAGTTGTTTATTATATGGCATTTTTAGCTCTTTTCATTTAAAACATGTCGTTTTGTTCAGCTCTCAAGTCTTCTCACGGTGTGTTTCAGGTGTTGCCTATAGCAACCAATCTGAAATCTGAGCAACCAAACCTAGCAATCTGCCTAGCGCTTGTCGTTAATAATTTCCTCGTTGATGTCACATTCTCATTGGGGGCTGAGCCCCCCTAAAGGTCTGATCCTATAATCGCCCCTGGTTGAAAGTGATAAACGTAGCCTATGTTCCCAGAGATGGATTAAACCTAGTTCTCTAGCCAAAAACAAATTCCAATCTCCATTGATTATTATTTTTTGTTGTCTAGGACTAGGCTTAATCCATGTCTGGGAAACTGACTGTTAAACTTCACACTTAACTCCACTCAATTCCTGTGCAACACTGGGAAAAAGTGTGTATGTTAGGCCTATTCTGTCATTTGACACTTTTGACACAAACCCCCAAAAGCATAATAAACAGCACCGCCTGTCGTCCCGTGTTTACCATGAACACAACACGCTGTAGTAGGTAGGCTACACCCTTGATTGTCCAATGTAGAAAGGTCTTGTTAGTTTATTAGCCTATTCCTCTCCCTCTCTCTCAGGCCAATGCATGGTGCTCGAGGACTTGCTCGTTCACTAGCTGCTTGTGAATATCTGTAATAATTAATATGTGACTGCCTGCTAATAAAACGGTCTTGGTGGCCCTCGGCTTCCTTTTAATTAACGAGTCTGCCTACTGCTGTTCACCTTCACAGACTCACATTATTTTAGCCGTCAGTTAAGGATTGCCATTTTATGTAACATCAACGGCGGTCCGGGTAGCCTCGGCATATCTCCACATACATTTTAGAAGTCAGATAGAACGCATTGATTCCCATTGAAGTCACCGCACTAGAGCCTGCAAGGCAAGACAGACTTGACTTTCTTTTTTCATAAGATTAGTTATACACAACTATGTTCTCTAAGGGGGTTCTCTAATCGTATGATGTTCGAGATATTTTGTTCTTGGAGAGGGGCTAGACGTATAGGCAATTTCAACATGAAACTCATAAAAAAATAGCATATCGTCAGTTATTAAAATGACTGATAAAAAAAAATTATCGATGTTGAAACAGCCAGTATCTGACAAATTGTGGCTCTATAGTCAATACTTTCAAGATAAATAGTCAGTTTTATCCACCTCTTTTCCAATGACCAAGAGCCACCACCTAAAGAAAACATTACCATTGTCTTGACCAGCTGCTGCGCAATGTTTGTCTTCACTTAATTATGTTGGACAGAAACCAAATACTTGGCTAAACATTAGCAAAAGCTAACAAATACAGTTGTGTAATATTTTGCAGACAGGTAGTCCATCAGGCTCAGTCTTCCTAATTGTTCTGGTGTCTTTAGATGCTGGTCTCATTCCAAGAAATGTGATCCCACATCCCACATGTCATCTGCGTTCAAATGTTTAGTACATAATCCCTGTGTATTTACAGGCCCATGTATTTTTTGTGTTTGTGTGTTTAACTTTTTCTTTTCTTTTTTTTAATCTTTCCTGTAGTAACCCCACAATTTACCCTATGGATTAATAAAGTACCAATACTACTACTACTATAACTTCTACTACTAATTAACTACTAATTGGCTGGGCTGTCAGATGTATTCAATATGAAGGTGATTAAGAAAGCAAAACATATTATATCTGACACATTTGACCCCCTTCATGATTCATTTCAGACCCTCCCTTCAGGATCTTTGTAAAGGGTCCGCTTAGCTAAGTCAAATAGATTCAGAGGTGTGTTTCTTCCATATGCTATACATTTGCTCAATTTAAATAGGAAAAGGTTGTTTTCTTTTTCAAGTTTGTATTTTAATGTATTATTGATTTTGTCAGTGATACATCATTGACAAAACATCAACAAATTGCCCTTAAGGGGGACAGTAAAAGGTTGCAAAACTATTACTTACATGCTGTTCTTGTTTTGCAGGTACATGGTGCCTTTTTTAAACCTGTAGGAACTGAAGACACTTTGTTTGCAGAAGAGGCTTCTGGTTCAGGGACCAGCCCTGCATGCTGCACCATGCAGGCTGCACCCTGCAGGCTGCACCATGCAGGCTGCACCCTGCATGCTGCACCATGCAGGCTACACACAGAAGAACTCCCCATTTATTCGATGTAAATAGAAGAAATCTTTATTTTTGAAACGTCTTGAATTGTTTGTGTGTTTTGAAAGTAGTGATTCTAAATAAACATTTCTCAAAACATGAATATGGGTGGTGGCTTTTCACAGAACAACAAACACACACACACACACACTAATGCTGTTTCATGTTCGATGACAATTACACTATGGTCCAAGCCTTTGCTGATATTATGTGTAGCACTTGTGTAACCCAGCTGAATTGGTTAAACTCACTCCTTAGTATGAATACCCGCCACTGCCCATCAAGAGCTAGGTGTTGGGTGACGGGGCTGGTTCATGCAGTGTTTATGAAGGCGGTAGTCACGTTTGTAAGTCAGAGGACCCAAGTTCGAACCCTTGTCATGATCAGGAAGCGGGGGCGACTGACGAGCAACCCAACTACACCTGTTACACCTGAAGGGAGAACTTGTCTGTAAAGTGAGTAGTGTCATCCGGGCGTGTGGGCTGAAGATCTTGGCTCTGATATGGTGTGTGTTCCAGTATGTGCTGTATAGAGCTGTTGTTTAAGTTTATTGTCATATGTACAGGATACACAAGTACAATGAAAAGCTTTGTGCCGCTGAGCTACCTACAAC
Source organism: Thaleichthys pacificus (assembly GCA_023658055.1). Taxonomy (NCBI): domain Eukaryota; kingdom Metazoa; phylum Chordata; class Actinopteri; order Osmeriformes; family Osmeridae; genus Thaleichthys; species Thaleichthys pacificus. The sequence goes on from CM042856.1 coordinate 6,470,278, forward strand.
ATTGCAGTTTTTAATAATCAAAGAGATAGTGTTGTAAGCCGAAAACTGTATGAAACTACAATTACTGAAGTAGTTGGTTGTCTTGGCATGAACTGCCACTGAACTGTCTTAGTTATACCTAGCTGACTAAGAAACTGAATGGGCACCTCAGGTGAACTAGCTCTGACCTATTGAAGACGTATTAATTAGATAATACCCAATTGCTCTGAAAGTGCCAAGTCAATGAAAGGAATAGTTAAGATGAGTTCAGACAAGTTCAAGACAAAATCTATGTATTTATTACAAATGTACGGTGCAGGTCAAGTTGAGTATCTTGGACAATGAATACAGGAAACAAAGGGAGCTAAATAGTATCACAATATGGGAGGATACAATATGATTAACATTGCCTTTGCAGGCACTGAAAAAGGACACTGTATGCCAGATAGTTTTTGTTTAGGTCTTTAGATAGGGCTCCTAGAAATGGCCTTGTCCCTCCTTCTATTTTCCTCATTCAAAGTTGCATGGCATTATACACTTTGACATTATTGTGACCTCTAACTTACATCAGCGACACAGGCCTTTCCTAGTTACCCTACAAAGACCTAACTTTATGGCTATGCAGGCATAATAAAACAGTATAATGACAGTTTATCAATGATACAAGAAACATCATTAAAAGAATAGAAAAGGTAGAGACACTTAAGGTGGCTTCGCAGCTTCGCTGCTTGGCCACCAATACATAAATAAAAATAGCAATAAATAAATCTAAATAGCTATGGGGAGGAGTTTCTCTTCTGAAGCAGGTTCTTCTATGAGAAGTATGAGAGATAAGAGATGGAGACGGAATGTGACGGACGCGTTAAAATGACACTTCCTCGCTGCCCTCCACAGAGTAACGCACAGCTCTCGACAAGAGCAGAGGGAAGAACAGGTGTGTATCTATTTGATGCATGGTCATGGTGATATCTATGAAACACACCTAGGCATCGAGAGAGTGTTTTTACAGGAAGACGACAACCAGAAACGACGACCAGGAATTTCACTTTGACACAAAGCAGTGGAGAACCTACGTTCGCACCCCTTTGTGTCCCCGCATCATCGATCATGGATTATGCCCCGGGTGTAGGCCGCTGCCTGCTATCCTTTGTCCTTGCCATCGTATTTAGTGCCACCGGCATCGTCCTCTTCCTCATCGGCATCTTTGCTCCCTTCAGCTTCTGGGACATCTTCATCTTCTCGGGCCCGCTCCTCGTCTTTCTCAGTCTGGTGTTCTGGATCCTCTGGTATCTGGGGAACATAGAGGTGGACGCTGATGAAGCTTCTCCCTAAGGGAGGCCCAAATGGAATTGAAATGTAAATGTAGGAACTTTTCAATGGACAGACATACAAACATTTGACACACAGACATTTGACATTGTCAAGAAGAAGAAAAAGACATTTACAACACGGTGCCATTTTTCGGCTACGATTTTTTGTGGAAGTTTATCGATGGAACCCTCCTCCTTGAAAAAGAGCCTCGAGTCTGTCTTGTGACTACCTGCAACAGGGGTGTTTATCCTGTAAGCGTGTGTGTGGAGTTCCTGCAGTTCCTGTTGTGTAAGCTAGCTCCTCTTACCTACATTCTTTACACGTTGGATTCCTATTCATCTCACTGGAACAGTCGATCACTTAATGCTTGAAGGAGAAATACGATAATTCCTCAACTCCTGGAACCTTTAGTATTAGAGTACACAACCAGATAATATGTAAACATTGTGTTTATAGCTGTAGTATAAGTGTCACTTCTGTTTCATGTAATCAATTCTTGCTAAAACATGTTTTCCTTGTTCATTTTGACTACCATAAGCACTCATAAGGAAGGGCAGAACTTGGTTTTGTCTCAGTATGTACAAATTATGTGTTTATTTAAGCTATTACAGGCCTATCCTCTGGGTGTTGTCCTGATGGGATATCAGAGTATTTGTTTGCTCAAACACTCATCAGAAACCAGCCACACTCGGAGTCCTACATATCTTCCCTCACGCAACGATAATTCGTTTCTGTCAAGATCAAGAGATGAACCATTTCCCCACCACCTTCACAAGGCCATGGTGGTGTTCCTCCCGAAGAAAGAGGAACAAGTGTTCCCTTGCATTCATGGCCAAGTTGTTGAGCTTGCCTTATCGTGATCAAGCCTTCATGAAACTGCCCATGCTTGTAGCCGAGTATGTGACACAGCAGGTTTGTCAGCACAGGCACACCCAAACACTGATGGGTTGATATTCAAGCCACTTCTCCATAATAATCCCTGGACTCAAACAATAGAAGCCGGAAGAAAGTATCTAGGCCAGTGCCAGTAACACATACTAATAAAACGATTATGGATATCAGGTGTTCTGGTCAAAACCACCTCCCTCAAGTAGAAATGGAGGGCTTGTCGGGTTGCTGCATAGGCAACATTTCTGTCTATCTTCTGCCTAAATAGGCTTAGACCTCTGTGTAATAGATGTGTACCTGTCTGGTAAACTATTCCTTAACACTGCCCACCAAAATACTATTAGAACTGTGTACTTCTGGTCCTTGATTTATGCTGTACAACTTCCTATCCAATGCAGAATTAGTTTGTCACTTTGGATAAAAAAAAACGTGTTCAATGAATAAAACGTTAAATGAAGTTTATTAATCCCCAGTTGGGTATGTAATGTTTCTTTACTGTGTCTTTGTCAGGCCTGCTTTGCTTTACTAATTCATTACCTCGCCAACCTCCTTAAGACACCTGCATCACATCGTCAGGCCACCAGAAAGGTGTCGAAATCCCACTTATCGTTCTCCGGTTTCCACACACCTTGGTTGTCTTTCCAGTATGCGGTGCCAACCAGGTTTGCGGCCGGCGACAGGGACACAATGGGCGAGCCTAACCCGACACCTCACGGCGTTCACCGTGGTGACAAATGGGGGCCGGGATTAAGTTCTACCTGACACAGTAAACCTGTTTGGGCCCGACCCCAACAACGGTTCTGCCAGAGGCGGACACCCTAATGACCGCAAGAGGGCCCAGGGGGAATGGTGTTTACGGGATCTAGATGGAACCTCTTTTCCTGCCAGATTCCTGCAGCTAGGATACCGGTTACAGGTGCATGTGATTGAGTGATATTCTAGTTTAAAGGCTGTAACTGGGAGTTTATTTGCAGTTGTTGTAGGCCAAACTATCACAGTGCTTTATCTTTACAGAGCGAGGTCTGTTTAACAGTGACATGTGTTAATTATATATGTGAACTATATTAAAATATTTTTATTGTGTGATGACTTAATTCATATTTACAGGTGATGACCTTGTGCCTGACCTCTTAGAACAACATACACTTCTTATTAATCAATGTATGTGAACGTTGTCATTGTTGATTTGTTTTTTGAACACTAGATGGCAGTGTAGCACCGAAATTCGATAATCACACCATCGGTCCTTGAGTTTCTTCTAAGCAAATATGATCAGGTGTACTAGTAGAACGGTTCTGTCTGAAAGAGCCAGGGAGAGTTCAATGAGTCTGTTAAAGGATAGGCCTATCCGGTTGATATGTAAAAGCTGAAGTCCATATAAATTCACTGTCACCGTAACGTTTTTGTAATTGCCGGTGGTAAGGGACGCCGGTATTTTATAACAGAACCGTAAAGCGACATGAGTCAGTGGGTCAATTATTATTCCATCCATGTCTGAACTCAGTGCTCCCTTTTCTCCGCTTCTACTCTCTCTTCACCGTCTCTTCAACTCTGCTCGCCCTTCTTCCCACAAACACTAGTCAGTAGTTAATACCTTCAAATGCAGGTTTGTTGTATAGCCACTCAGGCCTACATGTTAGCTATTACACCTTCTAAAGGTCACTCTTGAAAATGTTTAAGAATTGATTACCGGTAATTGCATTCACAAAAATGGCGATGTGTATACACTTAAATATATCATTATGATACAAATGTCTTATTATTTGCACTTTTCTGTTTGCAACATTTGAGAGCGAGGACATGCCTTGAACATCACTATCTACACGATGATGTAATCGAATAAGAACACGCGTGCATGCCACATAGAATTTCTCAATGCACCATGCTGCTTGCTATCGAATACAGATTTCAAGAGAGACGATAGACCCTACGAAATCATGAAGCCATTCTGGTCTACGCAATCATCTGACACACGTGCACATATTTTGCCATCCATAGACGTTTTCAAAACAGAGTCGTTTGTAAGACACGCGGCTTTCTATTTGACCTCCACAACATTCCGAATGGCCCGGGGCATTGTGGGTACTACGATTTGTAAACTAAAGGATGTCCGGTTGCATACAAATCATGGTAGGATGATGGTATATGGATTGGGGCTTCTGCAGGGTGTGGACAATGAGACCGTTCTAAATGCCTTGCAAGTGCACTCGACTAGTAGTGAGATTGACAAGGTATGATGACCTGCCTGGTTGGCCTGTTAAACTCCGGTTAGTGGTTTAATGTGACTGTGCTGACTGACTAGTCTTATTATGAAAAAATGCAACGTGCAACTCTCCTTTTTAACATCCCAATGTACTTGTCAACCGTGGGGTTTTCCATGTTAAATATTCCTGGAAACGTAACTGGCCATGTCGAGCAGATCGTTTTTATTCAAGACAGGGTCCACTGACCGCATTGATGCACAAAACTCCTCTCCCAGTCTTCTAGGCTCGGCTGCAATCGCCGTATTTTACAACTAGCCATCGACCTGCGTGTCGGGCTGCGGCGCAACCAACCACACTTTTCTACGGGCTATTTATACTGTAGTAGTCAGTGGTAAACACGCCTCATCTGCCTACTCATTATTCGTGCTAGTTGGTGCAATAAACTGCCTGTCAAGCTACTTCCGCCCATTTGGACGCCTTTGGTTGGCTGGTGTCCTTTCTCTTTCTCTCTATCGCGGCGGTGGGTCGGATCCGCTGTGTCCCCGGTCTGGCACGTTCCTAACCAAATTCTTCTCGGTTTAAATTTGGATTCCCCTTTACGAAACCTTAAATTTGCAGCCCCTTCAAAATTAAAAGCCAATTCATCTAAATTTGCGCCTGTTCTCCCCACAAAAAGCTCTAAATTAGAACCACTATAAGATGGCGGTGATAAGCGGGATGTCGGGGTCGGCTGTTGCCCGGCTTGAGGGCCGAGAATTCGAATACCTTATGAAGAAGAGGTCGGTGACCATCGGACGGAACTCCTCGCAGGGCTCAGTGGATGTCAGCATGGGCCATTCCAGTTTTATCTCTCGCCGACACCTAGAAATTTTCACCGCAGGCGAAGACGGCACCGGTAGTGGGGACTTCTATCTTCGATGCCTCGGAAAAAACGGGGTGTTTGTGGACGGAGTGTTTCAAAGAAGAGGAGCTCCACCGCTGCAGCTCCCACGAATGTAAGAATAACATTCATTTGTTTATGTTTGTAATGTATTGCTGTAATTGCTAACCAAAATGTGCATATATTCAGATCTACCCTTTGTTATTGTTGTGTTCTCGTGCCGCACGTGTTGTGACAAGCAACACCAAACGCTCGTCTCCAGACACCCCACCTAGCTGGTCCATGTAGCCTACTAAAAGCGCGATCCTTCTGCACAGCAAGCTATCTACAACATAAAATAAATGTACATTTACCTGTATTCCAGTAACCAAGTAACCAACACATTTTTGTTTGTAAGTAGTTAGCTTGCTGGCAATTACATTATACATTGTGTGCCATTGGCTCAATGTCGGCTTGGTTTCATGTGTTGCAATGTTTACCTATGATGAAACATGGTAGGTTCATATTTCTTCGTATGCGTTCCTTTGGAGCATAGCAAGCAAGCTAACGATACGGATTTACTGCCGCCTAATACCCTCGTTTTCTCATTTCTCTATGGTATACTCCTCACATTCCAGCAACGGAATGTCCTGAATGCTCCTAAATTTGACAAGATTTCACACTACGTTGGTTGTGATGATGGGGCAGCCGAGCACTTAATTGTGCGATATGCTTGTGCAAGCACTGCGGACCACAATTGGGCATGGCAGCAAATTCAATTTAGACCTGGAATGGCCCTGGTCAGCCATCAGACACCTTATGGCTCCAAATATACCCGCTTGATAATGTAAGAAACGTTAGACACAGCCTGTTACGTAAGAGTCATGATGGACATCCATATTTAAACCTTGTACACCCTTACCCTGCCCCGTCCCCCCCCCGTCCCCAGCATTGCTATACAACTTCCTTATCTGTGTGCCCTGTCTGCTTGTCTAGACTGGTATTAACACACACCTAAACACAAGACGATGCTGTCAGTATCGGTCAGTGATCCTCCGTGTACAACCAGATAGTGACAGTGGATTGAGGGGGATGGTGGTTTGCAAGAAGGCTTTGTCCAAAACATTGGACCGACCAACTTTGTTGGAAATCCAGTTTTGCTTGTGAGGTCAACCTGACAACATCTTTGTTATTTCTCATCGTTTTTTTCTCATGTTCTTGGTTTTGCTTTCCCCTCCTCTCTCTCTCTGTCTCTCTCTCTCTGTCTCTCAGGTGCTGTTTCCGTTTCCCCAGCACAAACATAAAGATCACGTTCACCGCTCTGTCCAGTGACAAGAAGGAGGGCAGGAACGTGCCGGAATCGCCGGTCAAGCCCGTCCAGCCCCAGATATCGCCGCTGACTATCAACATTCCAGACAACATCGCCCATCTCATGAGCCCCCTGCCCTCCCCCACAGGGACTATCAGGTGGGTTGTGTGTGTGTGTGTGTGTGTTGAGGGGAGGTAGAATAAACTCCATGGAGACGTCAGAACTGAGACCAACTGATCTATTTTGATATCCTCTGTTCATGTCACAAGAACGAGCTATAACGGTTGTACTCTAAGCCATCTATCTTTGCATCACAGATGCTCTACGATTGTCTGACTTGAACAGATTAGATGTCATCATTGCACATTTGGTATTCAGTTCGGTGTGCGATCTTCATCGATCTAGACCAGTGGACCAGAGGACCAACCCTGGTCCTCAGGGCCCCCCTGTCCTGCATGTTTTGGATGTTTCCCTGCTCCAACACACCTGATTCTAATGAATGGGTTGTTATCTAGCTCAGCAGAAGCCTGGTAACAACCATTCATTTGAATCAGGTGTGTTGGAGCAGCGAAACATCTCAAACATGCAGGACAGGTGGTCCCTGAGGACAGGTTTGAGAACCACTATTCTAGAACATGCCGGGCAGGGAGTCACTGAGGACCAGGGTCAAGAACCACTGATCTCTAGACTCGACATCCACCACGGTACACCCAATACCCCGACCACCTTTTGGGATTGTAGAGTCTTCGCACCAATCACCATGATGTACTCCTCGCAAATCTCTCCCCCGACACTTTAGTCTAACACACGATTGGTCTGTCCCTCAGCGCGGCCAACTCGTGTCCGTCGAGTCCCAGGGGGGCGGGGCTTTCCAGCTACAGGATGGGCCGCGTGCTGACCTCTGACCTCATAGGGGACAACTCCCAGTCAGAGAACGACAAGGATGCCTCGGGAGGGGACAGCCCCAAGGTGAGCACCCCTGACCTCTGACCCAGACCCTCAACCTGGGACTGGTGTGTGTGTGGGGGGAGTGTGCCTGAATGTGTATGTCCTTGTGTGTCCATGTGCTTGTGCGTTTATCCATGCGTGGGCTGTGTGTGTATTGATGTGTCTGGATGTGTTTGGGTTTGGGGAGAGACTAAGGAGGGGCGTATCACACATGGTGAATGCTCGGTTACTCATTGAAGTCCAGACGTTACTCAACACTCGTGAACGCAGACTTTGGATAGAGCAAACCGTGAAGTGACCTCGAGCATGGTGTGCGGGCTTAGGAGAGCGTGTGTGGGCGCTGGGGGGAGAGGGATGTGTGTGTGTGTGTCCTTGCCCGTTAACAAAAACAGTTTTTGTCGTCGTGCTGAGTTCCGTCCTCTATTGTGACATCACATCCCCTGTGACATCACATCCCCTGTTCTTCTTTCCACGTTCGCAGGACGACTCGAAACCCCCCTACTCTTACGCCCAGCTGATAGTCCAGGCCATCACCATGGCGCCCGACAAGCAGCTCACGCTCAACGGAATCTACACCCACATCACCAAGAACTACCCCTACTACAGGACCGCAGACAAGGGCTGGCAGGTCAGCCTCTCCATTCCTCTGCTGGGTCTTATCCGTCTGTGACCTCAGTCAATTGACATGTGCAATGCCTTGGAATCTCTGTCAATAATCGCCTGTCTTTCATCTTAGGTTCTAGATCCTATAAATGTGTGTGTGTGTGTGTGTGTTCTGAGAACACCGGCCCCTCATCCTCTGACTGTGGTCGTTCCAGAACTCGATCCGGCACAACTTGTCCCTGAACCGCTACTTCATCAAGGTGGCGCGTTCCCAGGAGGAGCCTGGGAAAGGGAGTTTCTGGAGGATCGACCCGTCGTCCGAGGGCAAGCTGATAGAGCAGGCCTTCAGGAAGCGAAGGCCCAGGGGCGTGCCTTGCTTCCGGACCCCGCTGGGACCCCTCTCCTCCAGGTACAAGCCCCCAACTCAGCCCCTCTCTCCTCCAGGTACCATCTCCCAACCCAACCGCCCTCCCCCAGGTACAAACCCCCATCCCAACCCCTCTTTCACATAACAGTAACCGGTGCCGAAGTGGGGAGGATAGAAAGGTTATTAGGTGAGACGCTTGTTGTCAATGCGATGCAAAATCTGTAGTAAACCACTACTGCCCCCTAGTGGACTGAGCTTGGTACTGTCTGAAGTGGCACATGATAAATATCTGTCCCAGTCCAACAATTTGAGGTTATATTGTTCCCGATCAAACACACACATGACCAAACTTGCTATCTAACTGTCTATGAAGTCATCTATCTACAGTATATGTCTTCAGCCATCCCATTCTAAAACCGTGCGTGTTCCCTACCTGTCCCTCTCTTCCCTCTCTCTCTCGCTCTCTCCCTCCCTCCCTCCCTCCTCCCTACAGGAGCGCCCCCGCCTCCCCCAACCACTCGGGGGTGCTGTCGGCCCACTCCAGCGGGGTCCAGACCCCCGACAGCCTGTCCCGAGAGGGCTCCCCCGTCCCCATGGAGCCAGAGCCCAGCCCGGCCCCCACGCCGCCCGCCGCGCTCCAGCCCAAACTGGCCGTCATCCAGGAGGCCCGCTTCGCTCACAGTGCCCCTGGTGAGCCCACAGACAGACAGACAGACAGAGACAAATGTAGAGATATAGTTAGATACAACTATTCAACATGCAGACTTTGTAAAAATCGAATACATTTGTTCTATTTATTGTGATAGTTAAATGTTAATGGCTCTACAGTGTCCACACAGTAAGTATTGAGCTTGCTCAAGTTTATCACCTGCTGTGTTATCACTAGAGGCAACAATCCTTATTCCTGCTTGACCTTTCACCCCGTCTCTGATAGGCTCCCCCCTGAACAGCCAACCGGTGCTGATCGCCGTGCAGCGTCAGATGCCCCAGACCACCATGAAGCCTGTGACCTTCACCATGGCGACCACCACCATGGTAACCACTGCCGTTAACTCCGCCCCCGTCATGCAGACGGTGCACGTCCTCCACCAGATCCCGGCCGTCACCATGGCAACAGTGACCACAGGGCAACAGGCCTCGGTCGCCACGGTGAAGACGGAACCTCACGAGAACGGGGGCGTGGACCACCAGGAGGTCAAAGGTGAGAGCTGGGATTTTATTTGCGGCGTCACAGCCCATATTGTTTACCAAGCACAATTTGGTGTTAATGTGTGTGTGTGTTTTGTGTTCTCTGCTCACAGTTAAAGTGGAGCCAGTCCCAGCTAACACCACACCCTCCATAGGCGGGGCTAGTCGCATCATCCAGACGTCTCAGGCCACGCCCCTAACAACGGTTACCATCGTGCAGCAGGCCCCCCTCGGCCAGCACCAGCTCCCCGTCAAGACCATCACACAGAACGGAACGCACCTGCTGCCCATCAGCACCGCCGCCAGCACAGGTGAGACGCACCGCATTGTTAATAAAGAACTACATAAATAAGCTGTGCGCAAGACTTTGCCCAGTACTGTGTATCCAGTATATAAGTATAGCTGTGACCCTGTGTGCCCCCCCCCCCCCAGCGGTGGCGAGCTCCCTGCACCTGCTGGCCACCCATGCCTCGGCCTCCGCCTCGCTCCCCACCAAGAGGCAGAACGGAGACCAGCAGGAGCTCCCTGAGCCCAAGAGGATCAAGACTGTGGGGGACGGGGCCGGCGGGGCCCCCACTGTCAACAACAACAACAACAACACAGGGAGGGAGGGAGAGGTCACGCTCAGCCAGCAGGACAACTAGGGCGGTCTCCAGCCTGACCTCTGACCCCCTGCTCCTCTGTACCATGAGCCAGATCGATCCACAATTCCGCCCCGACCCCCACCTCTGCCCCTCTGCCACCACCCCCTCCCCCGACACGGTCACAGTGTACTCCAAGGTGCCAAATGGAGGAGAGCTTGAGGGAGGGTTCCACCTGCGGACGGCAGAACGTCTGAAGGCCCCCCCGGGGAGGAGAGAGGGGGGAACGCGCCATGCAAGAACTAAAGACCAAAACGAGAAGCAAAGAACGGACGATCGACGAAACAGGAAATTGCTTTATGACCGGCGACCCCGTCTGGAGACTCGAGACTGGAACGCAGAAGCCGACAAGCACAGGAAGCCTTCGCTGAAGTAACGTAATCAAGAAACAAAACAAAACAGACAAAAAAAAGTGACGGATGAAACGAGCCCGTTGGAGATCGACCCCCAAGATGAACTCCCCCAGTTTTGCCAAGCCTTTCTCCCAGCTTCTCGCCACCACCCCAGTGCATGCTGGGATGGTGGAGAGGAGCCCCTGCTTATTGGACAGCTCCTCTGTCCGTTTTTACTCTGGACCTGCCCCCCCCCCCCCCCCCTCTCCCCTTGAAAGAGAAGGAACCAGTGGCGTCTTGGCAGCATGACAGAAAAGCGCTTAGTGTGATATGGATGGACGGAGAGAGAGAGAGAGAGGGAGAGAGGGAGAAAACAAACAAATGTGACAACAGTAGTGTAATTCTTCAAAGGGAAGTGTGTGTGTGCGTGTGTGTTCATTCATTCCCTGAATCTGGCAGCTAGCCTCCTAATACAGTTGTGAGTAGATATGCAGTATTCTGCTGTGTGTATCTTGGACCTTATTTTGAGTGTTTCTCTATTTCCCAAGGCGACGACATCTAGTAATAACTAAAAAGCTATAAGTGGGGTCACCAAACATTCAACGTCACCTGATATTTTGGAATCTTCTTATTTTGTATGTGGACTCATTGTTCAGTGAAATGAATGTAGTCTTCTTTTCCCTGAAGAAAACACTATCTATGGAGTGGATTTTTTTTTGTTTTGTTTCTGTTCAGTCAGTACCAAGAGACATTTCTTTATCACTGTACATCTGCAGATTTGTCATATTTTAACAAATATCCTATGAGATAAAGTATATTTCCATGCGTATTTGACCATATGCTTCATCAAGCCTGCATGCTACCAATTTAGAGAAATTTTACATGAACAGATAACTGGATATGAAACTGAAGAAAACTTAGACTGAATCTATGCTATATGATTCGGGACAGTGCTGCACTTAGCCTATTCACTTATCATTTATCTTTCCCTTCTATGTTTTCCTTGTCATTATTGGGTGTGTTTGTTAACTTTTGTGTTGGAAGTTGGCAGTCTCCTTGCTTGTTTATTTTATTCTGTTCAGGCTACTAAGAAGTCTATTCAGATAGTATTATATGTTCCACAAGGAAAAACAAGTGATAGATTGTTTGTTCTGCTTCAGTGGGTAAATGCAACTTTTTTTTTCTTTTCTTTTTTTATAAATTAATTTAAAACATCCATCTTTTGTTCTGTGGTCCTTATGAGGTTTGTATTGTTTAAACTTAAACACACAGGTAAGTTGGATGTTTCCTACCCAGTGCCAGTTTACAACTTGGTAGCCATCACAACCCTGGCCAGCAAGTGGCCTTGACAACGGCCAGACTAGAGTAGGCGAGGGCAGAAAAGATTATATAGATATATATATATATATATATATACACACACACTGTAGGTCAGTGAAGTCCATACAGCTCCAGTGAAAAACAACAATTGCCTTCCAGTAACATACATATGATCAGGAAGGCCGTTTACCGGTAACTGTTTCAGGAAGCTCACACCAGATGTGAGGGCTGCTTCCTGTCAGAACACTGACATCATCCTCCTTGACTGTCCTCGTGTTGACAGAAAACAGGTTCGCTTCGGAGTAACACCTTGCTGTCGAGTGACACACCAAAATAAGACCAAAGTTTTGTGACGTTTTATTCACAAATGATGTATTTTACAATCATTTTTACATTAGTGTCGCCATGGCAGCCGTAGTGTATGAGTATGTTTCATCCCGATTAGAATTGTGGGGTTTCAAAGTGCACCACACGCACATTTACAATCAGAGCTGAGTGTCCAAAATAAATAAAACTAAATGCTGATGGCCACCATCTCGAATGAACACCCAACTGGAAGATTTCGGTACAAAGTTGAGATAAACGTGAACAAAAAAGTGACGGGCGTAAAGTAGAGGGAGCACAGCAGCCTGGAGAGCCACTGTGGTTTCTACACACAATCTGTTTGACTGCAGACATTTTTCCTCAGTATAATTGGTTCCTGTGATGCACCCTGCTAGCTACCTGCTCTCTGCCCACCTCTCTCTCTCTCTCCAGGGCCTGCCAGACACCAGTTTTCTAACATCCGTTAACCTTTCAATCAGACACCTGACAACATCTACATGAGGCCCACCACTGGAGCTAACGAGGTGTGTCATCCACGCTAGACTCGAACTACAGCGTTTAAAAGACTACATCATCCAGCAACACCTCACACCCAGCAGGGAGTAAGACAGGAAGAGATGACGTCACTGTTAAAACACAAACATGGGAGAGGCTGGACTTTGATTTCATCAAGTTCTAATGATGTATTCCAATGGTTTAACGGTGACGGACCATACTTTGTTCTTGGACGTTATTATACACGCGTCATGTTTCAATCCTCGTCTTAGAAAACAAAATCAGAGCTTCCATTTGGTTCTGTCCTTCAGGGAGTCCACTAGCAGGTAAACATAAGTCAAATAAGTTACCTCCTAAGCCCCCTCCATCTCTTGGTCAAAATAAATCATATTGCACAAATACACATCGTGGGGGTGGGGTGAGGTGGGGGCAGAAACATGAATATGGAATGAAAAAAACATTTTTAACCATCTTGACAATGTCTTTCCCCTTGTCTACTCTATACAGTCTATGGACTTGACGCATCTGGCGTATCGAGTGCACACAGTGAATATAAGATCAAACTAACGCTACTAAGACGGCCTTCGCAAAGCAGGAACACAGACGGATACTTCTGGAAAACTAGTTGGAACAGGCCCCCCACATTCATTCCGTGTCCTTACACAAGCCTGGAACAGGCCAAGTAATACCGAACTGCAGAAAGCCAAAATACTTTTCTCCATGTGTTTATCAAAGTCCACTGGCGACTTCCTGCATCCTGCTTTGCAATATACCACAGAAGTGAATTGTATATTACATATATATATATATATACACACACAAACACACACGTGAGTATATACACACACACGCGCGCGCGCGCTCACACGCACACTCCACTTTTGATTCAGTTGGCAGGCACTCCCTACTTTTAGGTTAGGTGGTGTTAGTCAAGAATAGTTTCTGTTCAGTTACCCATCAGGATCAGCACTACTCATCTCTTTTAAATAACCATGGTATTCCAGCGTAAAATTCCCACGGAAGACATCTTTAAAAAATAATACTTTTGTCCTTTCAACAAAAAAAAAATAGTTTTCCCTCTTTTGATTTTCATTTTTTCTTCTTCTTCCTGTTTGTAGCTTGGTTACAGAAGCTCGGCGGAGGAGGGGGGGGGGGGGGGGGGAGTCAGATAATTGTCTGTTCTCCCGTGTCTGTCCTCTTGGTGGTCCTAGGACAGTCTGATCAGCTCAGAGCCAGAGAGACAACCCTCCCCCTCTCCAAGTGTCTCCTTCATCCCTCCACCCTTCCCCCCCCTGTCCATGCTGCAGTGGTTTCCAGGCTGTGTCCATGTCCCTGACGCTCCCCTGCAGAGTCTGTCAGCACCGGGAGGGGAGGAGCACAGAAACAGCCCTCCTCCTCCTCCTCCTCCACCACCACCTCCACCTCCTCTAAACTAACCGGCCTGCACACGAGTCCGTCTGCAGGGGGGTCGAAGGTCAGATCTTGTCGTCGGTCATCTCCAGGAACTGGGCGTACACGTCGCGGGAACACTCCCCCTTCTGGTTGAACAGGAACTTGTAGTAGCTGCCGTCAGCACATATGGCTGGGAGGACCGGAGGAGGGGGGGGGGGGGGGGGGGGGGGAGGAGAGGGAGGGAGGGAGGAGAGGAAGTCAAATCATCGGCTTCATGTCTGATGTGGGCTATAACATAAACACAGTACAAACGGCCACAGACGTGAGCGCACACACACCTATGACGGCGTTGGGTTCCGTTCCGAAGGCACAGACGCAGGGCGACCCTGAAGGGACCTGGAACTTGGAGAAGCTCCACTTGGAGCTGAAGTATTTAGGTAGGAAGCTGGCAGAGGCCAGGCTGCAGAGACAGGAACACAACCAGGCTCAAACAACCAGGCTCAAACAACCAGGCTCAAACAACCAGGCTCAAACAACCAGGCTCAAACAACCAGGCTCAAACAACCAGGCTCAAACAACCAGGCTCAAACAACCAGGGTCCGACAAACATTTTTCGGTAGCATTTTCCTTTGCTCGTGACAGTTTGACAGAGACAGGAAAGGCAGGAGAGAGAGAGGGAGAGAGAGGTTGAAGACACGTAGGAAATGGGCCGGGCTGGAATCGAATAGAGTAGGTATGCGTGCTCTGTCGTGTACGGCTTTTCCCATGTCAACTGTTGTTGTGTTCAAGAGCTGGGACCCACCTGGACTGCTTGTTCCTCTTGGGGTCCTCCGCAGCAAACACATGCACCGTGCCATGGTCACTGGACACACAGATGAGGGACGCGTCCTGGTTGAAGTTGATGCTGGGAGAGGGAGGGTGGGAGAGAGAGAGAGAGAGAGGGGTTAGGAGTAAGGTGAAAACTGTGAGAAAACGTGTGTGCGTGGTATTTCTGCCCACCAGTAGATGTTCGCTGCCTGAGAGCCTCGTCTCAGCTCCTGGATCAGCTGACCTGCCGAGGTGTCGAATATCCTGATCAGGGTCCCCTGCACCACGACAACGACACGAGTCAAGAACCAATCAGAGTCCAGACAACCATTCTTAACACAAAGTGGGTATAGAGGAATCTCCTCTCAAAAGCTGCTGATGTGAAAACCAAGTGCTTGTTGGGCAGGAATATATCCCGCCAACCGTTTCAGTTCTCTGTCGATACATTAGATTCTAGCAGAGTAGAGGAACTGCAGAGGAGATGAGTGCTAGCGAAGAGGAGCAGTATAGTAGAGGGGGTAGTGGACCATTGGAGGAATAGGGGGTGGAGCAGTACTAGTAGTAGTACAGTGGAGGACTGTGTGACCCTAACCCAGATACCTTCTCGGAGGCGGTGGCTATCCGGGTGCCCTGCAGGTTGAGGGCAATGCAGCACAGCGCCCCCTCGTGGGCAGGAATGTCTACCGGAGGCTTCTCCGTGTTGGCCAGGTCCACGATCTGCACGTGGCCAGAGTGAGTCCCGGGGAAGGCCAGCAGGGAGTTGTTGCTGTTGGGACAGAGCACGCACAGACCTGGGGAGGGGGGGGCACAGGGAGGGAGAGGTTTGTTGACTGGTTTGGTTGTTCGATGTTAGTTATGAGCTATGTGACACCCACACGTTGTTTGTTTATATGTGGAGCTGTGTGTGTGTGTGTGTGTAATATCTGTCAGTTTTATCAGGATTTTTTACAAAGCTTCTGTGGAGTGTTTGGTTATCTACAGTGTGTGTGTGTGTGTGTGTGTGTGTGTGTGTGTGTGTGTGTGTGTGTGTGTGTGTGTGTGTGTGTGTGTGTGTGTGTGTGTGTGTGTGTGTGTGTGTGTGTGTGTGTGTGTGTGTGTGTGTGTGTAGCTTGCAGCTTTACCAGGAATATCTAGATAGCTTCTGTGGAGTGTTTGTTTGCTTACAGTGTGTGTGTGTGTGTGTGGGATCTGACAGCGTGGTAAGGAATGTGAGAGCTGCTGTACAGCAGGGCTGGGTTGGGACTGACCTTTGGGGTTGTAGCAGGTCTCAAACACATGCAGCTGATGGGGGTTGTGCTGTGAAGGTGAACACTTTGATCATGGAGTCCAAAACCACCACGATCCTGAGGACAGACGACCACTCACACTTCATCTCAGCCAATAAGCCCCTACACACACACACCTACACACGGAACTGTTCACTATTACTAATGGACAGCACTGTTCCTGTAACTAACTAGACTGCACAGTGAGTGTTATTACTGCATCTAGATACCCTGGTAGTGTGTAATTCCCATATCACTACAAGGGCCATTTACTGTCATGTCGAAAGTGGCTCAGGGCAGCAGACATAAGCTAGCATTTATCCAGATAATTGAATCCAGTCGTCTATGGGGAGAGCTATTACAGCAATCATTCTATCGTCTCCAGTCAGACGCAGGGTTGCGCAACACGTGAGTTGGCGGTGAGGAAATAAGCTACAGCGGCTTGGAAACATGGCAACATCCCAAATGGGCTGTTTAGATGCTGGGGACCGAACTGGACGTGTGCAGCTTCCTGGCAGTAGGCCAGATAGCAGGAGAGAGACACGGAGGGAGACACAGAGGGAGACAGGGAGGGAGACACAGAGGGAGACAGGGAGGGAGACAGGGAGGGAGACAGGGAGGGAGACAGGGAGGGAGACAGGGAGGGAGACAGGGAGGGAGACACGGAGGGAGACAGGGAGGGAGACAGGGAGGGAGACAGGGAGGGAGACACAGAGGGAGACAGGGAGGGAGACACAGAGGGAGACAGGGAGGGAGACACGGAGGGAGACAGGGAGGGAGACAGGGAGGGAGACAGGGAGGGAGACACAGAGGGAGACAGGGAGGGAGACAGGGAGGGAGGGAGACAGGGAGGGAGACAGGGAGGGAGACAGGGAGGGAGACACGGAGGGAGACACGGAGACACGGAGGGAGGGAGATAGAGAGGGAGAGAGAGAAGGAGAGAGAGGTGTTGATACCTGTCTCGCCTGAGCTTCACGGCTTTGACCTCCGTCGAGAACTCGATCTCTATCACCGTCTTCTTCTTCAGGTCATCCCAGATCATGACTACAGGGGAGGGGGACAATGACAGGGTTGAAAACACGACACAAACCCCCCCTGCACACTTCCTGTCAGTGAGACCAGACCAGCAGACCTCAGGGGCTCCACATTCAAATACCTTTGTTGGGCGGGTACTTGGGCTTCTTCCCTCCTCCGACCAGCGCTAGGTAGTTACACCTGAACAGCATCTCTACGTGGCCAACCCCGCCCTCCAGGAACTCTGGACGGATACAAATGACAAGCAGACACCTCATTGGCTACTGGGCTCTCGTTTTGGAAAATGTCAGAAAAAAATCTGCTGAGCCAATAAGGGCTGCCCATCAAACAATATTAGAATTCCAGTGAATCCTACCAACGATGCTAAATCTTCACAGTATCAAACACATCATTTCAATGCTCCACCAAATGATTTAGGGTGGTTTTCAGGGTTTGGCTGCCTCTGATTATGTAACACAGTTAATACATGTATTTGTAATGCGGGCCTGACACAACAGAATACAAATTCCCTCCTAAATGCAAATTCTGCAATCCCTCCTAATTTCTTACGTCAACATATCAACAACAACGGGTCCTGGCATCACCAGCATGCACTAGAAGACAAACCACTTCATTCATGCTGATGTCAAGAGCTTCTGCACATGGGTCTACCGTGGACTACACTAGGCCAGGCCAGCTCTGACACGCTCACTGTCAATTCACTGTACAGAGCACTGTTGGCCTCACCCTTTACTGGGGGGGGAAAAGGGTGACTTTGAACCAGGTCATGTGCCCAGAGTCACATGTGCAGGGCTCTTTAGAGGGAATGATTAACTTCCTCTTATATCCCGCCCCTCCTCATCCACACAGAAACCAAGAAGGATCCTCAAGCACAGGAAGGAAGTACCTTGGGTCTCGCTGCCACAATGTTGTGTTCCTGTGTGCAGCAAAATGGCCTGATTTACTGCAAACAAACTGACTAGTTTTCATACAGAGATCAAAAAAAGAAAAAGAGTCAAAAGTCAAAAGCCTCTTTCCTCGACCCCTTGTGTCGTCTCTCCTGGTCTCCATCTCAGCCTGCGCCGTCTCCCGGCTTACGAGGTTAGGAGAGGACACAAGGAACCGAGAAAGGACTTTTGACTCTCAGCCACAACAGAACTGAACCATAATGGCTGTACAGCAAATAATGGAAACGGCCCCTATGACTATAATGACCATTAACGACATGGATGGGAGAACAGCACATGAATGAATGACTACATCAGTAAATAAACATCTTTATAGACATCTGGCTTGAGGTTTTAAAGACCTGTATTCGAGTTGCATCCGTAATTATCTCCAATAAGTTCATTTACCTTGTTTCTCCTTCTCTTTGAGAGGGTCTGTGTTGTACACTCGGAATCCGTTCTCCATCCCACATGCAAAGCACCCTGGGAAAAGAGCACAGGGCATGTTATAACATAGCCCCCTGTCCTAAGACTAACAGCTGAACATCCCCCCCCATCTCTTTACAGGTTACCTAACCTTTATCAGATAAAAACCTACTGTACACTCTGAGGGCCATCTGAGGTCACGTCAGTGTCTGCTAACGTGTATCCCTTTCTCCTCTCACATTCTACACCCTCTCTGTTTCGCATCAGATAAGAAGCTGCTCGTAAGATCAATCTCACACAAGGAGTACAGTGTCATTGAAGAGCCAGCCGGGGTCGTCTAGAAATCCCTTATCATTCCATTCCTTTGTTAGACGTCAAGAACGCACTTGCCAACTAACCATAAAAAAGTGTCAAAGTTGAATGAGACCATTTATGATGGATCAACCGTGAATCGGTAACAAGCTTATAGAAGTCACGCGCCGGACTGTAGTACGTTTATATGCATTATATATAAAAAATGCTAGCTAGACGCCTTACAGTCATCTGTACTCTTAGTAGAAAGCACATAAATAAATAAAAGTTAACATAACGGTCAAAAAGAACAATGATTAGATAGCTAGCCTAGCTACCAATCAGCTGACTTTAGTCTCTACCAAACAAAAGATTAACTAGTTAAAGAATTAAGTACTGTAGCTAACACATTAGCTAGCTAGCTGTTTAGCTAGAGGTGTGCTAGTGGGTAGCGCATTAAAACTAGCTAGCACTGACTAGCTCTAACTGTGTTGACAGCTGTCAAACTACGAGCTTGATGATATGATTACTATGAGCTAGCTGTATGGTTGCCCTTTGAAATACCGAATGTTTTACGATACAGTTTGTAAGGAAAAATAACAACCTCAAACGAGTCTCTATCTCGATTTGATCGTGAGACAGCTTGCAACATAACCTACCGATATAGCTAGCTAGCCCACTAGTGTATTGTACTACAAACAAGTAGCCCCAGCCGAGATAGCTAGCTATGGTGGGGTAGTCTACTACGGCTGTGGTCGGCCTAAAGTCGTCATTAGCTATCATCAACGACAGCTAGTCAAATACTGTTTCCTTTGAAAAACGGACGCAAAAAGTAATTTCTCACCATGGTCCTGGTTAAATCCAGCATAAAGAAGTCCGTTCCCGTGTGGGTTGGATGGTAGTAAATTCATTATTTTGCCGATGAGTTGACTCGAATGTTAGCCGAATCCAACAGAATGTTAGCTGCTTGCTAGCGAGCTAGCTATCCTTCTAGCCAGGAAAACAACTCCGGCGGTGTGTCTGTCTGGGAGGTGGTGGCATATCAGGACGCTCAAGAGCTTGTCGAATGATCGATGTTGTCAACCCTGGACAGCAACGTATTAAATCTCACCTGGCTTGTAACAATGTACCCTCACAAGTCATAACTTGTAAAATGTTTATTTGATTTTTTATTTTAAGCACTAGGATACTTTTTTGTGTGGATTCCGGACCTTATCTACAGGAAGACAATCATTTACGCAGGCTACGTGGCGTTTGCATTCTGTGGCAGTACTTCTCATCGTCTGACAGTGAGTTTAATTCCAGTTGTTCAAGTTAGTCAAAAGTTACATGTCATAATGAACTTGTATACATATATAAATCATGTTTAATATAAACGCTGTCACACGACACTTTCTCGTGAAAACGTAGTCGTTAATATTGCATTCAAATAATATAAAGGGTTAAATTTTTTCTCTTGTATCAAGCCCCAGTGGCCTAATGGATAAGGCACTGGCCTCCTAAGCCAGGGATTGTGGGTTCGAGTCCCATCTGGGGTGAAATTGTTTTGTTGTGTTTTGAATGTGTCGTGATTAGAACTATTTTATGACGTAATCTACAACGAATGCTTTGAACTTTCTCCCGTTGACTTACCGGTACTTGTACATAAAACTTACTAGTATAGTTAATTAACCAATACTTTCTGTGGTAGACATATCGGTTCTATGGTGTAATGGTTAGCACTCTGGACTCTGAATCCAGCGATCCGAGTTCAAATCTCGGTAGGACCTGACTTTTGTCTAACACACTTTCGGTTTTCACAACATTTAACATTGTTGTTTTTGTAATAATTTAGCGTTTTACATTTCCGTTGTCGCTTTCTTTTCAGATGTGTTTAAACTTTTTCGAAAACATGACAACATCCTGGCAGAAGTTGGATCCAATAGACATATAGACATATCCAATATGGCGACTCGCATGGTACAGTGTTATTACTCCCTGCTTAGATGTTCTGTGATAACTCAAATATTCACTCCACGTGAAAGATTTACAACTATATTCAAAGGAAATAGTAACATTATAAGTCACTGCGTTCGTCAATGTCCTGGTTATGGAAGCAAAGCAGGGGATAATACACAGGTTAGTGGATCTCAGCCTACGCATGGTAGACACAAATTAGTAGCACACTCGAGTAATACACATAGACTTCTCCAAATTGTGCACACAATTACCGTATTAGCTAATTCAGCTGTATACATTAATTGAATGTCGCCTCTATTTGTACAGGATGGTCATATTATCATTCCAGTAGGTAAGCTATTTATTCTATAGGTTAATGTTGATTTCAATAACTGTGCACCACAGAGAATAAACAGGTCTCAATGGCGAACTTGACCATGTTTGTGGATGAACAGCTCTGTGTATCCTTTCTGAAAACAGATCGTCTCAAAATATCATACAGCCGAAGCAGCGGTGCTGGCGGTCAGCACGTCAACAAAGGTGACGTCAAAATACTTAAACATATTAAACGATCATAAATATCTGCCGGTAACGGATAATGGATTCCAGAGTTAGCACATCTGTTTGTTAATTTGTAATAATATAGTCAATGGCTCTTTACGAATTCGCCGTGAGACTCACGCATTTACAACATTTCTCATGCTAAGAAGTAGGCTAAGGGATAACTAGTCCCGCTCAATGGACGAGGCGCACGCATACTGAGGGAAGATATCTGCCGAGATGATAGTTGTCTCGAGTTATACCAAAGAGTATAGAAGCACTCTTTGGTTCAGAAAACATAACGTTTTTTACCCAGATGTTGACATGTTAATCTCACGCCAAACTTTTGATAAAACTTAAGAGCCCTGCTGTAATAGGTAGAAACACGATATAATTACATTAACATTGAAACATTTAGCCTAATTCATTATCCAATTAATAAGTAAGTGCAGCAGATAAACAAGGACTAGAAGTAACATTTTAACAGTATTGAGAGAGAACCGAACAGAATTGTCATCTTTTGACTGACTGTCTTGTCTGTTCACAGTGAGCACCAAAGCAGAGGTCCGCTTCCACATATACACAGCAGACTGGATCCCAGATGATGTGAAACAAAATATTTTATTAAAGGTCAGACTCACTACTGCATTATTAAGTTCTATACACCTTTAATATTTTCGTATGTAATTCAAATTACACCAGTGCTTTGTGTAGGGGAAAATAAATGATACAATTTCTTGCTTGCTGTTGTAGGGGGTTTAATATTGGCCAAACAACCAAAACGAAGTCCCCTATGTTTGAAGGAAGATGGGAAACTGAACAGTGTATTAACATTAACCAAATAATGTAAATACCAATGGAATTACAGTTATTTGACTATATGGGTTAAATCAGGGCAAGATTGGTCAAAGTAAGGTTAAATTAAATATACATTTAATCGCATTGAAAATGAATTAAATCAATTACGAGGCAAACATGTTACAAAATGAAAGTTATCTCTTACCTGCGCAACCATGATTATTGTAAATCAGAGAGAAAGCAAGAGGAGAGGAAGGAGAAGAAGTAGGACAAGCCAGAGCTGAGGAGAAGGTCTCAGGAGATGAAGAATCCACAGAACAATGCTTCATAATTCCCTTTATACACAAGAACAACCAATCAGACCACATCTTGACCCTTACTTTTCAACACATGACTAGCAATGTGACAGTAAGTTACACAATGAGGTGTGAGACCCATCAAGCAGAGATTCCGTCCAGCAACTCCAGATTTTAGCATATAAGGTGACACCCAGCCTTACACTGCTTCCCCTTTCTTTAGACCAGATATCTGATGAAATATTTTATATCTGTACGTTAAGATTAATTTATAATCTCAATAACAATTAAATCAAACATTCACCTATGCCAACATCGCCCTTCTCATCACAGAACAGGAACCGCATCAACAAGGCAGGGGAGTTGCTGGTGACGTCAGAGCTTACCAGGAGCCAGCATCGTAACCTTGGAGACTGCATACAGAAGATCTCTGACATCATAATGGAGGCCAGCGAGAAGCCACATGAGCCCTCGGACGAGGACATAGCCCTCAGAGCATCCAGGTTTGTAGGATGGGTGACAGGTCCAATCCTGTTCTGTCCAATCCTGTTCTGTAGCCTACCTCTTCCACCTTTGATAGGTCTTTTTGGTGTCCATTCAGGTCAAATCAAATACTGGGAAGCTGGACCAGAGTCTCTCTTTCCCTTTGTCATGGATCTGTAGGTTTAAAAGCAGACTGTTTTTTTTTCATCCAGGTTGGAAAGAAGAAACCAGGAAAGGCTTAAAGAAAAAAAGTTCAATTCAACAACCAAGCAGTCAAGAAGAGTGGATTTTGACTGAAGAATGGTCATCTGTCACCTATTGCACATCTTTTTTCAGATATGAGGGGGACATCATTTGTATATATTGTGTTTAAGAAATAAATAGACGTGAAGAATGTATATGTATTCTTTAAAGTTGTGCTGTATTGATTGATATCCAAAATAATTAATGTATCAACAAGAAACGTTTATATTTTATAAAACACAGTACAATCGAGGTTTCATTTTGGTGAACATAATGACGAATACAACGACGCATGAGTTGCGCAGGGATGGAAGAACAAAATAGCAGAGGATGGTTTCGATCCATCGACCTCTGGGTTATGGGCCCAGCACGCTTCCGCTGCGCCACTCTGCTTCTGATGCAAAGACGCCAAACTATGATTATAATTCTAGCTGTAAGCCAAATGTTTACGTCGATGTACAATGTGTATATCGAACAACGAATAAGCTGCCTGAAATGTATTTATATCTGTCCAACTAAATCTAGAAACACTTTGTATTTCCCTACTATTTCCCCCCCGAAAGAATCGTAGCTACTAGCTAGCACCTCTCTGCCTGTTTGTGTGACAACGCCTTGACTTCAATGACGATGTTAAGAATCCAATTGGCCACTTCAGCTTTATCAATCGTGCAATCGAAAACAGAAAAGCAAAAAGCGACCACGAAGGGACTCGAACCCTCAATCTTCTGATCCGAAGTCAGACGCCTTATCCATTAGGCCACGCGGTCTAGATGAATACTACCTCTAATCCAGGATATATAAAGAGTACTCGAAAAGGATGTTAGTTAATTGGTAAATTGTTCAGTCTGAAATAATCATTGCTTGTCATTATTAGTTATATCTAACTATTCTCCAGCTCATGATTCAGCCAAACTACAGCGAGCCTTCTGTCCGCTGTGTATAGTTACTTTATAACCTGAACGCTGTCAATGCTAGCAGAGCTATGTGTGGCGAATGTTGGGCTAGGTTGCTTTCCAGCTGGCCATTTAGAAATTATATATTTAACAATTTCGAGATTTGTCTAATAACAGCTTTCGCTCCATTGTCACCATAATTACTTAGGCCCCTACTTAAGGCATATGGGACTGCCATTGTATTTGAGTGGTCTTTGCTATAGGCTATCACAGCCACAGGAATATAGCCAACTAGTAGATCTCGTCCTTGCCAGTGGCTATGTATTGTAACGTAGGCCCTACTGCCCAAACGTTATCATGTTTTATAGTGCAACATGCGGCTATAAATGGTTGACTAACACTAAAATACATGTAAGAAACCAGGCAAAAATACTTTTCATTATTTTGTTGCTTTAATAAGCACATAGCTCATCATAGGAGTTAGTCATAAAGATATAGAGACGATGTCAAGTCAACACAAGAATGATTCTAATTCACTGATGAGATCATAGTGTGTTATGACGAAACACAATGCTAAAGACTAGCTAAGAATACAATTTGAAACTTTATGATAATGTATAAAGAAGAAATAAATACAACCAACATGTATTGGTTCTAATGATATGTTAATGATACACTTACATAGGCACCAAAGCAGATTATAACAATGTTCACGCACATAGATGAATAAATAGACAGAGTAAGACGAAGTTAATATTACCCAATAATAAATATGCAAGAGTAGCCTGTCGGGCAGATACATTTTCAAGTGCAAGAGGTAAGAAAGTACAGATCCCTAATGAACCCTATTGAAGAAAAAAAGGGCCCAATTTTGGAGTAATTCCCTCAGGCTTCATGACCGTAGCATACAAAATATCCTAATGGACACAGTGTTTTCACACACGCCATCCCTCAGCGATGATCCCCAGCATTTTCTGACCTGCACTATCATTGATTAACGAACAGAACTCGACCACAGACTGGATGTGAAGCCTACGCTACTTCACACAACACCTCTGCAGGACCTACTGAGAAAACGTTAACGGATAGCCTATACTCAAAGCACATTTCAGTGTTCATTTAACGACCAGGAGATATCATTGTAGTCGATTCGTTGAGTGTTTGAATATTTTATATCCACTCATAAGATGGTCCAATATAAACACTCCTGGTGTAAAATTAACACTTTGAGATGTGCTTTGCTACCTAGCTCCTTTTCACCCGGCAACTTACTGATTGACCCTGAGATGAAAAATAAAAAAACGAAATAAGATTCTCATTAGACAATCCACCGACATGGCTCACAATTTTCGCCCTGCCCAGTCTACAGGCCTTATGCTGGGTTCGAAGCTTGAGATGAGTTTAGACTTTGACTACTGCTGATATAGATATTACATTACAGATATGGTTCTTCTCTTTCCCTCACAGTAAATAAGGTGTACGCATTTGTGATGTTAGTATTTGATTAATGGCTAATTCAAAGAAAGCAACAATGGCAGCATTGCTCATAAACTGTTTTCTATACTGTTGTCCATGTTTTGTTTTTAAAAGACAAGGCCCCTTATAAGGTGTACTGTGCAACACTGTATAGGACTGTTAGATTGAGAGGGTGGTAAAGACAAAGTAGTTATCTGGTTAGTAATACTTATGATAGTTTAGTTATCATTCCATTGTATCTGGAGCAATCTTGTCTTTAAGACCAAATCCAAAGTGTTTCAGTTATAATCACAGTAAAAAAAAGACCCCTGCCCCTGCCCCCCCCCCCCCCCCCCCTTTAGTTTGTTGTGGTAGATAACATACAATAGCATCCTCACGCTTTCCTCAGCAACCAGAAATTGCTTACATAGAGTCCCAAAGATATATAAATGAATAAAAAGATACATTGCATTTCACATTTGACCAAGCAACTCACCTGTGTCGCTAGCGTTTCACAACCAATATTAGTAGCAGGAGTTGTTTATAATTCCCAGAAAACAGAAAAGACAGCAATCTGTGTGGATTGTCTGATGCATCTGTAGAGTAGGTAGCCAGGCAACAGCCTCAGAGCAGGTAAGCAGGCCATAGTGTTCTCTCAGCCAATCACATTCAAGGCTTATCATTAAGAGTACAAATACATTTCAGAGCGAAAGCAACATTCGGCGAAAACAGTCTCAGTATCCTTCTCGGATCATCAACCTTACCCAGACTTCCCTCACAGTCGTGATGTCACCACTTCGCTTTATTGCTCTCTATTCTGGACCCTCATTACCTTCCTGGTCTATTTTACCTGACATCTTACCCCCCACTCTGACCCACCTCCACCCTACCACACATCACTTCACTCCCCCGCCCCAAGGTACCTGGTCACCTTCACTGTTTAGTGGGTCCAGTTAAGGACTCCTTATCCTGTCTCAACAACATAAAGATTCTCCCATTTAAGGTTTTTTGGCATTAAGTTGGTTAAAGGGTGGAGGGACAGTGATGCTAGCACATCTCACAGCTGGAGTCTGCTGTTTTCTATATTCAACCTAAAGGAACATTAGAACACCCATCCCTATTTCAATCAACCTTGGTCCCTTTTGAAATCCTATGAGTATGTAGCGAAGCTCTAGCCCGACTGCAGACCAGAGTAGAAGTGTTCCTAGAATATAAAACACAGTATTCAAGATGATATGAAACCAACACAGAGCAGCGCAACATTCTAGCATTGTCCTCTGGGCAAAAGGCTTCGGTTTCCCCCATTAGACGTACACTTCATCGGCAACAGTTTATGGGGCCATGGTCCTACCAGACAACACAGAGGCTGAGTCCAGGGTGGGATGAGCGCACAGTGCAGTCACACAGGAGCCATTTTGTTAGTTCTCCGTGAGTCTTTCCGTTCGTTCCGACAGACAAGTTCAAAGACAGTTGTGTTTTTTGGGAGGCAGAAAATCGGGCGCTAAGTCTGTACAATGCAAGTCCTTGACGTTTAGTGCATTTCTTTTCAATCTGTGTCCCAGAGAGAATAAAGTATAAAAGCAATCTCGGTTTGAATCCTCCTCCTCCTATGGTTTTTGGAGTGACAGTTGTACCTGTGACGCAGGTAGCCATAGCAAAGGCAGCTGAAAAGGAGAGACAATGTCACATGATAAGGAAAGGCAGCCAGGCGCTCAGAGACGCAACAGTAACATTCAGAGGAAGTACATGAGTTTTACTGCCTTAACAACACTGGGTTGGTTGGTAACCGAGGACAGGTCGGAGCAGCAGTTGTGATAAGAGAACACAAAAACAGACATGAGATTTGTAAGTAAGACAAGTGTTTCAATTATTAAATGTGAAATGGTTTTGAATATGTTTGAGTATCCTTGAGCGGTGTTCTTTTTATCTGATTCTAATATAGTGAATCTTTCTTGGCTGTAGTATTGAATCGACCTCAACCCAGATGGGAAGCGTCCTCTGGGGGGCGCTGTAGGTCAGTGCAGGGTCTCTGGCTTGCTTCCCTCTACCAAATTAAAGCTCTGGGTTACATCACAAACTCCCACTCTGCATCCAGTCAGTAAATATCACTGTTTACTGCTTTTACCACCCCCTGACTTGCTAGGCTTGCTGGGCTTGCTAGATTTGGTGGCTTTGGTGGCTTTGATGTCAGTCTTGGTCTTCTGGATGCGAGAGAAGATCTCCTTGAAGAGGGCCTTGTATTCCGGCGTGTTCTGTCCCAGGCGCTTGTCCACCGCCTCCACCTGCTTGCTGATGCTCTCCATGGCCTCCGGGGTGGAGGGGGACTGGGTGGGCGTGGGAGGGGGTGCCGGGGTGGGCGAGGCCCCCACGGCGCAGTCCTTCATGGAGGGGTCTCTGGAGACGGGCCTGGAGGTCTGGACGCCGGCATGGCAGAGGTTCTCCTCGTGGCGCCGGCACTTCCCCAGCAGCTCCTCGTACTTCTCCAGCAGGGCGTGGTACTGCTCGTCCACCTCCCTCAGGATGGACATGCCCCTCTTCCTCACGCTGTTGGCGTGGAGGGCGTAGCTGCCCCGCCGGCGGCCCGAGGCGTCGCGGGCCACGATGGCGTTCAGCGCCGTGTCGCTGCAGCTCTTCCTGACCGGGCTGGAGGGCGGCAAGGCCTGCCCTCCCACGCCTCCCCCGCCCTCCGCCTCCTCCCTCACCCCTCCGCCCGCCTCGTCCGCGGCCCCCTCCAGCGTGTCGGTCTCGGGGGTGTTGTTGAGGAGGGTCTGGGTGAAGCCCACGCCGTCGTCCTCGCTGCTCAGGAGGAGGGTGCGTGCGCGCCGGAGCTGCTGCAGCTCCTGTAGCTCCCCCTCCAGCTCCCGCACGCGCACCTGGCAGCTCTCGGCACCCTGCGGAGCAAAACAGGAAGTCAGACAGCCAATCACAGAAGCAGATCGGAGTCCCCTCCTGCTACTGCTGGACATTCCCACTGAGTTGCACCTCCAGCCAATCGAAAAAACCAGACCCCGATCATGAGCACCCCTGTTGCTGGGGAAGGCCATTTCCCCGAGGGGCTGTGATTGGTCACAAAACAAACCATATTGGGATAAGATTGTGTCGTCCGATTGGGTGATTCCCACCTGCACGCGGGCCTCCAGGCGGGAGAACTCTCCGAGTAGGGCGTGGCACTCCCTCTCCACCCCCTCGCGCCGGCCTCTCTCCGTCCTCACGGCGGAGCGCAGGTCCGACACCGCCTCCCTCAGCCGCTCGTTCTCCTCCTCCATTGGCTGCCGCTTCAACTCCAACGAGAAGCTCTCCGCCCGGCCCACCACGAAGCCGTCCTCGTAACTGACACACACACACACACACAGACACGCACACATACAGACACACACACACACAGACACACACAGACACACGCACACAACACACACAGACACGCACACATACAGACACACATCCACACGCACGAGAATGTGCACACATAAGCGCACGGTATTTCCTTTGGCAGTGTTTAGAATGTCTCTTAACGTGCCAATAAAGCACTTAAAAGATGGAGTGTGACAGACATGGCGGTGTGGGTGGGTGGGGCGGGCCCCCGAGCCTGACCTGGGGGCGGTGCACAGCTCCCTGAGACAGGGGAAGGAGTGGATGGTCTTGCGTCGTTCTCTCTTCTCCCTCCGGACCCGGAGCTGTTCCAGGGAGCGCAGCTTCTCCACCTGCCCAGAGAGAGCCTCCACCTGGGCCTGGAGAGCATCGATGGTGCCCGTCAGCCTGGAGGAACCGGGGGACACGGGGGGAAAGAGGGAGAGGGGGTTAGGGAGAAGTGGGGAGAGAGACAAAGAGAGAGGGCGAAAGGGTGAGGTTTTTTGGGGGGGAGAGGTAGAGAGAGAGAGGAGAGAGGAGAGAGGAGAGAGAGAGAGAGAGAGAGAGAGAGAGAGAGAGAGAGAGAGAGAGAGAGAGAGAGAGAGAGAGAGAAAGGTTCCGCTCACCTCTCTATCTTGTGCTGTGAGGCCTTGCTGTCCAGCAACAGAGTACGGTTGGTGACCTCCAGTTCTCTGGCTGTGCCGTCCAGCTGCTCATACACCTTAGCATGCTGCTCATTCATGTCCCGCAAGACATCCAGCTGCTTGGCCAGGTACTGCAGACACACACGCGCGAGCACACACACACAGACAGACACACACACACACGCTGTTATCATAAAGCAGACAGAGTACACAGTTCTAGCCACCTACTCTGTCTACCCTGAGAGCTACAAACCCAGTGAACCCTTTCAGTGGCCCTCTGCGTGTGTGGGATGTGTGTGTGGTGTGTGTGCGTGGGTGTGGGGGGGATTCTTAATTATTAGCCCTCAGCTTCCAGCTGTGGTCTTAATCCACACAGAACATCACATTACTCCACAGGGAGCTGGACAAACATTCAGATCATGCACACACACACGCACACACACGCTCTAACAAACACACACAAATACATTAGAAGCCCCCCACGCACACACACACAAATCCACAAGGACACACACGCACTTGTTCGCTCTTAATCAGGGAAACAGCCCTTGACCTCTAACTATATCATTACAGCTAATGACAGAAATCATTGAGGAGGGGAATGAGCTAGCTGGGCTCCTTCATGGCATTTCCTTTCACTTGAGTGATCCTGTGTTTTGGTTTGAGAACTAGTCGGACCTCATTTACTGAAGTAATTCAACCATGATTGTTGATGACCCCTCTCCTCCTTACCCCACTAAGACAGGAGAGAACAGACATGGTGTACATTGTAATCACACCAACTGGCTTGGTCCCTTTGTCTCATAGCCTTCCGACGCAACAGTGGTGTGATTTCATAAGGGTGAAGTGAAGTATCAACGGTTACTTTAACATCCAATATCCACTATGATGGACGGATGAGAGATGTTATACGTGAGAGAGATCGAGAGACGGATAGACAGATGGAGAAAGAAGATGAGAGGGATGGATAGAGATGGATAGGGAGACAGCGGTAGGGAGATGAACGGAAGGAAAGATGGAGAGATGAATGGAAAGAAGGATGGAGACGGACGGATGAAGAGAAGACGAGCGAGATGGACAGAGATGGAGGGACGATGCAAGATGGACGAACAGAGAGGTTGTTTGAGGACCTACCTCGATCTCCTGCACCTGCTCCTCATTAGTGAGGTACATCTGCTGCAGGGAGTCCTCCAGCTCCTTGTTCCTCTCCAGCAGAGTCTTCCCCAGCTCTGCTGCTAGGTGGAGGTCTGGAGGGAGAGGTAGGGAGAAAGGAGGAGAGGGAGTCGGAGGAGAGGAAGAGATGGAGAGAGTAAGGCAGGTTGAAGGAGGAGATAGGGAGGGAAGGAGCCAAAGGAAAAGAGGGGGATGGAGGGAGAAGGTAGAGGTTGACCCATGGAAGATAAAGAAAGAGGAGTAGGGAGAGGACAGAGTAACAGTACCAGGGAGGAAGGAAGGAAGGAAGGGAGATGGATAAGGAGGGTCAGGGGAGAGGTATATATTGAAAGGCGGTTGAGAAAGAGGGAGAGCATGGGAGAGAGAAGGGGGAGGGACAGAGGGAGGAAGGAGAGAGGTGAGGAAGTGAGAGACAGAGATAGGGAGGGAGGGAGACAGAGAGAGGGCAAGGAGTTAACACATAAAAGCATAACCCTTCTGGCAGCATGTCACTCTGACAACTGCAGAGGAGGAGACTGCTGTGCTCTGCAAAGCATCATGACCCACTGGTGACTAGGCTATTTTCAGCAGGGACCCATGGCTGATAACAGCACAATCAAACTCCTGAGCATGACACAGTTATAGAGGAACCAGGTCATCTATGGAGAACCGAGAGAAGGAGAGAGAAGATAGAGAGAGACACACACACCTCTGCAGCACCCCTCCCTCCTGGTTTCTAACCCTCCATGTTTTACCCTCCCTCTCTCCCCTGTATGGACAGGAGGCCAGAGAGCCATGTCCGACAGAGCCCTGAGAGAACAGCCCCGCCACTGAGACAGAGAGAGATAGATTGCCTCTGCCAGATCTTCTGGATTAGAGAGGGGGAGGGGGAGAGAGCTCTTTACGGCCCCAGACACTGCAGGCGGAAGCAGATCTGACAGGAACTTACAGGTGAAAGATTTAGCACACATGTATGAGTCAATGAGTTGTGCTACATTGTGTGTGTGCGTGTGTGTGTGTGTAAGTGCGTGGGTGTAACGTGGGGTGTGACGGGATGCGATCAATGAGAATCAGTTTGACCTTTCACCTCCTAAGAGAGGAAGAAGGGTTTTAATTGGCTAAACACAAACACACACACAGCTTCAGGACACCATGTAAAGAGCCTCCATGTTGTTCCCTGGTTTCATCCCCCCGGCCGAGGGAGGCCACATCCTTCCTCTGGTGCTGTCTGCTCCGGTCTTCCTGGATCAGTCTGACAAGAGGGCGACATGCTGCTGGGTGAGTCTGCACAAGGACACTCATACCCAGCATGTCCTGTACTGTACCACACACACACACACACACACACCCAGCATGTCCTGTACTGTACCACACACACACACAACCAGCATGTCCTGTACTGTACCACACACACACACACACACACAACCAGCATGTCCTGTACTGTACCACACACACACACACCCAGCATGTCCTGTACTGTACCACACACACACACACACACCCAGCATGTCCTGTACTGTACCACACACACACACAACCAGCATGTCCTGTACTGTACCACACACACACCCAGCATGTCCTGTACTGTACCACTGTACTGTAACACACACGTACAGACACGCACACACACACCCACACACACCCACAGGTCTATCTTAATAGCCTTCCACGTACAGCATCAACAACATATTTTTTTGTAGACCTTCGAGGATAGAGTCATTCTATCTGATTAGAGAATTTAGAACACAGATGAACGTAGAGCTCCCTGCCTCCCAACAGAGCTGGCCATTTTAAACTGTGTCCCACTGCCGGGTTCTAATCTAGAACAGCCCCGTGGGAACATTCCAGAATAGAACGCAGCCTGAATGGAGCTTTGGAGTTAGAGAAGACCACCTGGATCAGCTGGGATTGAGAGAGGACAGCATCTTACATGTAATCTCTTATTACTCATTTCCCTCTCTCACTTTCTCCCTCTGTCTCGCATTCACCCTCTCTACAATCTCTCTCTTTCATCTCTGTCTCTCCACCCCTCTTCACTTTCTCTCTTTTCACATGTCCTAGATTTCTATTTTTCGCTCTCTTTCAAACACGTGAGCTTACGCAGCGCAGCGGAGAATAAAACACCTTCAACTCCATAGTGACCAGCGAAGAAGCAAGAGGACAGACGAGATATTTACAGAACGGCGATATTACCCAGCGTTAGCCATCTTGTTTGTTATGTAACCCAGGTTATCACTAAACTGCTGCTGTCTGAGTAGAGATGAGTTACAACACAGAAGAGCTCATGAATATGCAAAACAACAGCAATATCCCGCAGGTGATTGGTTACTGAGGCCCTGCGGATGGTAATTTCCTGGGCAACACAACAGCTGTGGGCTGTATGTCACACCAGGACTGAACCACGCTGATGAATCGTCTTTGCTTTTCTTTGGAGAGGGGAAATTGAATCATGTAATTGCAGACCACCAGCAGCTGTAGCTGGAACAGAGCTCGAAGCCAAACACGGTCTGGAAAACCTCCAAACCCCAAATTTTCAGTATGTCTTTCACATGGTACAGTTTACCCTCTGTGGACTACAAGGATATGACTTAGAGGAAAGACAGGAAAGGGAAGACAGAGGGAAGCACGGAAAGTGAAAAACAGAAAAGGGGAGGGAGGGAGGGAGGGAGGAAGGGAGACAATCAATAGCTGCCATACAGATTAGACTCCAACCAGGAAGCGTTCTGACCCACCAAGTATGACATCACTCTCAGAACTCGCCATGTCTCAAACAGAATGTAGAACATTTCCAGAATGTTCTATCAAGAACTCGTCTCTTTTCTCCACACCCTCCAAGTGTTATCTTGGATACATAACATGTCATTTCCATGTACATGTGTGCATATACTTTCCTGCCTACATGTTTATCCATAGGTGTGTGTGTGTGTGTGTGTGTGTGTTGTGTGTGTGTGTGTGACAACCATCTCCATGTGAGCAGTTGTTGTTGTAGGTGGATATATCTCTTGAGATTGAGAGGAATGTGGAAAACAGTGCCTCTCCTTCTCTTTTGCAGCTGGGCCTTGCAGCAGCCCACTATAGTGGGACCACATTCAGAACAGAGGTCTAGATAGGCTCTCTCAGAGAGACACCAGTACCGTCTAAAATGAGAAGGGCCGGTCATTTATACACTGTAATCCGAGCAGAGATGGAATGAGAAAAAAACAGAGAGAAATAGAAAGAGAGAAATAGAGAGTGAAACAAGAGAAAAAAGAGAGAGAGAGAAATCAGAAAGACCAAGAAAAAAGAGAGAGAGAAACAATAAATAGAGCTCAGGCAGTGTCTCTCCTCAGATGTAAATCCTGCTCGGCCAAGGCTTGGCTACTGGGTCTCAACAAGTCTGATCTGGGTGCAGCAGTCGGGCCAGAGCCTAACAATGCGTTTACACATAAGAAAACATTCATTTACCAGTCTGCCACCTTGTATAATATGCACTTACAGAACTGTGTGTAAGTGTGCGTGCCAGTGAGTCAGCAAGTGTGTTTTCAAACACCAGGTTAGAATTTCCTCCACAGAATCCTCCCTCTGCATTCCAAGCAGCACATCTGCTTAAGTTCCAGAACTCTGACAGATCTCCTTTCTCCATGTTTTGTTCACCCTGAACAACAAAGACTGCCGTTTGCTAGGCTGCACCCACGGCAGGTAACACAATGCCCAGCCCCGGTGGCTCGTCCCCTGAGGCCAGCCCCTGGCACCTGGCCGCATCACGTCTACACTGCACCCTGAGTGGACTCAGCAGCCCTGTGAGAGTCTAGCTACATAGTCATGTACGCCTAGATCGTGGGTCTACATTATGGACCTGGATTGTGGGTCCTAGATTGTGGGTCTAGATTATGGGCCAAGAACGTGGGCCTGGATTGTAGGTTTGGATCATGGGCCTAGATCGTAGGCCTAGAGAGGCAAGACAGCAGCTTCAGAGAGATGAATGGAGGCTGTTTGGAGAGAGCGGATTGATGTAGAGATAGAGAGAGCGCTAGTTTTTATCTCTGCCTCTTTCTCTCGCATCAAAAGATCCAGGCAGCCTCCCTCTCTCCTCAAACTGACCTGATCTCGCTCTCTCAAGGCAAAATAAAGTGAGAAAATCTATTTTTATCCTCATGTCTAGCCTTTACAAAGAGAGGCTGTGTGTGCATGTGTGTGTGTGCGTGTGTGTGTGTGTGTGTGTGTGTGTGTGTGCACAGCCAGATAAAGAGCCACGTGCAATCAACCTCTTCCACTGCCATCAGCAGAAACTGTAATAATTGGCTCTCAGACAGGAAGTGATAGAGACAGAGAGGGAGAGAGAAGAGAGAGAGAGAGAGAGAGAGAGAGAGAGAGAGAAGAGAGAGAGAGAGAGAGAGAGAAAGAGAGGGCGAGAGAGAGAGAGAGGGCGAGAGAGAGAGAGAGAGAGGGCGAGAGAGAGAAAGAGAGGGCGAGAGAGAGAGAGAGAGAGAGAGAGAGAGAGAGAGAGAGGGCGAGAGAGAGAGAGAGGGCTGAGAGAGAGAGAGAGAGAGAGAGAGGGCGAGAGAGAGAAGAGAGGGCGAGAGAGAGAGAGAGAGAGAGAGAGAGAGGGAGAGAGAGAGAGAGAGAGAGAGAGAGAGAGAGAGAGAGAGAGAGAAAGAGAGAGGCTGTAGGAGAGAGAGAGTGAGATAGGGGGAAGAGAAAGTTGGGGAGGGGGAGAAGGAAGGCAGGATAGGAGAAGAATGAGAGTAGGAGAGAGAGATTAATACAGTGGTTCTGTATGGTGGAGATGAAAGCAGAGGGATAGTCTGTGATTGGCTAGAGCTTGACAAGCATAGTTAGTTTGGACTGCGCATCAGTCTGCCAACCATGAAGGTAATATTACATGTACTGCAGACCAAACATGTATGAACCCCAAGCCAACATCACGTCCACTCATGTCACAGCTGGATTATGACATCAGAAAATGCATTTGAAAGGGCGGATGCAAGAGTGATGTCATATTGCCTAATCAGCTGGTCTGAAAAGATAGCTTGCAATCCACTTCTGGGGATGTCTGTCTGTCTGGTTAATATGTGCTTTTTTGACTCTGCCAACATGCAAATGCCATGGTCTGTATTTACAAGGAGGATGTGGTCATATAATGTTGATAGTCTATCCCTTTTAAGCTGAGAGACATTTAACTGAGACATAATCAGCAAGGGGAACAAACAAGGACAGGGAACTCTAAAGGTCAAAACCGACCGATGGAATCAATACGACATAACAGAGTTGAACCAGTTTAGAGCCTGTTTTATGGTATAAATAGGATGTTTCAGTAAGGCCGGTGGGGGGGGGGGGGGGGGGGGGGGTATTCATCACCTGCTGAGAGGTGTGAAGAGGAAAACAACATGAACTCTGACATGGCATGTTACAATGTATGCATGAAAGTAGCTTAACGCACAAATGTCCTGTTTCATCATGTGTGCAATTAAATTGTGTTCGAAAGAAGAAACATGCATATATGGTGTACTGGACCATACTGGACCATGTATCGATTCTATAGGCAACATCTTCATTATTATTATTTTTTACAATTTACCTTTAGCCTGTACGAAACAATGATATTCAATTTCGTAATTGTTCTTTTTAAATTAGCGTTTTTTATATTACACTATTTAATGAACCTGGTAGCATTATTGAAGCATTGTCGGGCAACATTTCATCGTCACAAAGGCCTTGGCAATCTGTCAAAGCATTGTTGTCAAAGTAGCAAAACGACAACACTCGGTTTATGATGCTCTGAAGAGTTGACATGTTTACTGTTGCCTACCTGCGTATACAATTATGACCGATTTAACATAGTCACGTTGCCGTTGTGCTACAACACAAGACCATTGTTTGGTGCAAACAGCTGAGCTCGTCGTTGGTTCTACCCGGCCAGCCTGCACTGACTTTGGGATGCGGCTGCACCAAAGGCCGGCTTTGGAGGTTTTCTTACCCTGTTCGA
Organism: Thaleichthys pacificus; assembly: GCA_023658055.1. Taxonomy (NCBI): domain Eukaryota; kingdom Metazoa; phylum Chordata; class Actinopteri; order Osmeriformes; family Osmeridae; genus Thaleichthys; species Thaleichthys pacificus. Next base: position 6,506,946 of record CM042856.1, read on the forward strand.
GATCTTGTTGGTCGTACCATGGCTCTTCCTCCTCGGTAATAAATTCTTCCATTCCTGCGCTTAGCATCGAGGGAACGTCCTCCTCCACCGTCGCCGCCTTCTTCAATGCCCTCAGCCCTACTCCAGACCCCCACACAAACAGGCACACACGACCTCGTTGCCCGCCTGCCGGTGGAACAACTCTACGCAAAACGCCGCCGCCACACTCGAGTGAGGATAGCGGTGACGTCTGCCGAATGGAGACCGATGAAGCAGGCTAAACAAAAGACAACCAGTTCAATCTTGGCCGCCCGCCTCCGTATTTAAGAGAAGGGGGCTGGTGCACACCGTCATTTCAAAGAACATCACGCGAAAAGGAGCATGCACGCTCAATGTTTTTTTGTCTATTGGAAGGAAAACTTGCAACAGTTTATTCAGGAACATATAAACAGATTTAGTTAGTAGCTTTCTACGTGGGCAGCAATGAAGGAAAAAAGCCTTTAATAGGAACCGTGCTTCCTCTATCCTCAGTCACTCCCACTTCTCTCTCTCTTTCTCTCCTCTCTCCCTCTCTCTTCCCCCTCTCTCGCATCCTCCGTTCCAGCCTGTCCCAGGGACAGTTCAGACGTGGCAGATGTTGCAACACCCTCCCCTCCTTGCTCTCCTCTCCACAGCCTCATCCCCTCCTCCTCGACTCCCCTCACATATTCTAATGGACACATACTATGCTGGACCTCCTATCCTATGGAGGATAAATAACGTTTCATTCGTTTAAACATATCATGAAACATATACAAAGCAAATTTCAAAGTGTGAAATGAACACCTGGAGTGTTCATTTGGTGGACCTCTATAACCGCTCAAGTAAAATGAACGCTTCTTGTGTATAATTAACACTTGGAAATTCAGCCTTCATGACACACTGTTATGACGTTGGTTAATACTTAGTTAGTACATCATATTACATCACACTAATACATAGGATTCTAGCCCTTTTGGAATGCCACTTGAGGCCATCGTTGAGTCAGTGAACTATGACCTTAACCAGACCATGGTGTGAACTATGACCTTAACCAGACCATGGTGTGAACTATGACCTTAACCAGACCATGGTGTGAACTATGAACTTCAATCACACCTGTGTACATATCTTGGGACATCGCAGCTTTACATGTCTGTATGGTGTCTCTGAATACATGGGTGAGCTCCTCTACAAGCAGTGGCAGTTTTAGACAAATTTTACTGGGGGGGGGGGGCAATCAGAGGGGCACATTAAAAAACGGAAACAAATGATATTTAAACATTAAATACTTTAATTTTGCTTTACATTCTCTACATACATACTCTGGCTCTCACTCTTCCAGCTCCTCAGCTTTCTCAATACCTTGATATGTTTCTCTAACTTTTTTATTTACTGCGACAAAAAAGGTTGCAATGTCCCTTCTTTGTTTCATGATGACTACTAGAAGAAGAAAAACGTGTAAAAAAAATCAATTAAAAAAATTACTCAGTCAGCTCAGGGGGGCCACAGGGGGGGCCAGGGACATTTTTACATGGACACTGGCGCCTGTAGGCCCCCGTGTAAAACCGCCCCTGTCTACAAGGGCACCGTAGATGACACACAATCAGTTAATCACCGGCCTTACAGGTCACTGCACGCGCTCGTTTAAATAAAGATGTAACGTTATAAAATGAAGGCTCAAATGGGTGTTGTGCTAATCGATGGTGTGTGCATTCCCCTGGGGTTTGGACCTACAGCCGTACAGTGACCTGTAACATGTGTATGTACAGCCTGGGGGTCAATAGAAAAGCTGTGATCGAAGACATCTATCAAAATAACTGCTGCTAACTCCATAATGGGTGTGGCTCAGCGCCAGAGCATTTGCAGATCAAGAGGTCGCCAGTCAAACCTGAACTGTACATCCCTTTGGATGAAAATGTCAACTATATGGATCCTTCATTATTATTACACGTTACAGTATTATAACATTTACCACAATTCTTGGGTTTACTCGTGTCATACATAGAGTTCGCCAGCAGGGGGCCATCTTTGCCTTCAACAGAAGCCCCTCCATCTGATTGGGTTCAGGTTAGTAATCACATTTCCTCTGCCATTACTTAGAGCACTTAGACCAATGACGGCCAAGGCCCTGTGAGGCTAATGGTGGCAGGAAGTACTTTATACTGATAGAGGTCACTAGAGAGGACCTGCCTCAGTCAGATATGCTGAATGAGAGAGAAAGAAAGAGAGAGAGAGAGAGAGATAAATGAGAGAGAGATGGATGGATATGTTTTCTTGATACAAAACTGCTTTCCGTAAGCATTTCCACAAGGCAGCCTCTTGAAAGATAAGGGAGCGCTCAGAAAGCAGTCGGTACCTGCAGGGATACACATGTACAGGAACACATCACACACTGCAGTTCCATCTACCAAAAGTCCCATTTGAATGGCAAAACTTTATCGCTCCCCTTTGGTGGACATTTTGAATTAGAGCTACTTTAGAAGCTTGAGAAAATCAAGACAGATTGTTCAGATCAGACTGTTTCTTCCTCAACCTGACCTGGTGACCTCATGCTGACCAACATGAGGTCAGGACAAGCACGGTGTCCAGCCTGTATGTGGGCATGTGTGTGTGTGTGCATGTGTGTGTGTTGCCTGCCAGTACACCCAGTCAGTGATTCAGCAGTTATGCATAGGCCTCGAGACTATCCCACCGCCACCAACACACAGACACAAACACACTCCACCAACACACACACACACCACCGCCACTAACCTACTGAGCCATCTGGCGTGAATGTCAGACATGTCAATCTGACAGTCATCAGCAGAGGCTGAAACCTGACTGGATCTGTCCCAGGCCCATTGGTTTCATTTTGTAGTCATGACTCAGGCTGGCGTGGGGCTGAGGCTATGTTCTCTGGCGTGATGCTTATGACAGTTCTAGCGTCATGATGAGTGATCGCTCAATGTTGCCTGGCTCACACGCACATAGACGCTGATAAACAAGCACTCACAGATTCACACACACACACACACACGTACACAATGATAAACACATGTGCGCACACACTAATAAACACACATGTACACAGTGATATATAGTGTTGAACACACCCACACACACGCACACACACACACGCATGCATCCAACAGCATGGTACAGGCCAGACCCAGGCCCCAGTGCTCCACACACACAGGGCCAACATTGTCCAGACCAGGCTCCCCTCAGAGTAACAGCCCCAGTCAGCCACCTGCACAAAGACCGTCTTTATACCACCCCCCCCGCCCTCTGCTCTGAACTCTCTCTACTCCACCCTGAAACACACACTCTCTCTCATTTAAACACACATACATACATTCTCTCGCTCTCACACACACGCACACACATACACACACTCTCTCAGGCACCTTCACACACACATAAGCACACATACCATCCATCGTGAGGCCCTGTCTCAGACAAGGTCAAAGGTCAGAGGGGAGTCCTGTTACAGACAGGCACTTGAGGAGACAGAATGGACGTTCTGTAGGTTTTCACTCTGACCCCTACCACAGGAGGTTTAGGGTCAGGGGTCGTGATCCCTAATCCTGACCCCTACCAGACCTGACCACACGCCGATCAACTCTAATCATCTCATTGTCCCAACACGTCAGTTTCAGTCTCTGGTGATAGGTCGCTGACCCACAACCTAATGAGGAGTCTGTCTTCTGATTATCTGTTTTCTGTTTGTTAACAGGCTCAGGACGTCCATTTTATTCCCCACAATACACCTCTCCTCCCAGGGACTTGTGTAGGGAGTGTGTTTGTTACTGCATGCTCCTCTGGAGTGTGTGTGTGTGTTTGTTCCATTTCATCAGGATGAGCAGGAAACTGGGCTCTGTCCAAAGAGTTACGCAACACGTTCAGTGACCAACCCGAGTGTGAACGATGCTACTCTGAGTGGGACAGCAGAAACACACACACACACACACACACACACACACAGACAGACCGGAAAACACACTATCTTTTTCTGTCACTGGCATATCCACATTCACACCACCTCTCCCTGTTCTACTGGGAGAGTGAGACAGCTAGCGTAACGTTCTGACACACAGAAGGAGAGGACAGACTGTCAATTTCAGTAGAGAGGCTGACAGGATTATGACTGCATCACTTCCCTATATACTCCTTCACTCCTTCATACATTCACATCTTCACTTACCAATCTGTGAAAGTCTAATGGCGTCACGTTTTGCAGTTGGTTCCATACCCATGATAATGTGGGTTACTTACTTTGAATGTATAATCTTTCTTGCAAATGACTTGCTCATTTCATAGCAAGGGAAATGTTGTCATTTGAATGCTCAACTAAACACACACACACACACATCCACTCACCCTCCCATTTCCTCAGAAGGCATTCCAGTGTAGTTGAGCAGCACAGGCCCACACAAACAGGCCCACACACCACACACACACACCACACACACACACACACACACCACACACACACACACACCACACACACACACACACACACACACACACCACACACACCACACACCACACACACCTCCTCAACCACTCAAACACTCCCACACACCCCTCAGTCCCTACAGCCGTTCTTCTTTAGAGAGCAGACACAAACAAAGCGAGCTGAGAGCCTCTATTGTCTCTCTCTCATTCTCTCTTCTTCAGTTGGACCTTCTGCTGCTGTGGTCGTCTCTGCGGGAACCACAGCTACATGAAGTTCACCCGGACCCTGACCTGGACCCTGACCTTGCCCTGGTTCTTGACCCTGGACCCTGGACCTTGCCCTGTAACCTGCTGGGAAATCCACACACTGTGTATTAAGTATGTGTGAGATTCACTGTTTCTGAAGATCTTTTTGTATCTTCTTTAGGTGCAGTTGCTTCTTTCATCATGCTTAGATTAGTACCGGGTTTTCTGCAGCTGATTTCAGTAACACCAGCACACAATAACCACACACACTTGTGTGAAATGTGTGTGTGTGTTTGTGTGTGTGGGGGGGGGGGGGTATGTGTGAGTCAGCTGGTAGAAGACCAGACGGCCGAGCGACCTAAACACACACACACTCCTCTCTTCCCTCTTGTCCTTTTCTGTAGAAGAAAGAGTCTGGTCTCCACGACGACCACCACAGACAAAAAGGAGTCTGGGTAATAGGAGCAGCTGGCCCCAAAAAAGAGAGAGAGAAAGAGCGAGAGAGAGAGAGAGAGAGAGAGAGAGAAGAGAGAGAGAGAGAGAGAGAGAGAGAGAAAGAGAGAGAGAGAGAAAGAAAGAAAAATAGAAAGAGAAAGAGAGAGAGAGAGAGAGAGAGAGAGAGAGAGAGGGAGAGAGAGAAAGAAAGAAGAGAGAGAAAAGGAGGGGGGAGTTAGAGAGAGAGAGATAGGGGGGTGGTCAAATAGAGAGAGAGGAGAGAGAGAAAGAGAGATGGTAAAAAAGAAGGGGTGTGAGGACAGAAAAAAGAATGAACGAGTGTGGAGAGGTAGCCACAGGACAGCGGGAGAGGGGGAGTTAGAGCCAAAGACAGGGAAAAAAGTTGAGAGAACGAGAGGGCGAGAAACAGAGAGAGAGAGGAGGAGGAGGTGGAAGAGGAGGAGGCACACAGACTTCCTAAGCGGACGAGAGCAACACAAAGAAGCAGAGACTGAACCCAGACAGGGAGGAGAGGGAACTGCTGCTGTAGAAAACACTGCTCTGCCAAGAGTAAAACAGACAGGCTGAACCAGCGCACCCTGACAGCGAGAGAGAAACAGCAGAGAGAGAGCAACAAGAGGAGGGGGAGGGTGAAAGAGAGAAGTTCCGTTTCTCGTTCTTTTACCAAGAGAGAGGTGGATGAGGTCTGAAGTTAAAAAGTGAAGTTGTCTGTGGACTTTGAGAAGGTAAGACGCTGTTTCGCGTTTGTGATGTTTCACATGTCCTTTTGCAAAGGACTCGATCCATTGGTGGAAGTGTGTTTCTGTGTTTACTTGGGTTGTGTGTGAGTTCACGGGATAATGTTTGTTTAAACAGACATGGTGCCTTGTTTGAACATTATAAACTTTGTAAGGGGAAAGCCTTAACATAGGCATATTTCAGAGGTTCTGAGATTCTCTGAGAGGCTGGTTTCATTTCTATCTCTATGACGGTATAAGGATCTTTCAACACCACTGACATATGCACCTCAAAGTCTGCCTGGAAATAATATTTTAATGTGGGGGAAATAGGCTGAAATGGACACTGTCAATTGTTTTAAAAGTTACATGAAAGAAACACCTTTAACAGACTATGAATAGAACCACGCTATTTCCAACATCGAAAAGCTTAAAAGTTTGTTTTTATCTCTGACTCCCAATACTTATTTTGGTCCGCTTGCTCGAGTGACTGTTAACAAGTAGCACCTGCAGGTACACCAGGAAAAAAGACAGAGGAGAGACTGCAGGAAGACAGAGAAGAGGGGGATGAGAGAATAACAAGGCAGAGGGAGGGGGGGAGAGGGTAGTTGGGAATAAAGATGGAAGAGGGGGAGAGAGTGGTGGATCAGACAAGAGAGGGGGAGAGAGACAGCAGAGGTCAGGCATTATGTAGAGTAACCCTGCCAGGTGGCTGGAACATTCATTCACAATAATATAGAGCTCAGCAGAAACACACACACATGCACACATGCACACATGCACACATGCACACATGCACACATGCACACACACATACAGGGCCGGCCCTATGGTTTTGGCGGCCCTAAACAAAAATAGTGTATGGGGCCCATTGATTGGTATTGTTTTTGTTTTTTTACAATTGTTTTTTTAGGGGGGGACACCGAACCAATCGCGGGGCCCTAAACACATTTTTTGTTAGTTTATTGGGTCGGGCCGGCCCTGTACACATACACTCACTCACACACACACACATAGAAACAGAGAGAGACAGATAGAAAGATGGAGAGTAGGGGAAATAGAGAAAGAGATGTTTCCTGCAATGACGTTGATATTCCTTCCTCGTGGTCCGAAGATGACAAGTTCTATGATACCGTATGGATACTCACACTACCTGAGAACAGTGAGTCAGTCAGAGAAAGAGGGTTCTTGAAGGTACTGTACGTCCATCACAAGACAAGCTCTCAGACTAGCAGGGACAACTTCCTGTCCCATCCCCCGAAAACACCTCCAAAGTGTTTTGTTGAGGTTTTGTGGTGGTGCCACTGCAGTTTCCTGCCTGTTCTTACAACCATAAAAACAATTTACCATAAAACACACTCATCATAAAAACGTTCTCACAGACAAACCCACTCGACACCTCGGAATCGACGTTGCTCGTGTGTGTGTGTAATGCCCCTGTTTTGGGAAGTCTTAAAGTGCTCAAACGTGTCAGCTGTTGTCCTTGCCTGTTGCGCCCACTGTGAGTGCGTGGAGTATCTGTGCTGGTCGGCCTGGCGAACTCCCATCTGCTCCTGCTGATGACAGGGCTGCTTCTGAAAGGACAGGCCCGGAATAGTCTGCCGGGTTTATAATTAAACGCTTGGTATCCTGCTCCACTTTCTGTGGATAGAAATATATATATATATATATATATACATGTCCTCCTCTAGCAAATCACCAACGCTCTGGTACACCCAGAGAGAACCCACACACACACACATACACAGCTCACACACACACACATATACACGACCCACACACACAAGACTCAAACCAGTACTCTAGGTACTAATTAGTGGTGCTGCGATGTAATGAAAAAGCATCCGTATATACGTACGTCTGTAGACGACGGGGGTTGAGAATAATTGTAGGCCATTACAGTACATGAAAACGCAGTGCACCAAGGTGGGGCCGGATAGCTGGTTAAGAGTCCTGCATTTAACTTCCACTAAACTGGAGAGTTTCAAATGCAATATGTAGATACGGTTTCACATACGGATTACCAAACTTTCTTTCAACTGAATCATTTAGGTAAAGGAAAAGACAAAACAGACATCACATTGCGTGTGTTTGTGCGTGTCTGAGAAAGAGAGAGAGAGAAGGAGAAAGAGATGGATTCTTTTGAGGCCCCTCGCATCTCACCCACATTCCTCCACCTTTTGGTCTGCAGGTGCTGCCTTCCTGTGATCATCAGTCCAGCCCACTCCTCTGTCACCTGACCACCCCAGAGGTCCAGGGACACCCCCTCTAGTCTGCCCTCTCTGCCTGACCTCGCCCAGCCAGACCCAGGATGGAGGTGAAGGAGGAGCTGATAGACATCTTCCAGAAGGTGTGGACCAAGTTGCAGGGTCTCCCCCAGGCCAACCCCCTGGAGCTGGGCGCGTTCTTCATCCTCATCCTCTTCGTCGGTGAGTCTCTGAAGACTGTGTTCACTCTGGGATGTTGTATCAAGACAAAAGAGTGTCCACATGGGTTCAATTGTTATTCACGGTTAATCACACCAAGGTGTCCAGTCATGTGCTTACAGTACAAATACAAGAGTTACATAACCAACAGCTCTTGTGGTAGACCACCTTGAAACTATCGACGCAGGGTGATGACATCACTAAGGAGAGGTTACGGTCAATGCCAATGCTAACAATGCACATGAATAGGACATATTAAATACATATTCAATGCTAGGTTTTCATGTGTTGTCCATGCCATAACAGGACTACACACAGCAGATCTTAATACTGACATTGACAAGGCAATCACAACAGTGAACATATGTTATCCGTCACGGCTGCATGAATTACCAGGATCAGTTTCAGGGATTGAACCAATGCATTATGCAATATTTCAATCATGTGCAAACTGAGTAAAAAATGGTACTGTCATCCTCTCATCTCTCCCATGTGTTTTTGTCCCTCTCTATTTCGGTCTCTTTCTCTCTCACCCCCCTCTCTCTCCCGTACTCTCTCACCCCCCTCTCTCCCTTTGTCTCTCACCCCCCTCTCTATCTGTCTCACCCTCTCTTTCTCTCTCCCTCTCCAGCCACGTTCCTGTTCATGATCGTTCTGGCCTGTGTTCACTGCTGCTGCTGTGGGAAGCCCAAGTACCAGGGCTCCAGAGTGCAGCCTCTGCAGCCGGCCTGAGGGGGCACAGCCGGCCCCGTTCCAACACAGACGCTGCATCCTTCACTTGCATCCTTCCTCCCTCCCCCCCCTCGGCTAGTATACATACAATACATGTCTGGTTCGCTGAAGGCTTTCCGACTGGAAGTGTGAATCGCCATCAGTCGTATGTACCTGTGAGATTAGTGTTGCCTTCCAGGAAGGGCCCATTGAGGAGAGGGTGCAGTTTTAGCGTTGGATTTAGGCCCGCAACAATGCAGAGTGGAGCTGAGAGCTCAGGCACAGAAGGGAACCAGCCATGCGTCGAATCTGTGCGTATCAACAATGGAAGAAGAAAAAAATGCAAGGACACATTACACTCAGGGTTGAAAAAAACACAATCCCTCACTGCAACGGGACCAGCAGCTGGAAGACAATAGCTTTGAGCTTTGAGCAGAAAGACTCCATGTCATGTTATAAAGGCCTCTATCTTGTCTCATGTCGTGTTAAAGGTCTACCTTCTTCTATCTTATATCAACTGCACATTGTCTGTTTCTGTGTCTGGACCGTCAAAACCCTGCCAGCTCCCCTCTGAGATGGCCCCTATGGAAATTCTATGGAAAATGTGGTCAACCTTTCTTAGCTTTGTTATTGTGTTATTTTTAAAGACAGAGGGCGTCCCCTACTGGTCAATACAGGCACCGGTTTTGCCAACAACACTTGCACAGTATTATAAAGTTACAGTTTGTAATTGTATGCACATTTTACAGTGTTAAAGTTTGACTGTAGGAATTGTAAACTCTGTTACCTTAAATATAGTTTGGTATTTTTGAATAAAATGATTGTTTTGGGATATATTGCGTAGTTGTAGCGGTTCATTGGAACAACGTTATTGTGAGTTTAGCTTTTCTTAATGTTTATGCGGAAATACAGTATTTGGTACATTAAACAATTAATTGAAAAAAGTTGACTTCGCTTCGTGCCATTGTATTTAGATACACTGGATTTTGTATGGTGACACTATAACCAAACATTATAATATCTGAAGAGGCAAACCTCACACTACTATTTATCATCCACTTTGTAACCTAACATCAATCTCTTTTACAAGCCTTTACAACCGTTCCCATTGCACACGTCCCACTGGTGCCCATGGTACCTATCTCAGTCCAGGCAACTATTCAGCCCTTATCAGTCCTCACCAGCAGAGTCAATATTACCACTAAACATTAACCCGCATCTCCTGCGACGCCACACAACACTCTCACAGGAAAACCACACACGGTTTCAGTCCCTGGTCAAACCCGCGCAAGAAGGAGGAGTTTGACACCAAATATTGGCGTGAGTGACCGTACCACACACCGGATACCCTGAGGGCTTTCAGACAGGGGGACGGACATTGAAGTGTGGGGTGTTGGTTAAGTGTTAAGTGCGTGTGAGGGAGTCTTAGGCCTAGCGTGTGTTCCCTGATCTTGTCAGAACCCAAACAGCGGCATCCACAGGCAACAGACTGTAGAACATGGCTTTTGAGAGGTGAGTTGTTGAAGGGAAACAGTGACATGATTGTACCTGGTTGTACATTGTGACATCGCAGATTATGTTGTTTCTCCAGATTGTACATTCTGACATCAATAATCACATTTCAGGATTGAGAGATACAAATAATACCTTGGACCCTGATTCTGTACATTGTTTAATTCAATCATGTGTCCATTTTTGGGTTTTCCAATTTGCTTTTGTCTAAAGAATTACTGGGTGTGACAAAGTCAATGCAATAATCTCTACTGAACATCGTTACCCTATCTTGAAAAAACTTTGTACAGTGATGGGCATTCAGAAAAGATTACAGCGCCAACTCATTCAAACTAAGGCCTCATGCTGTATATTACGTATCCATATGCACTAATGGTAGCCCTCACAAACAACCCATTGACCCCCAACCCCTCTGTTCCCACTCCAGTGTCCCAGGCACTGTCCCAGCCCTGCCCGGCTCAGCAGGGTCACCTGAGGACTGGATGCACTGGGTCATTCGCCGCATGCAGGTGGAGCCCTGGGCGCTAGGTGGCGCTATAGTCATAGCGGTGTTTGTGGGGGGCTTCCTGTCTCTGGTGGCCTTTGCCCTGATCTACGGCTGCTGCTGCTCCAGCAGCGGAAAAGGGAAGAGGAGGGAGGTGAAGAACTCAGTGCTGTAGAGGACTGGAACCTACCCTTGATTTGGAATATTGACAGGCTTCCAGAGGTTCCAGAACCCAAAAAGCTCTAAAAATCCTCATGGTTTCATATTGCTTGATGTTCTCAACCAGCATCCTAGTTCATGACAAGCTATGGGATGGGACAGGAATGGAAAGTTTAAACTTATCACTGTAGGATCACCTTGCGAACCCACAAAACCCCTTTACTCACTCATTTAATGAATTCATTCAATGCTGTTGGTCCCCAGCAAAGTTTCTCTGTCAGAAATTGGACTGTTTTGTAAGTTCACTGTCAATAAAAGCACACATGCTATGTTTCCTCATTTAATGGTTGTTGATTTTTGAAAAGCTGAGGTTTTTTTTAAAAGTATCACATTAAAACGTCAGGTGGCTGAGCGGTTAGGGAATCGGGCTAGTAATCTGAAGGTTGCCAGTTCGATTCCCGGCCGTGCCAAATGACGATGTGTCCTTGGGCAAGGCACTTCACCCTACTTGCCTTGGGGGGAATGTCCCTGTACTTACTGTAAGTCGCTGTGGATAAGAGCGTCTGCTAAATGACTAAATGTAATGTAAAACAGTAAACAAAAGCTACAACATGTAATAGTAAGTGTGTTTGACTTTATGCAGCGCCGCAGCCGGCTGACTTGAAGCAGTGAATTCTGGTTAGACTTTTTGTCTGACTTAAAATTGAGACGGAGCCAAGGCTAGGTCACTGTGATGTATCCATCAAAGTACCGAGATTGATGTGAGAACTGCCGGCTGTGTAGCCGCTAACTCACTAAGAGAAAATGACACATTTACCTTAACCACCTTGACTGAGGGTAAGAAAGTAGTGGGGGTAGTAGATGGGTGTATACAATCAAAAGTGATGTTGATGGGTCTGACAAATATAAGGCACGGTATGTCGCCAAAGGATACAGTCAGAAGATGGGTGTAGATTATGCGGAGACCTTCTCTCCCACTGCCAACCTGACCAGTATCAAAGTATTGATGGAAAAAGCTGTCCAGGAAAACCTGATTTGACATCAGATGGATGTCAAAACTGCCTACTGACATGCACCAATGGATTGCGAGATTTATATGGAGTCACCTGAAGGATACAAGGTGGAATCTAGCACAAATGAAAAGTTGGTTTGCAAACTAGAAAAGTCACTATACGGGCTAAAACAATCAGGCAGGAATTGGAACAAAATGCTACATGAAAACCTGAGTGAAAATGAGTTTGTGCAAAACCCAGCTGATCATTGTGTTTACACAAGGGAAAGAGACAATGAGAAAGTGATCATGACAATATGGGTAGATGATTTGATTATTGCGGCTAGTGATGGAAATGCACTGAAGGTTGTGAAGAGCATGCTTGCAGCAAAATTTAAGATGAAAGACTTAGACAAACAAACATGTTCTTGGTATTGACCTTGACCAAAATGATGGGTGTGTGACAATGTCACAGAAAAGATATGTGGAAAAATTACTTGAAAGGTTTAGCATGCAAGATTGTAAACCTAGGGCAACGCCTTGTGAACAAAAACTGAACTACACTGATTATGCAGAGATGATGAGTGATGTCACAAAATACAGAGGTAGTCGGTAGCCTGATTTATATGACTACATGTACCAGACCTGAGTTGAGTTTTGTAGTAAGCAAACTGTCACAGTACTTCGCTGAGCCAACAGAAGAACAATGGGCTACAGTGAAACATGTATTGAGATATCTGAAAGGCACAATGGAGAAAGAGTTGTGCCACAGAAAGTGTGACAAAGACAAACTCGGACTACATGCATATAGTGACGCAGATTGGGCGGTTGATGCAACAGATACACGTAGTACAACAGGTTACTGTGTAAGCCTAAATGAAAATGGTCCTTTGATTTCATGAAAATCCAAAAAGCAGCCCACTGTTGTACTATGTTGTACTATGTTATACTCTTGCGAGGCAGAGTATATGGCCTTAGCAGCAACTACACAAGAGAGTATGTACCTAGTACAATTGTTAGCAGGTATGGACAAACATCAATACAAACTACCTAGGGTTTATGAGGATAACCAAGGCACAATAGTGTTGACAGAGATGCAAGCATATAGACATAAAGTATCATTTTGTAAGACCTACTGTAAATGAAGGAAAGATTGTTTTGGAATACTGCCTAACAGATCAAATGGTAGCAGATATGATGACAAAACCTGCATCAAAATGTAAGCTCATTAAGTTTGCGAGTATGTGTTTGGAAAACAACCATGTGTGTAAAGTTAATGTAGGGGTAGGTAGGGGTCAGCCCTATGTTCCCACTTTTCTAAGGATTCTTTTTTCACTGACAATTTTGAAAATTAGGCCCTATGTTCCCACAGCCATATGTTCCCAGATTTATTTAGGGTTAGGGTCAAGAGAGTTTGGAAGCTAGCTAGCTCCTTCAAATCGCCAGCTACAGAATGGTGAACCCTTCATTTTGAAAAAGCTCTTAGAAATGTGGGAACATAGGGCTGTGGGAACATAGGCACGCTCCCTCAGGGTATATGTAGAGTAAAGAAAGTTACAATGTGAGATCAAGTGGGGGGGTTAACATGTATATATAATATGCTCTCAATTGTGTAACTCTTAGCCGATGAAAGCCAACAATTGGCACGTGACCTGAGCATATCAATTGATGTGTTTGTGTTAAATAAATCTCTCTCTCGTTTCTCTCCCCCATAAGAGCTAGTTCAGTAAACATATGTACTGAGTGTTTCTTTTCATCCTCAATGTTAACTCTGGGTTAAATACTTACGCCAGGATCGCTGCAGAAACCTACTCTGCTAACAACTGGTTTATATAAACATGTCAAATTTTGGTTACAAATAAATAACTGAGTTATTGAGTGCCTTTATCGGAAGTCCAAAACATGTGTCAAGGACAGCCTATTTTTATGCAACCGGCTCCATAAAATGGCTTCCTAGGCCAGGTTCTCTTCTCTAGCTCTCCTGATATTAATACATAAATAAATTATCATGGTAATACAGGCCTGCTTTCTTGATCATGTCCCATAGGGGTGCTACTGTTTTTTAGGGAGGCTTTGTGTTTATTTGCAAGTTCAGATTACAGAGTGATGGGGTCTTTGGGGCACTGTCCGTCATGACTGAGTCCCAAAGGAGCTTGTCGATATACATAAGAATGGTGTTTGATAAGGTACTTGGGTCATCGCGGTACATTAGCACACAGTGTGTATGGGGTGGGGTACAACCGTCTTAACTGCATCTTTTTGAGTGAGCTTTCTCAGTTCACTTCTGTCATTTTCCCATGTCTTTGCCTCCTGCTGCTTCTCCACACGGTCGGAGAATAGATTGAAAGTCATTGATGTCAGACCCACGACCTCATCAGTCTGCCTTTCACCTGGGCTGGGAGCTTGCTGATCACACTCTGCCTGAACATGGCTCTCTGGAGTGCATCCTTCTCCGGGTTGTCTCCCAGCTCTCTAGGGCTCTCTTGTGAGGAGCTTGAGTTTCACCTGAATGGGGAACGTGTCTCACAGATGTTGCTCGGGACGGTGACCGTTTTAGGATTTGTACATGTTCACGTGTGCTTGTGTCCGTCATAACCTGGTTCCCCTGACGGCACAAGGACTAGGTGTTCCACCACCGACTGTGCCACAATATGAGCATGACAACACTCACCCAGTGCAGAGGCCACTAGAGCAAGACAGCTGACAATCCAAAGCATGGCGATAGTCTTTTGGCTTTACCTCTCTGGCACTCTGTTCTTATAGTGTTACCTTGTCAGACCCTGAGCCTTCCCTGTTCGTACCAGTCACAGGTACCTCACAGGGCTGATTCAGGCTGCGGTTGGACATGTGGAGGTCAGTCAATGGTAGTCAGACCTGTCCACATCTCTCAGAAGCTTACTCATGTGTTTGACCAGCACAACAGTCAGAAAATGCATAATTGTAAGAATAGTACTGAAACGTTTAAGTTACAGAAAACAGGAAGTTTACTCCGAAGAAACTATGAATCACACGTGGATCTTGCAAACGCAAGACCTTCTGTGGTAAAGGGAAGTCAACCAACCCCGATGGTATCTTTCAAAAGATATTTTGTAACTGTGACACTTACTCAGTGTAGGTGACCTAACTTGTTTTTTTCCCTGAAACAGACTTTATGAGTTTGTTGCTACAATTTTGTCAACAGGTGTGAACATACTCAGTGCTGAAGGTAAAGAAGCGGCAGGTTGGGTGCTGGGTGCACACCAGCTGACAGTGCTCGGCATCCTGAGACAACACTCTGATGATGTCATCTCCCAGGAAGTCTGTTTTCTCCAAAAGCTCCGTCTTACACTCTGAAACAGATAAACACATGCTCACAATACATATTATGTGAACAGGGACAGGAAATCATCTCCCAGGAAATCCACGTTTGGATACACCTTGTGGAGAAGCCTTTGACAAGTTTCTGAAAAGATGACACACAAGGCATACATGTTTAGATACAAGCATAGGTACAAACGCACAACCAAACACACTCACACACACACGTCTGGAGGTATGTGGTATACGAATGTGATCTTACGTATTGATGGGTCACATCCTGTGAGAGCAAAGCCAGAGATTGCAATAGATTTGATAATCCTTGTATTTGGCTGTCTGGATAATGAGTCCTTCAGGAAGCATTTGGAATTCCTGTGTGTGTGTGTGAGAGAGAGATCTAATGTGATAATTTACTGTACAACATTATATATTATTGTTCTTTCTTAGTGTAGACCAGGGCACATTCATTCCTGGAGATGACTGGCTGTTGTGGTGCAAATCAGATGAACACTTTGAGTCTTCAAGATTTTTATATTCACCTCAACTTCGTAAAGGTAGGCTACAGTTATTTAGTATAGAGCTCAAAAAAACTATCAACGAAAATGAAGTATGCATATCAATTTTATTTGAAAAGGTCATATAATTCCACATGTAGCCTACTGTAATGAAATATGCCTCGTGGAACGTGGAAATTGAGTAAACATTTACTATGCAAATAAAAGAGAACATTGACAGGCAACATTTGCATGACATAGCCTATAACTTAATAAAGACTTATGCCTATTAGAGTACAAGCACAACCATTAGCCCTTGGTACATTTACATTTTATGACAACTATATATATTGTTATACTGTCTAACCGATATTGTTGCTAAGATCTTATTGAAGCTAAGATCATATGCACTTTATAGTTTAGTCTTACTCATTGTGTTCTAATGTATCCATTACTGTGTGGAAATATCACTACAAAAGGTATTTGATCAGTTTTGATGGAAGTATCGGTCTGATGTAGGCTATTGCACCAACACAAACACAAATTGAGATGCAAGTCATTTTGAAAGACGTAGATGTAAATGTGAACAATAAAAGAACAGATAAGAAAAAAAACTTGTCACTAAGCAGTTTCAATCACATCACATGTAGACACCTCACGAAGTAATGACAGAAAAGATCAGCGCTGGATAACGATCAAACTCTAAGTAGCTTGCCTGAGTGCTGGCCTCATAGGACATAGTACATTACAATGCATATGAAACCCTGCTCCCCCCCCCCCTCTATGATGAACTCAGTCACAGTCTCTCTGAGTTGGCTCGGGGGCAGTAGAGTCTGACTTGCGCGAGATCCGGGACAGCTGGGATGTCAGGGGGCGAGACGATACGACCAGTTCCTCTGCGAAAGCACTCTCAAAGACCAGGCACACAGACTGACGAAGCTTCTTCTGGAAGTCATCACACATGAAGACATAAAGAAATGGGTTCAGGCAGCTGTTGAAAACTGCCAGGCTACTGGACAGTGCAACACCCCCAAACACAAAGGCTTTGTGGACTTCTACCACGCGACAATAATAGTCTAGGAACTGGAACACGTGGAATGGCAGCCAGCATATGAAGAAAGCCAGGATGATTGCAAAGATGATGCGGAGAGCCCTTTGCCCTTGTCTCTTCCTATGGAGGCGTCTGGCGCGCATTCCTATGGCGACGTAAGACCCGATGATGACTATGAAAGGGATGAGGAATCCCAGTACAAAACGTAACACTATGAGGTCCTTAAGTCCTTTAAGAGTAATGTTTAAATAGCAGTATGTTTTGCCGTTATGAAATAGGGTTTCTCGGTGGAGAATGTAAGGGATGCTGCAAACCAAAGAGACCAGCCAGATCCCGACACATGTGAACTCAGCCTGGCGTGTTGTGCGTTTATTCTGGGCCCATACTACCACACATGTGCACAGGCAGCGGTCTACACTGATGGCCGCCAGGATGAAGACGCTGGTGAACATGTTGTGCACGTTCACCATGCTGTTCAGCTTACACATAACGGGCCCAAAGATCCACTCAAAATTGTGAGTCGTGTGAATGATGCTAATGATTCGAAAGGCTGTGAAGAGGAAGTCAGTAATGGCCAAGTTGAGGAACCACACCGAGTTGACTGTTTTGGTCATCCTGAACCCTGTCACATAGATGACCAGACCATTACCAATGGTGCCGGTCACAAATGTCACATAGTAGATCACCAGAGATATTGTCGTTAGCCAGCTTAGGTTTGGTCTTGCCCCTTCAGATGCCCCTAGGGTGACATTCAGGGTGATGTTCTGTGAAGCCTAAAATCAGAGGGAAACAGCTTTTACATCAGTTGCAACTTTAATTGAAAACATTCGTGTCATCATCATGTACATTTGTAAAGATATGAATTTAAAAATAAGTAAACAAAAACTACATTGACAAATGGATATTTTTCTTTAATTGACTTGGTATTGACTGAGGTTCGGTAGGAGATGACCACACCACAACGCCCATGCACCTGATTACCATATAATTGACACACCTGATACTCATCAGATAATCCAACATATAACTCAGGCTAGTTAGTAGCCTGCTATAAATACAACTTGAACTACAGAGGAAGTCCCATAAGAGAGCTGGGGGAAACAGATGTTGAATCTAATCTAATCTAAGAGAGCTGGGGGAAACAGATGTGAAGAAGTATATCCTTTGGCACCATAGAGTTACTGTGTAAACGACACATGCTCGATTTGAGATTTCACAACAATGCCAGGGCTGTATATGGAGCCCATGTTCTTGCTATATGACCACAAGAAAGGATCTACAGACATTCCAAAAAAATGGGTTCTCTGCCATGCATACAATATACCAGTACTGGTATATTGCATGTATCTCTAGTATCTACGCATCTCTAGTTCTGCATCCCACCCCCTCCCCAACTCCTCTCCCTTCTCCTCTACTCTGCAGCTCCCCTTCTGCTATCCAGCAGCCTTGAAGGGGATCCCATTCAAGACCGTACGACTCATCCGCCACTTGAAGAGTGTTCTGCCTGGATTACTTTAACTCGTCTCCTTCATTCCTTAATTCGTTCATGCTTGTTCTACCTTCAAGTAAAACTAAAAAAGATATCGATTGCTGGAGTGGTCTGTAATTGTATATTTCTAACTCTCCATTCCCTTACAAAAGAAGAAGTATATTAAAGTATACTATAAGTATACTAAAATATGGATAGTACACTTTTCGTTCACTTTTGATATACTTTTAAGAAGTATTCTTTGAAAATAGTTTACTTTTGATATACTTTTAAGTGTGCTTAGAAAATAGTTCACTTTTGATATACTTTTAAGTATGCTTTGAAAATAGTTCACATTTGATATACTTTTAATTAAGTATTCTTAGAAACAGAAAATGGTATACATTTCTTCTGGAGTATCTTCTATTATTATACAGAAAAAAAGTCAAAATATTTTTAAAGTACATTACAGGTTAAATTGTTTTGATCCATCTTGTGTATTCAAATTATTCATGTCTAGGAAAATCTATTATGCATTGCACATTGAATCTTTTTTGGTACTGAAGCTGAAACCTTAATTACTGGCAAAACATTTTGAAGAGCAACTTACTTATTGTTGTCGCCATTATAGTGAATGAAACCTGGTTACTCTCACCACAGATTACATGGGTAAACTCTGAAAGCTGTTTCTGCACTCTTCCTAATTGTCCTCTTGCACTTCTCTCTCAACCCCTCCCCTTTCTCTCTCTGCTTCTTTCTCTCTCTCTCTCTCTCTCTCTCTCTCTCTGCCCCTCTCTCTCTCTCTGCCCCGCTCTCTCTCTCTGCCCTCTCTCTCTCTCTGCCCCTCTCTCTCTCTGCCCCTCTCTCTCTCTCTGCCTCTCTCTTTCTCTGCCCCACTCTCTCTCTCTCTCTCCAACATATAATCTTGTATGTAATCGGAAGTCACGGGGACGACAACAGTTTGAACAGCTTTGTTTCATAGGTTTTCTTTAATTTCGGATTCATCCTCGACAACAACGGAAATCAATTTGACAAGCATCAGGCTCTAAACCTAGTTATAGGCCATGGTCTGCTCAATCCAGCCACGGATATAGGAGACGCGGGTGTACACAGCAGGGGCGCGCACATTGCAGTTCCAGGTACCCCAGGACACAATTCCCACTTGGTACCAAGCCCCTCCATTCTGGCAAACCAGGGGGCCGCCAGAATCCCCCTAGTGGACACAGAGAAGAGCTTGCTTATGAGAAAATAGAGTGTGCAGAATACAGTAGGTCTAGAAAGGCAGACAGGGAGGAAAGTGATGGAATCTGCACACGGCAGTGTGAATGAAACCGATAGTTATCCCTGAAATAGTTTTGAACTTGTGCCCGGAGAACTGAATTACCTTACAAGATGATACCCCAGAAGCTCCAGCACAGATCATGGCATCAGAGATCTTGTTCTGACCCCAGTACTGCTTGCACTGAGCAGGGGTGAGCAGGGGCAGGGCCACCTGCTGGAGGATGGATGGTCTTGCTGGGAACCACAGGAGGAAAACAGAGGAATGGGTGAGCGCGTGAGGCTGTCTGTGGATGTGTGTAGGCGTACAAATGACATGTGTGTGTGTGTGTCCCTTTTCCACTGACTGTTCAGGAGTACAGTTGAGAAGAGCAAGACTAAGAATTCCCATGAACCAGTACTTGTACTTGTTACAAGTGGCAAACAAACTTGAACTTTGTATTGGGGTTACACTTCCACTCACAAGTAGTGCCGGTTCTTCCCCAGCCAGTGGTGACACAGCGGGTGCCGGAGTCGAAGTTGAAGGAGGCCAGGCACACAGGGGACACACGGTTTGTCATCTGGACTGGGGAGGACAGCTTCAGCAGGGTGACGTCGTTGTTGTTTTCGTGGGAGATGTAGTAGGGGTGGGTGATAACCTACAGGGAACATTGAATGGATGCCAATACAGAGAAGTCGACATTAACTCATTACATTAAGTTTCATTCATTTTGCAGACGCTTATAGTCATTATAACTGGCAAGCAGTTTTTTGAGCTCGACCATTTAAAATATTTTGTACATTTCCCAGCTGCCTTAATGTTTGAATTATCCCTTCATAGGGTGCAGAATCTTACCCTGGCAATGCTTTTGACCTGAATCTCCTCACTGTTGGAATTGCGATTGTGCTCTCCTAAGATGACACGGTGACGGCCAGCACTGTGAGTGAAGGGGGGGAGGGGTTGGGTGAGAGAGACACTGCAAATTATGGAGATCTGAGAGTGATAATCCTGTTTTTAGATTTTTAATCCAGTTGGATTTGTTTTTGGTATTAATCTAGAGATTTACTTGAAGTAAATTACACATTATTTTAAGAAACCAGGTGAGGTGACATTTTCTTACGGCACTGCCCGCCAGATGTACTTTTAAGCATAAGCAAGCACTTTACTTACATCATGCACTTATATTTCAAGGGGCATTTTTACAGTCTGACACAATGCTCCCACTGACAGTATCTGCCAGAAAGGCAGGTAGGGGACAGAGGTGAAGCACTTGAGGGCAAAACCACTTACGTGACACGGCAATGAGCAGCTGTGACCACCCAGTATGGGCTGAGCAGAGATCCTCCACAGAAGTGGAAGCCATTGTTGTCCTGGAGGAAGAGAGATTCGGGATTCCTGTCGCTGAGCAAGTCACTCTTGAGGAATTTCTGAAAAGTGTGTGTGTTTAAAAAAAAAGGTGAATGTAGATTACCTGAAGGGACACCTGCCATGGCCAGGACCCGGACACTGCATTGCCTCCATTCACAATCTTGTTGTAGCCGCTCACCTGGGGCTTGATGGAGGGCACTCCGCACCCTAGGGCCCAAAACCGACACCATCAAAAGACAGGTTGACCACGACTTAACCAATGTCATGAAAGTCAAACTAGCTCATGGCATCTTGTCCACCACTCCATCCCTAACTGTGTCCGTCATAGCCTGGTTCTCCTGACGGCACAAGGACTAGGTGTTCCACCACCGACTGTGCCACAATATGAGCATGACAACACTCACCCAGTGCAGAGGCCACTAGAGCAAGACAGCTGACAATCCAAAGCATGGCGATAGTCTTTTGGCTTTACCTCTCTGGCACTCTGTTCTTATAGTGTTACCTTGTCAGACCCTGAGCCTTCCCTGTTCGTACCAGTCACAGGTACCTCACAGGGCTGATTCAGGCTGCGGTTGGACATGTGGAGGTCAGTCAATGGTAGTCAGACCTGTCCACATCTCTCAGAAGCTTACTCATGTGTTTGACGGTGCTGAAGGTAAAGAAGCGGCAGGTTGGGTGCTGGGTGCACACCAGCTGACAGTGCTCGGCATCCTGAGACAACACTCTGATGATGTCATCTCCCAGGAAGTCTGTTTTCTCCAAAAGCTCCGTCTTACACTCTGAAACAGATAAACACATGCTCACAATACATATTATGTGAATTATACAAGTAGTTCCAAACTCAAAGTCTGATTGGTTGACAAAGCCTTTGATTGCTAAGGCCTCTGAACAGTTATAGTTCAAATGTCACTACACACCCACGTGGATTATCGTCAGACGCAGTGCTTGTCTGATGAGCCGAGCTCATGAAGGAACTGAATCAAACATTTTAATTGCGTATCTATTTCCGTGATCAAGTCTTCAATTTGAATATATTCTTACAGAGGCTTCCTACGAGAATTTGCTGGTAACATTATCTGACTCAACTGGGATACAGTATTTAAATGATTGTCTTGCTGCAAGAATAGTATTTATATAATTGTAATATATGCATATTCATGCATTTCTATATAGTTAAGAGTAAAAAATATTAATGTATATATCACATTAAGAAGAGACAGACTAAAAAACAGCAAAATATTCTTACCTTGACTGAGAGCGTGCCCAGAGAGCAAGCAGACCTAACACCACGTAGAATCATACCACTGCATGATATCTCTCAAAGTATTCTGCTGTTTCTGACCCAGCATCAGAAAAAAACGAAAAAATGTACTTTCCGGATGCACGTAGGTAGGACTTGCTAAAAATAAATATGGGTCTCGCTGCATGCATCTATGGAGAAAATGTTGGCTAGTCTACCATGTTCAGTGTGCATTTCTTATATTGTCAGCACGTGCAGATATGTCACATTTCTCATATTGATGTTTAGGGTGTATTGCGGGACACATCCTTTCCAACTCACTGTAAACCATCAGAAGAAAGAAAAAGTGAGGGCCACACAAGAGTTTCAATTTCAAAAGACATTGAATAATTTTATTTTAGGTTCAGTTCTCAAAGACAACCAAAGGATTTCTGATTACACACAAGACCTCAGAGGTTAACCAGTTATACAAGTCCAGTATAATATGATACTCTGGTCGACTCAAGAGGCTGTTTGAAAACTCACTGCGACAGTGGCATCTTCAAATTACACTTCAACATTTGCTTTGTCGTCATTGAGTAGAGCTGGAAACCAGCCTTCAGAAAAATAGATATTGGTGATCACTGCTTTGATATACTCATATATTTTGTTGTAGTCAATGAAATAGCCTAGCTGACCAATTTGAAATTCCTGAGTGCTAGGGAAGGAGAGTTGCTGCTGATAAGGAAGGTAGCCAACCTGCCCAAGTAGTGGAGGAAATGCGAGGTAATTGATCTGTCCCAGCTGAGGTGGACCAGTCATGTTGCTGCCCTGTCCAGGTTGGGGTGTTGCAGTGATGTTGGTCAACAGGTCCAGGTGGAGCAGGGATGTTGCTGACCTGTCCAGGTTGAGGAGGAACAGCGATGTTGGTCACATATCCAGGTTGGGGAGGATCAGTGATGGATATGTCCCATCCAGGTTGTAGTGGAGCAGATATGTTGCCGCCCTGTCCAGGTTGTGGTGGAGCAACAGTGATGTTGCCGCCCTGTGCAGGTTGGGGTGAATCAGTGATGGATATGTCCCATCCAGGTTGTAGTGGAGCAGAGATGTTGCCACCCTGTCCAGGTTGGGGTGGAACACTGATGCTGTTTGCCCATCCAGTTTGTAGAGGAATAGTGATGGATCTGACCCATCCTGGTGTAGGTAGACCAATGATGCTACCGCCCTGTGCAGGTTGTGGTGGAGCAACAGTGATATTGCTGCCCTGTGCAGGTTGTGGTGGAACAACAGTGATGTTGCCGCCCTGTGCAGGTTGTGGTGGAGCAACAATCAAATTTCTGCCCTGTGGAGGTTGGGGAGCAACAGTGATATTGCTACCCTGTGCAGTTTGGGGTGAACCAGTGATGGATATGTCCCATCCAGGTTGTAGCGGATTAGAGATGTTGCCGCCCTGTCCAGGTTGTGGTGGAGCAAGAGTGATGTTGCCGCCCTGTGCAGGTTGGGGTGAACCAGTGATGGATATGTCCCATCCAGGTTGTAGTGGAGCAGAGATGTTGCCACCCTGTCCAGGTTGGGGTGGAACACTGATGCTGTTTGCCCATCCAGTTTGTAGAGGAATAGTGATGGATCTGACCCATCCTGGTGTAGGTAGACCAATGATGCTACCGCCCTGTCCAGGTTGTGGTGGAGCAAGAGTGATGTTGCTGCCCTGTCCAGGTTGTGGTGGAGCAACAGTGATGTTGCCGCCCTGTCCAGGTTGTGGTGGAGCAACAGTAACATTGCTACCCTGTGCAGGTTGGGGTGAACCAGTGATGGATATGTCCCATCCAGGTTGTAGCGGATTAGAGATATTGCTGCCCTGTGCAGATTGTGGTGGAGCAACAGTAACATTGCTACCCTGTGCAGGTTGGGGTGAACCAGTGATGGATATGTCCCATCCAGGTTGTAGCGGATTAGAGATATTGCCGCCCTGTGCAGGTTGTGGTGGAGCAACAGTAACATTTCTGCCCCGTGGAGGTTGTGGAGCAACAGTGATATTGCTACCCTGTGCAGGTTGGGGTGAACCAGTGATGGATATGTCCCATCCAGGTTGTAGCGGATTATACATATTGCTGCCCTGTGCAGGTTGTGGTGGAGCAACAGTGATGTTGCTACCCTGTGCAGGTTGGGGTGTTGCAGTGATGTTGGTCAACGGTCCAGGTGGAGCAGGGATGTTGCTGACCTGTCCAGGTTGAGGAGGAACAGCGATGTTGGTCACATATCCAGGTTGGGGAGGATCAGTGATGGATATGTCCCATCCAGGTTGTAGTGGAGCAGATATGTTGCCGCCCTGTCCAGGTTGTGGTGGAGCAACAGTGATGTTGCCGCCCTGTGCAGGTTGGGGTGAACCAGTGATGGATATGTCCCATCCAGGTTGTAGTGGAGCAGAGATGTTGCCACCCTGTCCAGGTTGGGGTGGAACACTGATGCTGTTTGCCCATCCAGTTTGTAGAGGAATAGTGATGGATCTGACCCATCCTGGTGTAGGTAGACCAATGATGCTACCGCCCTGTCCAGGTTGTGGTGGAGCAAGAGTGATGTTGCTGCCCTGTCCAGGTTGTGGTGGAGCAACAGTGATGTTGCCGCCCTGTCCAGGTTGTGGTGGAGCAACAGTAACATTGCTACCCTGTGCAGGTTGGGGTGAACCAATGATGGATATGTCCCATCCAGGTTGTAGCGGATTAGAGATATTGCTGCCCTGTGCAGGTTGTGGTGGAGCAACAGTGATGTTGCCGCCCTGTCCAGGTTGTGGTGGAGCAACAGTGATATTGCTGCCCTGTGCATGTTGGGGTAGAGCAGTGATATTGCCGCCCTGTGCAGGTTGTGGTGGAGCAACAGTGATGTTGCCGCCCTGTCCAGGTTGTGGTGGAGCAACAGTGATATTGCTGCCCTGTGCATGTTGGGGTAGAGCAGTGATATTGCCGCCCTGTGCAGGTTGTGGTGGAGCAACAGTGATGTTGCCGCCCTGTGCAGGTTGCGGTGGAGCAACAGTCAAATTTCTGCCCTGTGGAGGTTGGGGAGCAACAGTGATATTGCTACCCTGTGCAGGTTGGGGTGAACCAGTGATGGATATGTCCCATCCAGGTTGTAGCGGATTAGAGATATTGATGCCCTGTGCAGGTTGTGGTGGAGCAGTGATGTTGCCGCCCTGTCCAGGTTGTGGTGGAGCAACAGTGATGTTGCCGCCCTGTGCAGGTTGTGGTGGAGCAAGAGTGATGTTGCCGCCCTGTGCAGGTTGTGGTGGAGCAACAATAACATTGCTACCCTGTGCAGGTTGGGGTGAACCAGTGATGGATATGTCCCATCCAGGTTGTAGCAGATTAGAGATATTGCTGCCCTGTGCAGGTTGTGGTGGAGCAACAGTGATGTTGCCGCCCTGTGCAGGTTGTGGTGGAGCAACAGTGATGTTGCCGCCCTGTGCAGGTTGTGGTGGAGCAAGAGTGATGTTGCCGCCCTGTCCAGGTTGTGGTGGAGCAACAGTGATGTTGCTTCCTTGTCCAGGTTGTGGTGGAGCAACAGTGATATTGCTACCCTGTGCATGTTGGGGTAGAGCAGTGATGTTGCTGCCATGTGCAGGTTGGGGGAGAGCAGTGATATTGCTCTTTCCTGGTTGTGGAGTTACTAAGAGATAGTTGATGCATGGTTGTATTGGAACTGTAGGATTACTGAACTGGCCTGGTTGGGTTGGAACAGGGAGGTATTTGGCCTGTCGAGGTAGTGGTGGATCAGTGTTGCTGATATGTCCAGGCTGTGGAGAAACATAGATGGATCCAACCCATCCAGGTTGGGGTGGACCAGTGATGTTACTGCCCTGTTCAGGTTGGGATGGACCAGCGGCGGTGCTGCTCTGTCCAGGTTGAAGAGGAAATGTGATGTTGCTGCCCTGTTCAGGTTGGGATGGACTAGTGATGCTGCTGCCCTGTTCAGGTTGGGATGGACTAGTGATGCTGCTGCCATGTTCAGGTTGGGGTGGAACACTGATGCTGGTTGCCCATCCAGTTTGTGGAGGAATAGTGATGGATCTAACCCATCCAGGTTTAGGTGAACCAGTAATGTTGATGCCCTGTTCAGGTTGGGGTGGACCAGTGATGTTGCTCACCCGTCCAGGTTGTGGTGGACCAACTGTGATGTTGCTGACCTGTCCAGGTTGAAGTGGTGCAACAGTGACGTTGCGCATCTGTCCAGGTTGGGAAGGACCAGTGATGTTGCTGCCCTGTCCAGGTTGAAGTGGAGCAACAGTGATGCTGCTACCCTGTCCAGGTTGGGGTGGCCCAGTAATGTTGCTGCCCTGTTCAGGTTGGGATGGACCAGTAATGTTGCTGCCATGTTCAGGTTGGGATGGACCAGTAATGTTGCTGCCATGTTCAGGTTGGGATGGACCAGTGATGTTGCTTCCCTGTCCAGGTTGTGGTGGAACACTGATGCTGCTATAATGTCCAAGTTGGGGTGGCCCAGTGATGTTGCTCTCCCATCCAGGTTGGGCTGAGCCAGTGATGTTGCTACCCTGTCCAGGTTGAAGTGGTGCAACAGTGACGTTGCGTATCTGTTCAGGTTGGGAACGACCAGTGGTGTTGCTGCCCCATCCAAGTTGGGGTGGGCCAGTGATGTTGCTCACCGATCCAGGTATTAGCAGAGCAACAGTGATGCTGCTACCCTGTGCAGGTTGGGATGGACCAGTAATGTTGCTGCCCTGTTCAGGTTGGGATGGACCAGTGATGTTGCTGCCCTGTTCAGGTTGGGATGGACCAGTAATGTTGCTGCCCTGTTTAGGTTGGGATGGACCAGTAATGTTGCTGCCCTGTTTAGGTTGGGATGGACCAGTAATGTTGCTGCCCTGTTCAGGTTGGGATGGACCAGTAATGTTGCTGCCCTGTCCAGGTTGAAGTGGAGCAACAGTGACGTTGTGCATCTGTTCAGGTTGGGAAGGACCAGTGGTGTTGCTGCCCCATCCAAGTTGGGGTGGGCCAGTGATGTTGCTCACCGATCCAGGTATTAGCAGAGCAACAGTGATGCTGCTACCCTGTCCAGGTTGGGATGGACCAGTAATGTTGCTGCCCTGTTCAGGTTGGGATGGACCAGTGATGTTGCTGCACTGTCCAGGTTGGGATGGACCAGTAATGTTGCTGCCCTGTTTAGGTTGGGATGGACCAGTAATGTTGCTGCCCTGTTCAGGTTGGAATGGACCAGTAATGTTGCTGCCCTGTCCAGGTTGGGGTGGAACACTGATGCTGCTACCATATCCAAGTTGGGGTGGCCCAGTGACGTTTCTCTCCCATCCAGGTTGGGCTGAGCCAGTGATGTTGCTGCCCTGTCCAGGTTGAAGTGGTGCAACAGTGACGTTGTGCATCTGTTCAGGTTGGGAAGGACCAGTGGTGTTGCTGCCCCATCCAAGTTGGGGTGGGCCAGTGATGTTGCTCACCGATCCAGGTATTAGCAGAGCTACAGTGATGCTGCTACCCTGTCCAGGTTGGGATGGACCAGTGATGTTGCTGCCCTGTTCAGGTTGGAATGGACCAGTAATGTTGCTGCCCTGTCCAGGTTGGGGTGGAACACTGATGCTGCTACCATATCCAAGTTGGGGTGGCCCAGTGACGTTTCTCTCCCATCCAGGTTGGGCTGAGCCAGTGATGTTGCTGCCCTGTCCAGGTTGAAGTGGTGCAACAGTGACGTTGTGCATCTGTTCAGGTTGGGAAGGACCAGTGGTGTTGCTGCCCCATCCAAGTTGGGGTGGGCCAGTGATGTTGCTCACCGATCCAGGTATTAGCAGAGCTACAGTGATGCTGCTACCCTGTCCAGGTTGGGATGGACCAGTGATGTTGCTCTCCCACCTAGGTTGGGGTGGACCAGTAATGTTGCTGCCCTGTTCAGGTTGGGATGGACCAGTAATGTTGCTGCCCTGTCCAGGTTGAAGTGGAGCAACAGTAATGTTGCGGATCTGTCCAGGTTGGGAAGGACCAGTGGTGGTGATGCCCCGTCCAAGTTGGGGTGGAACACTGATGCTGCTACCATATCCAGGTTGGGGTGGCCCAGTGACGTTTCTCTCCCATCCAGGTTGGGCTGAGCCAGTGATGTTGCTGCCCTGTCCAGGTTGAAGTGGTGCAACAGTGACGTTGCGTATCTGTCCAGGTTGGGAAGGACCAGTGATGTGGCTGCCCTGTCCAGGTTGAAGTGGTGCAACAGTGACGTTGCGCATCTGTTCAGGTTGGGAACGACCAGTGGTGTTGCTGCCCCATCCAAGTTGGGGTGGGCCAGTGATGTTGCTCACAGATCCAGGTATTAGCAGAGCAACAGTGATGCTGCTACCCAGTCCAGGTTGGGGTGGACCAGTGATGTTGCTCTCCCACCTAGGTTGGGGTGCCCCAGTGATTTTGCTACCCTGTCCAGGTTGGGATGGACCAGTAATGTTGCTGCCCTGTCCAGGTTGAAGTGGAGCAACAGTAATGTTGCGGATCTGTCCAGGTTGGGAAGGACCAGTGGTGGTGATGCCCCGTCCAAGTTGGGGTGGAACACTGATGCTGCTACCATATCCAGGTTGGGGTGGCCCAGTGACGTTTCTCTCCCATCCAGGTTGGGCTGAGCCAGTGATGTTGCTGCCCTGTCCAGGTTGAAGTGGTGCAACAGTGACGTTGCGTATCTGTCCAGGTTGGGAAGGACCAGTGATGTGGCTGCCCTGTCCAGGTTGAAGTGGTGCAACAGTGACGTTGCGCATCTGTTCAGGTTGGGAACGACCAGTGGTGTTGCTGCCCCATCCAAGTTGGGGTGGGCCAGTGATGTTGCTCACAGATCCAGGTATTAGCAGAGCAACAGTGATGCTGCTACCCAGTCCAGGTTGGGGTGGACCAGTGATGTTGCTCTCCCACCTAGGTTGGGGTGGACCAGTAATGTTGCTGCCCTGTCCAGATTGGGTTGGGCCAGCAATGTTGCTGCCCTGTCCAGGTTGAAGTGGAGCAACAGTGATGTTGCGGACCTGTCCAGGTTGAAGTGGAGCAACAGTAATGTTGCGGATCTGTCCAGGTTGGGAAGGGCCAGTGGTGTTGCTGCCCCATCCAAGTTGGGGTGGAACACTGATGCTGCTACCATATCCAAGTTGGGGTGGGCCAGTGATGTTGCTCACCGAGCCAGGTATTAGCAGAGCAACAGTGATGCTGCTACCCTGTCCAGGTTGGGGTGGACCAGTGATGTTGCTCTCCCACCTAGGTTGGGGTGCCCCAGTGATGTTGCTACCCTGTCCAGGTTGGGATGGACCAGTAATGTTGCTGCCCTGTTCAGGTTGGGATGGACCAGTAATGTTGCTGCCCTGTCCAGGTTGGGTTGGGCCAGCAATGTTGCTGCCCTGTCCAGGTTGGGTTGGGCCAGCAATGTTGCTGCCCTGTCCAGGTTGAAGTGGAGCAACAGTAATGTTGCGGATCTGTCCAGGTTGGGTTGGGCCAGCAATGTTGCTGCCCTGTTCAGGTTGAAGTGGTGCAACAGTGACGTTGCGTATCTGTCCAGGTTGGGAAGGACCAGTGATGTGGCTGCCCTGTCCAGGTTGAAGTGGTGCAACAGTGACGTTGCGCATCTGTTCAGGTTGGGAACGACCAGTGGTGTTGCTGCCCCATCCATGTTGGGGTGGGCCAGTGATGTTGCTCACCGATCCAGGTATTAGCAGAGCAACAGTGATGCTGCTACCCTGTCCAGGTTGGGGTGGACCAGTGATGTTGCTCTCCCACCTAGGTTGGGGTGGACCAGTAATGTTGCTGCCCTGTCCAGGTTGGGTTGGGCCAGCAATGTTGCTGCCCTGTCCAGGTTGAAGTGGAGCAACAGTGATGTTGCTGCCCTGTCCAGGTTGAAGTGGAGCAACAGTAATGTTGCGGATCTGTCCAGGTTGGGAAGGACCAGTGGTGGTGATGCCCCGTCCAAGTTGGGGTGGAACACTGATGCTGCTACCATATCCAAGTTGGGGTGGCCCAGTGATGTTTCTCTCCCATCCAGGTTGAAGTGGGCCAGTGATGTTGCTCTCCCATCCAGGTTGAAGTGGGCCAGTGATGTTGCTCTCCCATCCAGGTTGAAGTGGGCCAGTGATGTTGCTCTCCCATCCAGGTTGAAGTGGCCCAGTGATGTTGCTCTCCCATCCAGGTTGAAGTGGGCCAGTGATGTTGCTCTCCCATCCAGGTTGAAGTGGGCCAGTGATGTTGCTCTCCCATCCAGGTTGAAGTGGGCCAGTGATGTTGCTCTCCCATCCAGGTTGAAGTGGGCCAGTGATGTTGCTCTCCCATCCAGGTTGAAGTGGCCCAGTGATGTTGCTCTCCCATCCAGGTTGAAGTGGCCCAGTGATGTTGCTCTCCCATCCAGGTTGAAGTTGGCCAGTGACGTTGCTCTCCCATCCAGGTTGAAGTGTGTAGTTGACATATACATCTGTAACATAGCTCACAGAAGAACCATAGCTACCGGCGTTGTCAACATGTTGATGTCTGCCTTTTGGTGGTCCCTGTTGCACTAGTACAGAACTGGGCGCTCGACTTCCTCCTTTAGACTGATAGTTACTGAATGCAGAGTCAGAGCCAGTGACATCCAACAGGCTTCCATAAGGCAAGGGCTCATTGATCAAATCTGTAACTGGAGGTAAAGGAATTTTATTTTGTCCACAGTCTTAATTGGATTATTTTATTTAAGTTTACCTATCTTACCTATTGTGTCTGGGTGAACTGTTCTGACTCCAAACAGGACACAAATCCAGGACACACTGTTGCAAAGAATAAATCTTTTCAGAATGCAAGATTATATTAACTGTAAAAACATTGCTTTCTGCACTCCATCTTACCTGTAAAAGCATCCTAGTAGCATGGCTGCCAGTCAAAATAGTATCACTTTAAAGTCTGTCTGTATGTAGACTCATTAGACTGCCAACCAAAAACAAACTTTGCAGAGTACAACTAATGATTTAGAATGTGCAGCTCAATGCTTTATGGGCAGGTCTTCCAAGATAATTAAAAACAGCTGATAATTAAAAACAGCTGACAACAATCAGTCACCCAATCATATAAGCTTTACAGCAAAGATGCTGTAAAGTGGAATTGAAAATGAGTTTTAAGTTCATCACACCACAGAAGAATGTGTTGTTAACTACCCATCCAAATTCGAATGAAAAAAACAGACCAGTAGGTTATGTTCAATTAGGCTTTGAAATCGTGAGAAAATCAGCAGTCTTCTCTGCTTGAGACTGGGGGTGGCGTGTCGCTTGAAGGAGCTGAAGCTCCGCCCCCTCAGATTGATTGAATTTAGCAACAACAGCAACACTAGCTAAATCAATTTCAGATATCAGAACAGACCTACCTGCAGTCTCTGAGTGTTTTATGTGTTAATTACTTTGTCTTTGCATCGTACCGCTGAGTAACAGAATGCAACCGTCTGATCTGACGTAGATAGGTCGATGTGAGGTAGATAGGTTGGGTTTTGCCCCGCCTATACAAAACCTGAGCTGAAAAACGGGTGAGAAACTGTTCAACGGTCTAACGGGGCATTCACACTGCAGCGGAGTTGGCGGCGCGGGGCGTCGGCTTCCAATTCATTTTCAATGAAACCAGGCGTTGACGCTCGCGTAGGGCATTGTGGGAAGGCGAGCGGAGCGGAGCAGAGCGTTGAAAG
The DNA here is from genome assembly GCA_023658055.1 of Thaleichthys pacificus. NCBI lineage: Eukaryota > Metazoa > Chordata > Actinopteri > Osmeriformes > Osmeridae > Thaleichthys > Thaleichthys pacificus. Next base: position 6,538,905 of record CM042856.1, read on the forward strand.
TTGGATTTTCTCAACTTTATGTAAATGAGGAGCGTGAAAACGCTAGCGTTGGCCAATTGGATTGGTTTCTTGTTTCTTGTAACGTAGCAACCGTTGGTCATGATAAACATTTCTAGGTTTCACAATTTCGAGATGGAGGAGAAACTTTTCGTATGTGTCTGCACACCCAGTTCTGTTCAGAACAAAGTTACTAATGTGACGAGCCTGAATTTAAAGATTACATTAAACTAATAGTGCATGGTTGCCGATGTCGTCAGTGTTCCTAGTGTGTTTTTATAGCCTACTTTTAAATTCAGTCTCGTCACATTACGTGACTGTTCTGTGCCACTGCTAGCTCGCTAGCCCCGCCTACAAACGACTGGTTGAGTGACCGGTGGCGTAACATGTAACGTTATTCTACTGTAATCTTGCACTAGTTAAATTCGGTATTTTATCGATATTGTGAGTACATGAACCCAAATCTGCACGCTTGGCCATGACAACAACAGTGACCTTAGAGAACTACAACTCTGTATTAACATTTCAGTGCGACAAGTTTTACAGCTTTGCACATGCTTTCAGTAACTCATTTCACACATTAAATGTACTGAGAAGCAAATCATGGCATTAGCTTTACAGCATCTTTAAGCCGAATCCCAATACTGTCTCACCCCTACCCTTAACCCCTACCATTAGTTTACCATAGCCCTTGTCCCTCGAAACTGAGGGTTAAGGGCTAGGAGTGAATACCCAGATAGCAAAAATCATCTGGCCCAGATCCGGCCCAGAGCCTCCATAAAGTCTGGGCCAGATCCGTAAAACGGATATACCCCTATGAAATGGGACACCACTTGGTTACGTATATCGATGTCAGAGCTGCCAACTCACGGTTTCGCCGTGTGACACACGCATTTCAACCATTTCTCACGCTCTCACGCCACACATTGTATATCTCACGCTGAAAAGGCAACGCCAAACAAGTAGCCAAGCTAACGTTGTAAACAGTAACGGACGAGGCGCAGGTTAACGGAGTGAAGGTTGCAATATATATGTACAGGACTGTGTAGAGCACAAAATAAGACTGTCTTAATTTTGTAATAGTTATTTAAGCCAAAAAATGGTCAAAAAGAGGTGCTGTTCCGACTGTATTCACAACCTCAAGCTGTAAGTATGATTTTGTCGCTAACAGTTATTAGCAATTATCCTGTATCTAGCATAGATGTGTGATTTCGTTTATTGGCAATGGGGCTAACGTTATTTCATGTTCCTGACTGTGTTTCATTCGAATACATGTATTCAAATGAAACACAGTCAGGAACAGGTTAACCTGTGTTGTCATGTAAATCTACAATTCACGATGCATGTTTGTCCAGATCTTTGTCAGGTTAGTTTTATTTTTCAGCAAGATAGCTAGACCTAGAGCTAACAACAACTAAATGAAACAACTATAGTTATAACGTTATCATTTCAAATGATATGTAGTCAATCTGTTGAAAACAGTGTTGTGTAGACGCAATAGATTTTTGTATGTTTTTATTTCAAGTCTCCACCTTCGATGTTTCACTGAGTGCTGTTGGCCGTGTGCAGTCTTTGCTCCATAGCTTCACTTGTTGTAAACCAACCAATCAGCGTGCAGCTCATATATTCATGAGCATACCATAAAAGGGAGAAAACCTCGTTTTATTCCAGGTCTATTTCACAGGGTGCATTAGGGCGCATAGAACAGCACCCGGGCCATTTTCAGCCCAACCAATGTTACATACCCTATTCGGAGACTTTAAAGTGGTCATTGATTGCAGAAACGAATTTACCTTGTCACAGTTGAATAACAACAGTTCAGTGGGTAAAATGGACATACAGTGAACCCCAAAGTCCATTGACACCTCTTTCCTATGCAAATCTCACAATTATAATGTAGCTGTATAACGGTAGGTTTTGAAAAAAACACCGTTGTGACGTCAAACGAGGGCTCCACTTTTTTGGCTCTGGTCTGTACCTTTGTCACGCCCCAAAATTTGCTGTTGAAAACGGTGTTGTATAGACACAATAGATTTGTACGTTTTTATTTCAAGTTTCCACCTTCGATGTTTCAGTGAGTGTTGGCCGTGTTGCGTCTTTGCTCCGCAGCTTCACGCGTTGTAGACCAACCAATCAGCACGCAGCTCATCTATATATTCATGAGCATACCATAAAAGGAGAAAACCTAGCATTTTTTCCCAGGACAAATTCACTGGAAGCATCAGGGGGCATAGAACAGCAGCCAGGCCATTTTCAGTCCAACCAATGTTACACACCCTATTCGGAGACCATAATTTAACAGTGTGAAATATACGGTGGCCGACATGTGCAAACGTGCTGCAAATTAAGAAAACACATGCAAATAGACAAAACACAGGCAAATTAAGAAAACATCTTCATGAATTTGACAACACACGCGCAGCATTCAGCAAACGCGCTGCAAATACACACAACCCAACCAAATACATAAACGCGCTGCAAATACATAAAGGCGTTGCTAAATTGTTTTCTTAATTTGCAGGGCGTTTGCACATGTCGGCCACCGTAGAAATACCCCCCAAAAATAGTCAATCACCCCTTTAAGGAACAGTGTGATACCCTATCAAATCAGTAAATGACCCCTTTAACACTGAGTTTCGAGGGACAAGAGCTAAGGGTAAGGGGTCGTAAAACAGGATAAAATCTGTGTTGTCGTTAGAACTCGTGCAGTTGCTCTCGAGAAAATGCGCTCGGCTACACAGCCAGCAGTTCTCGAATCGATCTCACGGTAATTTGATGGCATACGTCACAGTGACCTAGCTTCGGCGTCAAGTCAGACACAATTGTCTAACCAGCATTCAAAAGGTACGTTCGACTTTATGCAGCGCCAGCCGGCCTCAGCCGACTGACTTGAAGTTGAGAATACCATTGGCTGCTTTAAGTCAGCCGGGCTGCAGGCTGCTGTCGGCGCCGCGCTGCATGAAGTCGAATACACCTTTTATTTGCAACCCCCTTGAATACATACAAATTACATTTTTTCGTACCTTGATTTGAGACATCACTGCTGCTACTTATTGTAATTTGCAACAATGTCTCCCTTTTGAGAGTTTTTAATTGTTAATATTGTTGAACATTCCCTATTTTGTATGTAAATGTGTATAATTAAAAAAAAAATGTTATTTGCCTACAATTCCCGTGCTTGGACAGCTGAGGTAAGTGACGTCATTGATATGCGACAGTCTTTCGGCGTAGCAATGGCGAGTGGCAAAAGGAGTGCGCTTCTCTCTTCTTTGGCTGAGTATGGGGAATCAGAGCCTGATTCCGACCCAGAACCAGATCAGATAGGTATATAATGGTTTTAGTTATTGTAATTGTCTGAACTGAACTGTTTTGCTCCACATTACATCCACATTTTACTCCACATTGTTAACCGGAACTAGCTACAATTGCTAAAAAGCGCCTAACGTCGGTACAACACCAGTGCACTGATATGAAGAGCTAACTAACTTTAACTAGCTATGATCAATATTGTCAAAATTCCTCGTTAAAACACAATCAAACCAAACGTAGTAACTAAACATAAAATACCAGTGCATCAGCCTTCGATTTAGATAGCGAACTAAGTTTGGTTTTCATTGTGTATCTGGCACAACAAGCTTGCTGTCTACATGTGCATCTTGTAGCCTACTAGTATAACGGTATTGCTTAGCAGCGTCAGCTGTTGACCGATGCTTTGCTCTCTCTCCTCAGAGGCTCGTGGAGTGGGTCTCGTGTCGGCAAGCTACGGTGAAGATGACGTGAGCCGGGTAGAAGACCCCGAAGATAAGGGATCGCTAGACGAGGATAGTGGGGAGAGCTCCCGCAATTCGGTCAGTCTGAAAGTTCTCGGTGTATTATTGTTTGTACTAGATGTAGGTGGTAAACCATACTAACGCTGCACGTTTCAATTTTAAGTCTGGATTTAGTGTAATTGGTTAAAGTTGTCTAAAAGCAATATTAGTTTAGCCTACTCTCAATCCTTATCTTTCTGTTGGTTTAAGAAGCAGATCATTTCATTGTGGCTGAGGGATAGGGAAGGGGGGATGGGGAGAAAGAGAGAGATGGAGGGAGAGGGAGAGATACAAAACTGTTATTTGATGCGATTGATCAGATGTGTATATATATATATATTGACATTATTTTGATAAGGCCGAATCCCAATTTTCTGTCTAACCCCTTACCCCTTCCCCTTAGTTTTGAGCGTTCATGTGAGAGTAAGGGCTGTCCCAATACTCGTTTGATCGAGGGGTAGTGTTTTCAGGAGCTTACTTGAAACCAGGGGGTATGTGAAGACTGCGCAAATGGCAACAATGGCGGCCAGATCATCCAGAGAGTCTCATAAATGTAATATTTTCGGCTTAAATAATTGATTTAAAAATTACGACAGTCTTGTTTTGTGCTCTACACAGTCCTGTACATATGTATTTGCAACCATGTTCTTAATTGAAAAGTATTTTTTTAATCGCTGGTTTGCTTCACAGACGTTTCATTGCTGATTTGCACAACAGTCCTGCATTTCTCTGACTAGCCTTGAATGGACTCCATGCATGTCTACAGTTTTAACTAAACTCCATTAGCAGCGAATTTCGTTTGATATTAGCGTGTGTAAATGCAGGCTTGTTCGTCAGAGCGACAGTTCAGTGACACTATTATTAAGCTTCTCCCAATTTAACCCTCTTTGAACACTGATGTCAACCCTTTGCATTCTTGTCTTCATAGGAAGAGGAGGAATCTGACGAAGGGGGAGATCCAGATGACATTAAGGTATTTAACCCCCCTATGTTTGTGGAGTGGTTTGGTCACGTTTGTTTTAGTGTAATCTAACAATAGAAGCAGGAATCTGTGTGTGTGTCTTTGGCTCAATTATCTCGGCAACCTGCACCAATCACCACAGTCCACCAGCAATCGTTCCAAATCAAGCTTGCTGTCACAGCTGGATGTGTGTTGGGACACTAGATGGTGCTGATGGTCTTTGTGTGTCTTAAATCATGAAGATTATGAGGCTCAAAACCCCAGATGCTCTAGTGTTGTTCGGATTGTTGATAACCCTAATCCAACTGAAGGATTTGAAGTTGGAAGATTTATCTCTGTTTACATTGCAACCTGCCTGTACTTTGGATTAGTTGAGTTTTGCTATCTCAGCCCCACCCTGTGTGTGTGAGACAGTGACAAAGACCGTTTGATTTGGAACAATTTTTCTGAGGAACAACAGAACACTTCCTGCTGTGGTGATTGGTGCAGGTCAGAGAGGTTAGGTGCTGCCAAAACAAACTCATTCCCGCCTCAGCACGTGTGTGTGCGTGTGAGAGGGATTGTGTGTGTGAATGTGAGTGATTGTGTGTGTGTGTGTGAGTGAGTGATTGTGATCTGTGAGAGTGATTGTGTGTGTGTGAGAGAGAGTGTGTGTTTGAGACGGTGTGCGTGCCTGTGTGTGCTCCCATGTCTTCTCTTCCGGACCGTTCTCTCCTTGTAGTGTTGGGTTGTCACCAGTAGTTCAGACAGGCAGGTGAGGGCAGCCGAGAAACGGCTCGTTGTCCTCAAAGATCAGGCTTACTGCAAGTGCTGAGCACATCCCTGGAGCTTCATCTCTGCACCTCACCAAGCCGTCACCGCCCCTGTTGCACAACCTCCAGCCTGATGCGTCGGCATATTAGAAAAGTGAAGACTTTGATCGAGTATAATTGCATCAGTTACTCAAGTCCTGTTTCAGAATTTGTGGCAGAACTCATAAATGCCATCTGCGAGTTGAAGTCATAAAATTGGAGTCATGTTGATTTATGTGGGGATGTATATGGCTCCCCTTATGTGGACTGTAGCAGGCTGATGTATCACAGCTGGGAGGGTCAGATGGCACTTTTATTGATTCCTGCAGTGGCACCCTAGTGTAGTGTTCACCCCAGTAGACTGACACACACACACACAGACAGACAGACAGACAGACAGAGAAAGACAGACAGACAGACAGACAGAGGTGAGTTAAGGTGAGTTCTCCCTCTAAGCTCCATGCAGGAAGGCTCAGCTGCTCTGAGGATTCGTTTGAACTTCAGGGGATCTTACAGCAACAGGATTTGACGGAGGTCCTGTTTCTTTATGTACACACTGAAGTCCCACCCCCACCTCAGCCCTGAATTGGTTTGGTCCACACCCCTCCTCAAGACAATTCTTTCCTGTGTCCATGTAGTTGCTAGGTGACCGAGTGCCAGCTTTGTGTGTGTGTGATGCCATGCCAGTGAATAGGATCACTGTTCTGTGTTGTGCCCACTATTCTGGTGAATACAGGCTGTATTAGAGAGACAGAACAGAAGACCCACCCCCCCAGTCTAGCTGGGTCCCTCACTGTCCCAACACTGATGTTTACCAGTCTAGCTAACCCTTTTATAACACTAGTTATTTACCAGTCTAGCTAACCCTTTTATAACACTAGTTATTTACCAGTCTAGCTAACCCTTTTATAACACTAGTTATTTACCAGTTTAGCTAACCCTTTTATAACACTAGTTATTTACCAGTCTAGCTGGGGCTTAGGCCTTCTGACCCCAGCCTCATCTCTGACCCCGGCCTCACCCCTGACTCCAGCCTCTCCTGACCCCAGCCTCATCTCTGACCCTAACCTCTCCTGACCCCGACCTCACCCCTGACTCCAGCCTCTCCTGACCCCAGCCTCAAACCTGACCCCAGCCTCAAACCTGACCCCAGCCTCAAACCTGACCCCAACCTCGCCTCACCCCTGACCCTAACCTCTCCTGACCCCAGCCTCACTTGACTTCAGCCTCTGATACTGAATCATATATTCACTGTCATTCTCTTCCCTGTCTGTTCCCCCCCCCCCTTTCCTTCTGTCTTCTCTCTCTCTCTCTTTGGTCTATGTCCTCTCTACTTTTCTTTCTGTCTCCTCCTCTCACTCTGTCTGTCTTACAGAAGATCTCAGAGGCAGAAAGGAGAGACCCCAACGAGCTGGTTGGTGAGTGTACAGCACACCGTGCACACACACACCCACACACACACACTCTCTCTCTCTGGGTGTTGTCCAGAGGAGCCAGGCCAGCAGGCTGGAGCTAGGCCAGCCTGCAGTACAGTAGGCTATCAGAGTTCAGCAGCTTGATTGACAGCCAGTCTCAGGTGTCACAGGAAACAGTCATCGTCCAGACCAGTGAGTCAGAATGTGGTCCTGGACATCGTTTAGGGGTGTGTGTTTGGATCTGTTGATGGCTAGAGCATTGTGTGTGTGTGAGAGGAAGGGAGCGTGCATGAGTGTGTGTGTGTGTAAGGAAAGTATGCGTGTGTATCAAAAGTGTGTGAAGGCCGTTCAGGATATGAGTGTAGCACCATCAGGAGCACAGGACAGGGAGTGGTCAGACGCACTCCTCCCTTTACAGTCATAAACATAAGAGAGAGTGGCTCACACTCTTACACACAGGTGTGTGACTGAGAGTGCCTGTCTGTCTCTGTGTGTGTCTGTCTCTGTGTGTGTCTGTCTCTGTGTGTGTCTGTCTCTGTGTGTGCGTTTACACACGTGTGTGTGTGTCCAGTCCTCAAGTACAACCCCGCAACCAGGTGCTGAAGACCACACCCCTTATGTCATCCAGCAGCCTTCCCCTGGTCATGTCCTCAGCCCGGAATCTTCCCTGAGCGCGTCTCATCTCTCACATACAGACGGACCCCAAGACATCACCCTTACAGTACATTCATTTAGCAGATGCTGTTTTCCAGTGTGGGGCCTGGCCAGTTAATGCATGGCAGAGGCCTGTCTGGACAAAGATAGTGTGACAGCAACAGAAGTGGTACTGACTGAAGTCCAGTTAAGATAAGAGAGACTCTATTGTCCCCAAAGGAAATTTGTCTGAGGGTGAAGCCAGCCAGTACTTGGCTGCCAGACTGTCCTCTATTGTTGTGCCAGAACAGTCCCTCTCTCTCTTCGGCTTCTCTTAACTGGTCTCTGACTCACAACCTGACTAGGCTTTTTCCTCTCGCTCGCTCGCTGGCTCTCTCGCTCTCTGGCGCTGTCTCGCTCTCTGTCTGTCTCACTGTGTCTGTCTCTCTCTCGCTGTCTGTCTGTGTGTCTCTCTCTCTTGCTGTCTGTCTGTGTGTCTCTCTCTGTCTGTCTGTGTGTCTCTGTGTCTTTCTCTCTTTGTCTGTCTGTCTGTCTGTCTGTCTCTCTGTCTCTGTCTGTCTGAAGCCAGAACTGTGGAATAAAGGTGTGTGTGAGAGGTAGTGGAACTGAGCCAAGCTGCTGGTGACTCATCTAACTTGCCTGGTCTGGTTATTCAGCGCTGGGGGCTGTGGTATTTGGTGTGCGTGTTCAGTACATCTTTCAGTGTTGATGTGTGTTGACTACATTCTGCACTGTGTGTGTGTGGTACCTGCTGTCTCATAGCTCTCTCCTCAGCAGGGAGGGGATGGCTTAGGAAATCACCTTGACACAGGTGTGTGTGTGTGTGTGTGTGTAAGGGTGAGGTCACTCGAGGGCCACACCTTACCTGTCTGTACTGGAATGAGTGTGTGTGTGTGGGAGGGGGGGAGACTGGTGTGGGAGTGGGAGAGACTGTCGTGTGTAAGCACAACTAATCTTCACATGCTGTACTGATGGTCTGGGTTGATGAGGGGATGTTTAGACATGTTAGGGTGCTTGGGCTTGTTAAGAGTCTCAACTGCCTGTCTGCAACTCCATAGAAGCCGTACGTGTGTTCACACACGCATTTGGAGAGCGTGTCAGTGTTGAGCGAGTCTGAAACGTCTGGCTGATTGATAATAGAGTGACAGAGGAATGTCTGGCCTTGGGTCCGAAAAACAGGAGGGAGGGTGAGAGAGAGAGAGAGAGAGAGAGGTAGCTAGGAAGGGACGGATGGAGAAGGAGGAGAAATGAGGGAGAGCGAGAGAGACTCCCGTCTTTCACTCAAGCCCCAACAACAGACCCTCCCTGCCTGGGTGTGGTCCTGGAGGCCTCATACCACACTCTGCTCTCAACACCCCCCCCCCCCCCCACACACACACACTCAAGCACACATACTCACACGCATGCACTTTCACTCACACACACAACAACAATCTGCAGAGGAATGCCCCGTGATGTTTACCCAACGCTCTCCAACCATATTTCTCAGCTCCCAGATATGAGTCCATCTTCTCCGCTCCCGAAAGGTGGACTGTATGTACACTGGGGGTGCTCAATTCCCACGGTACCTTCGTGGTTCGACCGTTTGACTGCAGATCCAGAAGTTGCAGGGTTCGAATCCCCCCCTACCGCAACCGTGCACCACTTTTGAGAAAGGTGTCTCTGCTAAATTAAATAAAGATCCCTGTCCTTATCTTCAGATGAAGAGACTGCCTTGACTAGATGAAGAGATTGCCTTGACTAGATGGTTTCCCCTGGTATATCCTGTGTCATGTTCTTGGCATGTATGGTTGTTTTGTGGTATGTTTACGTGCCAGGCTCATCCTGATTGGCTGCCTGTGTGTTTGTGTCTCCTGCAGCCCTGTTTTCGGAGAAGGTGAGGAACATGTGTCCTGATGAGATCAGGATTCCCCCGGAGCCCCCCGGACGCTGCTCCACCCATCTGCAGGTACACACACATATATATATATATATATATATATACACACAAGCTGCTCCAGATGTCTACTAAGACATCCAGGGCAGGTAAAAAGAGGACAGGAAGGTGTGTGTGCTTGAAAGCTTGTACGTGTGTGTGTGTGTGCTGTCTAAGCTGTGGTTTCCTGAAAGTGAATTACCCCAGCTAGCAGCCTGGGACAAGCCTCTCTGCCCAGCCCCAGACGGGGGAGGAGAGGAGGCCTGCAGACACGGGTCTCCCCTGTCACTAGGGACCTTCCAGAACCTTCCAGGCTGCTGGTGAACTGAACCTCTTTCAGCTGTCAGTCCAGGTTCTCCTGGGGGTGGGTGGGTGTATGCGTGTTCAGGTGAGGTGTATGCGTGTTCAGGTGAGGTGTGTTCAGGTGAGGTGTATGCGTGTTCAGGTGAGGTGTGTGTGTGTTCAGGTGAGGCGTGTGTGTGTTCAGGTGAGGCGGATGTGTGTTCTGTGAGGCGTGTTCTGTTTCACAAACACGCACATCTCACCACCGGCCCTAACCCTGCCCTCCTGCCAAGTGAATCACTGCATACTCGCTGGATGGAGATTACACACACACCAGGTGGCCCAGAAAACTCCACACACACGCACACACACGTTTCACACACCTCCTCCCCAACATATCTGATCTGAGCTCAGTGTTAGATTTCATACTGGATACAGTAGGGTCCAGTAAGTCTGACACATCTAGTCGAGAGACACTGCTATTTAGCACTTGTTTTAAAATGTTGAACTTTTTGGGGTTTAGTTTTTTTTTCTCATGATAATATCGTCTTAACAATTTGAGTGGAAAGTTGAATCTTGCTTGAATGACCGCGTACATGGATTCCACGAGTTTGTGGCAAACCTGATGACCTGTGTTATCTCAACACGATCTGACACTGCGCTTCTTGTGATTGCACATATTGCTTGGCTTTTTCCAGTCTTTCAAATCCCCTGTTAAATGTTCAATGTGGTCATAGACCCTTTGGACTCTACTGTATATGTACTGTATATCTACTTCCTGTTGATTCTGAAGAGAATCAGAGACCCTGTCCAGCTGTATGATACATGAAGCTTCATTCCATGGTTATCCTAGCTACATTTCTCCAGCCTCCTTCTGTACTAAGACTTCCAGGTTAATTTGCCATTATATGGTATGTATTATGATACATATTATGATATATTCAACTGAATATGGTTTCAACTGTCCAGTTCCCTCCATGGTCAATCATCATAGCTGTTGTTGTTTTTCAACAACATTCCAGTCCCCCAACTTACCCCCCCTCCCTTTTTAGGAGCTAGTTAATCATGTTGCGTCTGTTGGCTCTGGCCAGCTCCCTGCGGCTCTATAGAGCCTAGTTGTCAAATATTACTCTGAGGTATCAGAAACTGCAGAAACACAATGGCTCCATTCAGTCAGTCACAGACACAGTGCTGGTGTGAAGACGCCAGGCCCTGCCAAGTGGAACTGCTTTGCTATCTTATTAGCATGTTATAGCTGAGGAGATAGCTTGTTAGCATGTTACGGCTGAGGAGATAGCTTGTTAGCATGTTATAGCTGAGGAGATAGCTTGTTAGCATGTTATAGCTGAGGAGATAGCTTGTTAGCATGTTATGGCTGAGGAGATAGCTTGTTAGCATGTTATGGCTGAGGAGATAGCTTGTTAGCATGTTACGGCTGAGGAGATAGCTTGTTAGCATGTTACGGCTGAGGAGATAGCTTGTTAGCATGTTACGGCTGAGGAGCCAGCTTGTTAGCATGTTGTACCTGGGTGATGATTTGGTGTATTTATTGATTGGGTATATTTCTGAACTGAGTTGAGTTTGTTTTGTTTCAAACAGGAGAAGATCCAAAAGCTGTATGAGAGGAAGCTACATGGGGACTTTGACACCAACAACCACATCCAAAAGAAGAAGGAGTTCAGGAACCCAAGGTACACAAACACACACAAGGCCCAAGCACAAACAGACACGAGGCCCAAGCGCACCCTAACATGTCTAAACATCCCCTGGTGTGTGTGTTTCTATGTGTGTGTCTGTTGCAGTATTTACGAGAAGCTAATCCAGTTCTGCAGCATCGACGAACTGGGAACCAACTACCCTAAAGACATGTTTGACCCTCACGGCTGGTCGGAGGACTCCTACTACGAAGCCCTAGGTAAGGCCTGCTGTGTGTGTGTGTGTGTGGGGGGCGATGGTCTTGTGTCTGTGCCAATGGTCTTGTGGGTGTGTGTGTGTGGTCAGGTCATGTGTCCTCATCTCTTCTGTCTGCAGCCAAAGCCCAGAAGGTCGAGATGGACAAACTGGAGAAGGCTAAGAAGGAGAGGACCAAGGTGAGGACGACCGGAGAAGTCAGTGTTGGTTTTGTTTTTTATATCTAGAGTAATCCCATCTCCTTCCCTGTGTTCTCCAGTCTAGTAAACAGACCTTTCTAAGATTCCTTATACGTATCTGACACATATTTGACGCACTTCACCGCCGCACCTTTAATTGTTGTGTGCTTTTCTTTGTGTGTGTGTGTGTGTGTGTGTGTGCGTGCGAGGGGCAAGTTTCCACCAGCATCTGGTTTCTTGTAGTTCATGCCCAGCACACTGACACGTACACACACACACACACATACTCTGACACGCACACACTGACACACACACACACGATCAAAGCCAGAACAATCTTCAATCTTTCTCCAGTTGAGGGCAAGCCCAGTCTGCTCAGTGTGTGTGTGTGCTCTGCTACACAGGAAGTAGAAGGCCTTGGCAGGAACTGTGTGTGCCTCCACACAGATTCCTGTGACATGCCTCGTCAGAACAGCGCCTCCTCCCAACTCACACAAAACCATGACAACAACCACCACGTTTGTCGCTGTGGTCGGTAACCATGCAACTGTTGCTAGGTTACAGAAGCTGTACTCACTGTTTTCCTACTGTGTTGGTGATCCAATCCGATGAAATTGACTTTTGAGATGTTATTTGCTGTCATCATGATTAGGATTCAGGGTGCCATGGCGATGCTGTCTGAGTACAGGCTTAACCTGTCTGTGTGTCTCTGCCTGTCTGTCTAGATCGAGTTTGTGACAGGCACTAAGAAGGGCACCAATCCTACCTGCGCAGCTGCCTCCACCACCAACACCACCACCACATCTACGGGTACCAGACACACACACATACCCAGACATCTAGAAAGACCTAGGCTCGGGGTTAGATTTTATGAATGACAGTTGTGTACAGTAACCTCTTTCTCTCCTCTTTATCGCTCTCCTATTTCCTCCATCTCATTTTCCACTCTCTCTCTCTCTCTCTCTCCCAGCAGAAGCTCAGAAGAGGAAGAGTAAATGGGACTCTGCCGTGCCAGTGACCCTGGCACAGGCCCCTCTCCTCACTACCACGGCGACCCTGCCAGGGGTCGTCTCCGTGACGACCACCGCCAGCGGGAACCAAGACCACTGTCATCTCTGCCGTGGGCACCATTCTGAAGAAAGCCAAGCAGTGAACGTGTGTGTGTGTGTGTGTGTGTGCGTGCGTGTCGCTTTCCAAATGCAAAAAGAGGTGAGAGTGTGAATGAATGACCTGAAAGGAAGAAGAACCCCCACTTGACATATGCCCCCTTCAGCAAACCCCATCTCCCTCAGTCCCACCCCCACCTCCAGCTTCACTGCCTTCTATCTCTGGGATTGTATCTTCAACATGGCGTCGATGGGACAAACCCTTCTTTGAGAATGAGAACTGTTTACATAACCACCCTTAGGGCAGGTCCTCCATGGATGTTCCCGGGAGACTGTGGGGCCTGGCCTCTGGGCACCGGAAGCCTGGGCACTGGTGGCCTGGTCCTAGGTCCTCCATGGCTATCCCTGGGAGACCCACCCATGGGCCAGAGTTATGGCTCAACACCTCGACGCCGTACGAGGGCTCGGCCCCAACTGGGATCCTGCTTCTCAGCAGCTTCTATTGAAGTTCAGCATGGTTCTCTGTGTTTATGTGTAGGAGTCTTTGTTGGCTGGTTAGCCTAAGCCAACAGCCCTGTCTGTGTCCTGTTGTTGTTTTTTTCCTGGATTAATCTGACATGAAATGATTCATTCTTTTTTTTTTCTGTTGATGATAAGTCCACAGCAAGGTATTTACGTCACGGTTCAGTTTGTTTGTTTTTAACGGCCTACTCAAAGACCTTCGGGATTTCATTTTTCACAGTTGTACATATACCGATGATGAGTAGGTGAATAAAAATAAGATGCCTTTTCCGAGACTTTTGCCTTTGATTTCTTTCCCTTAATGTTAAACAAGGGAGTATTTAAAGATGTTGTAAAGCAAATTCCATGATTTGCTTCTCCGTACATTATATACGTGTGAAATGAGTTGCTGAAAGCACGTGCAAAGCTCTAAAACTTTGTCGCCCCGAAATGTGGAGTTAGACCGCTGAACAGTTTCTCACCCGTTTTCAGCTCAGGTTGTGTATAGGCGAGGCAAAACCCAACCTATCTACGTCACAGCGACCTATCTACGTCAGATCACAGACGGTTTATATAACCTGCATTCTGTTACTCAGCTGGTACGATGCAAAGACAATGTAATTAACACATAAAACACTCAGAGACTGCAGGTAGGTCTGTTCTGATATCTGCAATTGATTTAGCTAGTTGTTGCTGTTGTTGATAAATTCGAGGGGGCGGAGATTCAGCTCCTTCGGGCGACACGCCCCCCCAGTATCAAGCAGAGAAGACTGCTGATTTTCTCACGATTTCAAAGCCTAATTTAACATGTCTGTTTTTTTTATTCGAATTTGGATGAGTAGTTAACAACACATTCTTCTGTGGTGTGATGAACTTTAAACTTATTTTCAGTTCTGCTTTACAGCCACTTTAGAGTCACCGCAGTAATAATAGTTCATGTAGCAGATGCTTGTATCCCAAGCAACGTATGGGGGGATTTGAACCTCCGACCTCCTGATCATCAGTCAAATTCTCTACCCATGGCTGGCTATTCAGGTCTCGTACAGCATGCATTGATGACTATTCTTCCCACAAGCACTCCACACATGCAGGGATATTAAGCCTGAGAAGAACAGGGGTTTGTTCACTTCTTTAATACAGGGTTCTCCTCTTTGTGTCTGTGTTCTGTACCCCGGAAATGAAAGGATACGTTCTGTTATTGTCAGCTCGTCTCTATTGACTGCAGGCAATGGCCTGGATCTGGAGGGAGGAATGTCCATCTCCTCCTTCCTCTACTCTCTTCTTCTTCTCCTCTGTCCTTCTCTACTTTGTTTTCCTTTTCCTCTCACTTGTCTTCCCCCACCCCATTCTCGCTCTCACTTTCTATCCCTCCGTATTATCTCCTCCCTCTTTCTCCCCCCTTTCCTCTCCTCCCCCTCTATCACTTTCCGTCTGTGGAGGAATGCTTGTGGTTTCCAGGTGGGTGCGTGATTTACAGCCCCCGCTCACCTCCCCCCCCCCCCCCCCCCCCCACATCTGAGATCCATCCAGCAGAACGATAAGAGCCTCGACTTGTGAAGCACAGCAGAGGTCAAAGGTCGGGCTGCGAGGAGGGCAGAGTGCATGCTGGCTCCAGAAACGCCAGAGAAGGTGAGAGCTGCAGAGACTCTACGCATGTTAGAGATCAAACTGAGGAATGTGGACACAATGTGATATTGTGATAGAAGCCGGTCATATAGACCATCAGTAGATGAACAGAACAGTAGACACACATCAGAGTGGGGCTATCCTGCATGGATACCCGGGTGTACTTTTCATTATACACACACATTTACAAAATGGCAAATTTAGCCTTCCCACCGTCACCACCACTTTTTTTTATTTAGAAAATTTTATTTAACCATCCTAAGTTCTTTAAAGATCGGTCCCAACCGCCTTTGAAAACAAACCATGGCCCCTGCATGTAGACATCAGTGTAGGGCAATCCCTGCTGCTGTTGTCTCTCCATGGTAAAATGTCCTAAGAGGCCAGCCTTTGAACGTTTTTATTTTCTCCAAGATTCAATGTTAGATAATACACTTTAGGACTCACATTCCTAAACACAAAGACAATCCCCTTGATCTTTTACTTTTAAAGGTCGGATTAGTGTAAAGTTATCCAGTTTTCTCCTATAGGCTGAACGTTTACGTTTCCAGGCCCGGTGGTAGGGGCTGTGTTTTCGTCCGATGTACCAGTGCAGGAGAGAGGTTGATGTGTGGCCTGGAGGAGCTGGGTGTTTCTGATGCCGGCCTCTTACTTACCTGAACATCTTAATCTTTGTTGCTCGGTGTTTTCAAGCATGTTGGAGTCAGCGGCCCCAGATCCACTAACCCTGCAGCGTCAGGAATGCCAGCTCCTTATTGAAGACGTGTGTCTGACAGACGGTGGCAGAGGCACGCTATGCTGCCGGTTTGGCACCGATAGGCCCACCCGCCTATTAAGATGATACTGGGCACAGAACCAGGGAGAGAGAGAGTGTGAAAAAGTGAGAGAAAGAAGTCAGAGAACTACAAACAGACCTTCAAGACTTATCGTTTCGGAATGTCAGTTCTAAGCCGATGCCTGCACTCTGCTGATGTTCATGCGCACAATATTTTTTCTATCTACTCCTTTGAACCACCCAACTTTAAGAAATGCATTCCATATCTGGAGCTGTGTGTTAGCGGATATTGTTATTAATGTTCAAAACAATAAAAACATATTTCTGAATGCGTAATGATTTTAAGTCACTCTCTCTTTCGATTTGCCCCTCCCTAGCCGAATTTGTGTTGCCTGCTGTTTTTTTCCTCCCTCTCAACTTTACCCGTCTCTCCCTTTCTTGACAGGCTAAAGACGGTTGCGCTCACAGTGATATATGTTCCTCCAGGCTATAGTTCTTGCAGAGAGACTTGACTGTAACTGTCGTACCAAAAAAACGCGCACGCACGCGCACATCGTCTAGGTGAGTCAGGGCACACCCAGTGTACTAACAGCAGAGCAGGCCTATACGCTGTCTCAACAAAACTCAAATTCATCCTACGCCGGGCGTAACGGCTTGACTCAGCTTGGCCAAAATTGCCCCATAACCATAAAATGTGCCTCTTTAGGCCAGTTTATTCCTTAAAATCGTCTGTTGTAGGCCTAGTAGTGACGGATCTGGCCTGAAACGTGAAATTGTTTTTTTTCTGAGAGGTGGGCAATAGAAGTCAAATTCTCTAACTTGTTTATTCTGTGCCCTTGTGAATAGGCGCTTCATGCCCTTCAAAATGTCCGGTCCCTCTCTTTAGGGAAGAAAGAAAGTCATGAGTTGTGTGCAGTGATCTAAGAGCGCACGCTTTTGTCATGTAAATTAGCCAGTTGGATAGTGGACTGCGACAGTCCAGACAGAGAGAGAGATGCAGACGGAAGGCGACACTGGTTACATACCAAAAAGTTGCATTTTGTCAACTAGAATTGAATAATTGATTAGGCGGGCAAGATTTTTGGCTACCAGGCGACAACAATTTCACTTGTTCTCATTATCCCGGCTATCACACTCCTAAAGTAAGTTATAAATGTCTGTTAAAGTGTCCACACTTTTTTATGTGTTTTATGACTTGAGTCACCTTGCCTTACCTCAGACCGCCGACCGCGCAAGCAGGTCATTCCAAAACCCACGGGCATAGAATGAATCCGGATCGCATAATACTGTATCTTTGAATGTTTTGAGTAGATTAGGAAGTTAGTCATTGTCTATCGATCAAATGTAGTGTTTACATGTAATACGCCCCTGTTCAGCTTATCTTTCTTCGGCACCTCTTTGTGAGGGTGTGTCGCACAGCAAACATCCATGATCACAGTTTATTACCTTAACATGCCTCTCACAAAAGAAACTGTTGTTCCTTTGAATCCATATGTAACGTTTATTATTACTGCAAACGAAGGGATATGGTAGACTTAGTTTTATATATGTACCTCTGGTTCATGTTATGAGAGTAACAGGCAGGTCACACCCATATCTGTACTATTCAAATGCTGAGGTTTGTTTTAATTGGCGTCTTTGACTAAATCAAACCAGGGAGGGGAGGGTGAAGCTGTTTTGCAACGTTTGTGCTTCTCGAGGGATAAGTTAACCATTGTGTGGAACCAAATTGTGTTTTTGTGAGAGTGACTGTGCCCGTACCTCTCAGAAATGAGCTCTAGTCAGGAAATGGACGTTATGACCTCTGAGTCATGTCAATTCGTGTGCCAGGATGCCTGTGTGTGGTGTGTAAATGTGTGTACACTGTGTTAGTGTGTTATAGTATAGTCCCGCTTTGCACCAATGTGTGCACACTCACACACACACACTTCCGCACACTCACACACTTATACACACACACGCTGGAGAGTGTGGCAGTGTGCCAGGCTCAGGTTGGCATGACTCTAGTGCCCTGTGTTCCTTCTGCCCGGCCATCAGGAATGCACAGCACTGCACTGGACACTTATCCAGCTCACTTAACCCATCTGCGGGGGCCAGCTTAGAAAAGAGAGGGGGAGAGAGAGACTTGAATAGAGAAAGAGAGATTCAGAGAGAGAATGAGACGAGAGTCGGAGATACAAAGAGAGTGTATATACATGTGTGTGTGTGTAGTTACTTGCAGTAACACAGAAAAGACATGCATGCATTCAAGAATATCCAACATGGTGTTAAAACAGTAGCTGTGGGTTTTGTCTTTGCCGTGTAGAAGACGACTGCCTTTATTGCAGCTCTTTGTGTACCCTTGACAGTGACTGTGTTTCCCGTAGCCGGCAGGCAATGTTCCCCTGCTCTGTACCCCTTCCAATGAGCCTGGGAGGGGCTCTGGAGGGAGGGACCGGCCAACCTCAAGCCCATACAGGTGAACTGCTAGCTGGGAGGAATGCAGCAGGAAGGGGGGGGCCTGACGCACATAGGTGTGGAGCTTTGTAACTTTTAACGCCACGGGGAACAGATATTGGGGGAGGAAGGGCGTCAACACTGTTACTCACCTGAGCCGGGCAGAGGGGGAGAGGGGGAGAGGAGGAGAGGAGGAGAGGGGGAGAGGGGGAGGGAAAGAGAGAGTACAAGTTGGAGGAGGGATCAAATCGCAGCACACACGCATTCTCACACACACACACATTCACCCTCTCAGTGGGTCTTGGCTCACACAGGGCAGCACTCGCTCTTTCTCGCAAGCAAGCACACACACCCACACTCATGTGCAAAGAAGCAAATCTCTTCCACAAGTAGGACGGGATATAAGTCAATATTTGAATAGACTTTGCAGAAAAGGAAGGAAGGAAAGACGAAGTTGAGAGAGAAGAGAGAGAGAGAGGTAGTGAGTTGTTCTCGTGTGTCCTAGGATTACAGAGATCCCTGGGAACTTGGAACTTGGACTTTGGGAGCGAAAGAGAAGACGAGGATTCTCTCTCTCCACTCAGGTGGATAATCATTTGACGGCCGGACAAGGAGCCAAGGCAAAAAGAAAGGATTAACCGGTTCTCTTTCCAAAAAAATTGTTGGATATCCGGACTTTGGAATCGGGAAACATTTCATGAAGAGGTTTGTTTGATCTGTCATCTCTTTCGAACAAGGTCACCAATCCTCGTAAATGCTCCTTGGTCATTGTTTTCATGTGTCTCACCTTGAATGCTTGCTGCTGTGTGTCTGGGACAACATGCATGCTTTTGATAGATTCTCCCCAAAACGAAAAGACAAGCCATTATAGAGTGCACATGACATGAGATTTGACAGTGTTTGTCACTAACCACGGTTTATAGGTGTTTAAGCTGCTTGAAGTTTTTGCTCAGTACGGTCTTTATGTGTGACGTTCCTGTTAGGAGACTGCCATGCCCGTTCAACAAGACACAACATCAAAGAGATGTCTACAAAGTGACAGGGTTGAAAAGGGAAAGTTCCAACCGGATTCTGGAAAGTAACCGCAACGTTTGTAGTTGTATCAGACTTGCTGCGAATGTTGCAGCACTGAGTTCACTGAATCTGAAGAGTGATCTGGTCTCCTCTTGGCTTCACCCTCATTGGTTAATACAGGAGCGCTTTCACCTCAACCGCAATTTGATAAGGCGATTGTATGGCTCAGTCTGATTGGGAGACTTTGTGTATCGTAGGATTGGCCTGGGTGTTGGTGAAAGGTGACTGAACTGTCCTTATCTGCGAGACAACGGCCTGGGTACCCCTGCCCCACACACACACGCATGCACACACATGGCTTGTGTCGACGCCCTACTCTGGAATGCTCACCTCACAGGCGGCCATGTTATCCACAAACATTTCTGCAACTGAACTTACTTTTTAGTGTCACTCCCTTCTTATTCCCCTCTCTCTCTCTCTCTCTCTCTCTCTCTCTCTCTCTCTCTCTCTCTCTCTCTCTCTCTCTCTCTCTCTCTCTCTCTCTCTCTCTCTCTCTCTCTCTCTCACAAATCCTGTCTCTTTCTCTCTCCATCTCAGTCCCTTCTCCCCGAGGTTTGAGATAATTAGTTTAAATGCAAGCAGAGATTTAATGTTGATCATTAAACGTTACCAGACATTCTTAGTTTACTGCTGTCATCATCAGCACGGGTAAATCACTGTGCTGTTCCTGTTGCAACTTTAGTAGGGTTCACATTCCTTGTCCCACAGTGAATATATCTGTAGCCTGCAGTCCTTTTACTTTTCTGTTCAACTTGGTCAGTGATTAATGTACAACTATGCGCGCACACACACACACACACACACATGAACATCCATGTGCAGGACCCCCCTTGACCCCACCTGTAGCTCACAGTGGGGTGCTAAGTCTGCATGTTTATTCTTGCCTGTTCCGGGGATGGTATTGAGGCTGGTTGGGTCACCATCTGTGGAAGAAGAAAAATAGTCAGTCTTCACCGAGGGTGTGACTTCAGTCCTGGTTCTGGAGTCTTACACGCAGTTGTCAGTTCCCCGAGTATAGAGCGACTCACACCAGACACAAGCCTCACTCCTGGGGAGTCTCCTCCAGGCCTGTGACCACATGACTTTTACTGAGCTCCAAGTTCAACCACAGACGTAAATCACAGCACTTACGGGACATTTCAATATTCCGAGCAGAGAGGTTTAATAATTGTGCGGTTTCTTTTCACCGAGGTCTGTTGTGCAGATGTAAGAACAGGTCGGATTTCTGGGGGGGTTAGGACATGTGTTTACCACTGGGAAGATAACGTCTCGAGTCTCTCTCTGTCAGTACTGATCCTGCAGAGCATGTGGTGCCAGCGAGGATCTGTTCTCAGCTGGAGGATCTTCATTGTTCCCAGTCAGTGCCCCATTGGACAGATTGCATTTGAACACTTGACCAGTTTTGTTCCGGCGCATTCTGGCGCAGTCATAGACACACATTCCAGAGCTTTTACAGTCTAAAACGTTATTCACATCAGAAGTATCCTTGATACTTTTTTAACCACCGTTGTTTCTCTCTCTCTCTCTCTCTCTCTCTCTCTCTCTCTCTCTCTCTCTCTCTCTCTCTCTCTCTCTCTCTCTCTCTCTCTCTCTCTCTCTCTCTCTCTCATTTTCTCTCTTTATCCCTCACTCTCTACCTCTACCTCTAACTCTCTCATTGTCTTCTCTCTCTCTTTCTCCCTTTCCTCCTCCTGTCTCCCACCCCCTGCCTGGCCCCTCATCTGGGTACTGGATGATCTGAAGCTTCTGTTTAGTGATGGTATGGAGGACATTAAACAGCTTACCATGCCCCAGCCAGGCTCCATGTGTCTGGTTCTGGATATACCGGAGAGACTAGAGAGACTGTCGATGGAGGGGGATATCACCTCTTAACCGGTGGAGGCCTCTGGAGTCTGGATCCTGGGGGTCCTGGGGGGTCCTGGACCCAGGTTACAGCACTTGTTCCTGGCAATACTTCTATTGTGGTTCAGAAAAACGACTTTGTTGCCAATCTGAATGGGTACAGGGATTAAGTGGTGGGAGGATGGGGGCTGGTGACCTCACCATCGTCCTGGGAGTCTGAGATCCAGTGAGGAGGCAGGTGTTCCAGTTTAGACACCGTACCATTATCCGTCTGTATGCCTGTCTGCCTGCCTGTCTGTCTGCTTGTCTGTCCATCTTTTTTTCGGACTGTTGGTCGGTCTGGAGAGAAATAACCCGGTTCTGAGGTGACGCATGGACTGTAGGCCGACATTACATCCCTCTCTCTGTCTCTCTCTTCCTTTCTTCTTCTTTCTCCCTCACGCTCTCTCTCTCTCTTTCCCTCTCCTGTCCATTTAATCCAGAAAGAAGTTGCTAAATAGTGTGTGTGTCCTGTGTTGTAGGGGGGAGATGGGGAGATGGACAGCACATCTCTCGGTGGGGGTTGTGCTTCTCACAATCTTCTTCAACACCTGCTACGCAAAGACAGGTAAGAGGCTGTGATCTTCCTCACATTCACCCAGAGGTTTTAACCTGTCTGAGGGCAGAAGTCCATATAACATATTTATAACGTTTGTATATCGTTTCCAATGAGGAGACAGTGTAAGCGGGCGCTGGTGTCCTCTCTGTCGCCCTTTCCAGCTAGCGAGCCACAGGCACTGAACAGTCCGAGTAAATATCCGTTATTCATTAGCTACTAGCTTAAGTTTGCAGAGAATGTGCAAAAATATTGTTGAAGCTACTAGCTACTTAACTAGTCTGTTCCTCGCCAGTGCTTTTTTGCCGCTATATGGACACGCCTGGAGACTTAGCTCCTGAATCATGAATCACTATGTCACTGAATCATTGACCTGGGAGCTATCTCCTCTTGGGTAGAGAGAAAAACATCCAAATCAGTTCCAGTTCTTTTGTGGAGCGACCAGATGAATAACAGTGCAGGATACCTGTGCTAGAGGGCAGATTCAGAGTGGAAGTCTGTTCCCCCTGACACAGGTGTTCGATGGATCGTGGTGCCTCTCTCTTTCCCTCTATACCTCTGTCTCTTACTCTCCCTCTCTCATCTCTACCTCTCTCTGTCTCATTCCCTCTTTTCCCCTTCCTAACTCTCCCTCCGTCTCTCCCTCCGTCCTTCTCCTACCCCCCCCTCCCCTCCCCCCAGGTAACCACTGCCTGGCTACCAGGGCCAGCACCTGCTCAGCTTGTATCCAGGCAGGAAATGGCTGTGCCTACTGTCCAGATGAGGTGAGAGTCCCCCTCAGTTCTACTTCAGTATCAGAGAACAGTGGAATGGGAGAACCAGTATTCACTTCTACTTTTGCGATAAAGAGCAATGGAACAGAAGAACCAATCTTGAATCGTAATTGAGTAGCCCATTAGAAAACAGTCAAACAGGAGAACCTATTATGAGTTTGACTGTAGACTCAAAGAATAGTGTAAAAAGGAGAACCAGTGTTCAGTTCTACCTTCGTATTATAAAACATCAGAACTGAGGAACAGGTGAACTGTTCCTCAGTTCTACAGTAGGCTCAGAGAACAACTGGACAGGAGAACCGTTCCTCATGAAGGTCGACTGGGTGCATCCCAGGGCTCAGAGCTTTTGACTGCAGATCACGGTTTAAATTCCCCCTGTGGCTGCAGACTGAATTAACTCATCCAACTGTCTGGTCAGATCTTTGAAGGACAACGCTGTAACCTTCTGGAAAGCCTGGTGGCCCAAGGATGTGTTCAGACAATGACAGCTTATAGCTCCATGGAGACAGAGAAAGTAAGCATTTACATTCTTATTTACTTTGATAAAGAATCTGCACTGTGGTTAAAGAAATGTGATTGGTTGGTTGGTTGATTGATTGATTAATCTCCCTTCCTCCACCTTCACCACCTCCCCCTCCCTCCCCCTCTCTCCCTCCCTCCACCCTCTCCACCACCCTACCCCCCTCCCTCTCCCTTCCCCCCTCCCTCTCCCCCACCTCCCCCCTCCCTCTCCCCCCACACCCCCTCCAGAACGAGCAGATCAACGTGGCGCTGAAGCAGTCCCAGGTGGCCCCCCAGATGATGTCCATGTCCCTGCTGCCCGGGGAGGAGAGGCTGGTGGACCTGGAGGTGTTCGAGCCCATCAAGGGTCCTCTGGATCTTTACATCCTCATGGACTTCTCCAACTCCATGTCTGACGATCTGGCCAACCTCAAGAAGATGGGCACCAAGCTGGGTGAGGGGGACGAGGATGGAGAGAGGGTGGTCAGGTTCTGGTCAGATTGTGGTCACGTTGTTGTTTAACCTAGTTTGACCTTGTGTGTGTGTGTGTGTGTGTTCCCTAGCTGATCTGGTGAAGAAGCTGTCAGATGACTACACCATCGGCTTCGGCAAGTTTGTAGACAAGGTGGTGGAGCCGCAGACGGACATGAGACCACAGAAGTAGGAGCCCCCCCCCCCCCTCACACACACTCACCAGGAGGGCAGACACCCCCCTCTCACACACACTCACCAGGAGGGCAGACACCCCCCCTCTCACACACACTCACCAGGAGGGCAGACACCCCCCTCTCACACACACTCACCAGGAGGGCAGACACCCCCCCTCTCACACACACTCACCAGGAGGGCAGACACCCCCCCCCTCACACACACTCACCAGGAGGGCAGACAACCCCCCTCTCACACACACTCACCAGGAAGGCAGACACCCCCCCCCTCACACACACTCACCAGGAGGGCAGACACCCCCCCACACACACACACACTCACCAGGAGGGCAGACACCCCCCCTCTCACACACACTCACCAGGAGGGCAGACACCCCCCTCTCACACACACTCACCAGGAGGGCAGACACCCCCCCTCTCACACACACTCACTAGGAGGGCAGACACCCCCCCTCTCACACACACTCACCAGGAGGGCAGACACACCCCCCCTCACACACACTCACCAGGAGGGCAGACACACCCCCCCTCACACACACTCACCAGGAGGGCAGACACCCCCCCCCCCCCCTCACACACACACTCACCAGGAGGGCAGACACACCCCCCCCCTCACACACACTCACCAGGAGGGCAGACACACACGTCGCTTTCTGCTCCGGCCTCGAAAGTGTGTTTTCTTCTTCTTCCGTCTCCCTCTCTCACACTGTCCGTCTCTATTTCTCTCTCTCTTTCTCCCTCTCACCCTCCCTCTCCCTACATCTCACCCCTGCCCACCCTCTCTGTACCCACCCCCCCTCTTTCTCACATCTACCCCGTCCTGTCTCCCTCCCTCCCTCTCCCCCCCTCTCCCCCCTGTCTTGCCTCTCTATACTTCCTCCTCCTCTTCCTCCTCCAGACTGAAGCAGCCCTGGCCGGACAGCGACCCTCCCTTCTCCTTCCAGCACAGTATCACCCTGACCAGTGACCTGGCCACCTTCACCGAGAAGCTGCAGAAGGAGAAGATATCTGGCAACCAGGACGCCCCAGAGGGGGGTTTTGATGCCATACTGCAGACCGCCGTCTGTAAGGTACAAGACCAGGGGATCATGACTGGAGTCCATTGTGTTTCAGGCAGCAGTGTGCTGTGTGTGTTTATCTGGGTAGACACCTCACACCTTGAGTGTTTTGCTAATTCTTGTGTTTCCCTCCCTCCTTTCTCCCTCCTTTCTCCCTCCTTTCTCCTCCCTCCCTCCCTCCCTCCCTCCTCTCCAGGACCAGATCGGCTGGCGTAACCACAGCACCCACCTCCTGGTGTTCTCCACAGAGTCGGCGTTCCACTACGAGGCCGACGGCGCCAACGTCCTGTCGGGCATCCTGCCGCGTAACGACGAGCGGTGCCACCTGGACACGGAGGGAAAGTACACGGAGGACACCCGGCAGGACTACCCCTCCGTCCCCACGCTGGTCCGCCTGCTGGTCAAGCACAACATCATCCCTATCTTCACCATCACCAACCACTCCTACTCCTATTACGAGGTAAGCCGGACCTTTGTACCAGCCATGGCCCTGGCCCTAGGATTGGCTCTAGGACCAGCCCTAATCCTAGCCCTGGCTCCAACCTACTTCAGGGTAGTGGGATCTCACGAAGATATTACAAAGGCTGTGTGTGTGTGTTTGTGTGTGTGTGTGTGTGTGTGTGTGTGTGTGTGTAGAAGCTACATGAATACTTCCCCATTGCTGAGCTGGGAGAGCTGGAAGATGATTCTGTCAACATCCTCAACATCCTGGAGAATGCCTTCCAGGTGAGGCCTGCCCCCACACACACTCCTCTAGAAGACACCCACACACCTGGTCTACAACATCGGCCCTCTCTCCAACACACACTCCTGGGTCTTTAAACTGGAAATCATTTTTGTTCAATAAATTGGCTCAGATTGAACGTTGGCTGCTGACATAGTGATTACACAGGAATGCCGTGAGCTTCCTAAGTATTTCATTGTATTTGCAAATAGTAATTCACCCCAATAAGCCAACTCTATTCTAGCAGCCATTATGTTGACAAGCAAAGAAAAGCAGAAGTGATGCTCAATGCCGTTATTTGATGTTTTGTGCATTCTGGTGTCCTATTGGCTCCTTAATGGTGTTCCTGTTTGTCCTATCAGAGTATTCGCTCTAAGATGAGTATCCGGGCAGAAGACACGCCCAAGGCGTTTGACACTCAGTTGTTAACGTCCACTGGCATGTTGACACAGGCTGGAACCTTCAAAGTCAAGCCTGGAGAAATAGTAAGACACATACCTTCATACATACACATGCACACACAAACAAACACACACTTACAAAAAAAACGAACCCACAGACACACGTACACACCTTTTCTCTGTCTTCAACCCACATGTGAAGACACACTCACAGTCTGTCTCTCTGTCCCTGTGTGTGCCAGAGCAAGTTCAAGGTGCGTGTGAAGGCTGAGGAGAAGGTCGGGGAGGTGCACGTGTGTGAGAAGCAGGTGGGCAAGCAGGACAAGGAGGGCGTGATTAGGGTCAAACCTAGCACCTTCAGCACCGCGCTCAACATCAAGGCTTCCATCCAGTGTCCTACCTGCGCCTGTGAGAAGGTATGCACACACACGCGCACACAGAAGCACACACACACACTTCCTAAACCCACACACACAGAGGCACACACACACTTCCTAAACCCACACACACAGAGGCACACACACACTTCCTAAACCCACACACACAGAAGCACACACGCACACTTCCTAAACCCACACACACAGAAGCACACACACACTTCCTAAACCCACACACACAGAAGCACACACACACTTCCTAAACCCACACACTCAGAAGCACACACACACTTCCTAAACCCACACACACAGAAGCACACACACACTTCCTAAACCCACACACACAGAAGCACACACACACTTCCTAAACCCACACACACAGAAGCACACACACACTTCCTAAACCCACACACACAGAGGCACACACACACTTCCTAAACCCACACACACAGAAGCACACACACACTTCCTAAACCCACACACACAGAAGCACACACACACTTCCTAAACCCACACACACAGAGGCACACACACACTTCCTAAACCCCCACACACAGAAGTGCACGCACACTCCCTTAACACGCACACACACAGAAGCTTACAAACGAGCTTACAAACCTTCCTCTACAGACTCCCTCCCTCAAGGCGGTGAGATGCCATGGCAACGGTGACCTGGTCTGTGGGAAGTGCAAGTGCTACAATGGCTGGTGAGACCCTAGTAACCAGACTCATACCCGTAGTAACCTCAGACCCTGCTAACTGTACTGTTGTTATCTCGACAACGTGTCTCTGTGTGTGTGTGTGTGTGTTTTCCATGCATGCACGTTTCTGTGTGTGCGTGTCGTGTCATGTCTGTGTGTGTGTGTCCTAATCTGTGTGGGTGCTGTCCCCAGGCTGGGTCCGTTCTGTAACTGTTCGGCCAGCGAGTCGGCCATCGGGGGGGCGTGTCTGGCGCCCGGGGTGACGGAGTCGTGTTCGGGGCGGGGAGACTGTCTGTGTGGGACCTGCATCTGCTACAACCCAGACCAGTACGAAGGAGCCTTCTGCCAGTACGACCGCTCCCAGTGCCATAGATTTGGAGGCTTCCTCTGCAACGGTGAGGGAGGGAGGGAGTGGGGGTGGAAGAGAGAAATGGGGGGGGGGGGGAGAGAAGGTGGGGGAGAAAGGAGGTGGTGGGGAGAAGAGAGAGAGAGGCTGGATCGGGAGGAGAGAGTGCATAGTGTGTATTTAGTAACTATATGTCTAACCTATCTCTCTCTGTGTGTGTGTGTGTGTGTGTGTGTGTGTGTGTGTGTGTGTATCAGACCGAGGGAAGTGTTACATGGGGGAGTGTGCGTGTGAGAAAGGATGGGAGGGGCCTGGCTGTGAATGTCCACTCAGCAACCAGACCTGCATCGACAGCAAAGGGGTAAGTAGAGTACAGTAGAACACAGTCAAGTACAGTAGGACACAGTAGAATACAATAGAACCCAGTAGAACCCATGGAACTCAGTAGAACACAGTGACGGTACAATGGAACCCCGTAGAACACTAGAGCATAGCATGGCTCGCGTAAAACGCTCCCTCTCTCTCCCTCTCTCTCTCTCAATCCCTCCCTCTCACGTTATCTCTCTCTCTTCTCTCACATCTCCCCCCCCCCCCCCCCCCCCCCCCCCGCAGGGTATGTGTAACGGGCGCGGGGTGTGCAAGTGCGGCCGGTGTGAGTGCCAGGACTCGGGCCTGCCCCTCAGCTCCACCTGCGAGGCCAGCTTCCAGGCCCAGCTGGGCACGTGCGAGGCCAAGCGCAGCTGCGTGCAGTGTCAGGCCTGGAAGACGGGCGAGAGGAAGGCCAAGGACAAGTGCGACGAGTGCAGATTCAAGGTCGTCATGGTGGACGAGCTGAAGCAACGTAAGAGAGACCGCGGTTTCTGAATGGTGGACGCAGGGCTTCCCTCAGACTGTTGATGAATGATGAATTCTTCCTGATGCTGTTTGTGGTGATGCCCGACAGAGAAGTCCGCTGTTTTTGTATGTGTTCGTCACTCATGTGAATGTGGGTGTGTGTTCACTAACTATGCGGGTGGTCATTGACTGTGTGTTTGTGTGTGTGTATTCAGAGGAGGACGTGATCGAGGCGTGTAGTTTCCGTGACGAGGACGATGACTGCACGTACGAGTACACAGTAGACTACCCAGCGGACCCCAGCTCCAAGGAGCTGGAGGTGCAGGTCCTGAAGAAGAAAGGTGAGAGGACCTCACTTCCCCACATGGATGTACTGGGTTTTGATTAACAACAGTGTATTTGTAAATGGACGGGGCCTCGGTAGAGCTCAGTGGTATCCAGGTATCCAAACGTTTATATTTTTATGTTAAATTGTTTAAATAAATAAAAAACATTTGTATTATTAGATGAGTAACCCAATACATGGATGTACACTGTTTTAACTATTTATGGTGGATTTATAGATGTCAATAGACAGACAATTAACCATCAACAAGTGAAATCCCAACTCATCCTCACCTTGATGTTAACTCGAACCTGTTGAACATGAGCAGACCTCCTGTTAGCAGGTTGTTGATGGTAGAAACAGGGGTCTCACAAAACAACACGTGTTGTTTTGAGGGCAGGAACTGAGATGAAGGTAGGAACTAATGTTGTGTTGGTCCGTCCCTCCAGACTGTCCCCCGGCTGGCTTCCTGTGGCTGATCCCTCTCATCATGTTCCTCATGCTGCTGCTGGGGTTGCTGCTGCTCTGCTGCTGGAAGTACTGCGCCTGCTGCAAGGTACACACACACACACACACATATATATACACACATACCCAGTATATACACACACCAACACGACACACACACACATAACAACACTAAGACTATATACTGTTTGCCATATCTTTGAAGGGAGTTAGAACATTCTCCTTCTCTCTCCTCTCAGGGTTGTCTGGCTCTACTGCCATGCTGTGGGAGGGGTGAGTGTGGCCGCTTCTCTCTCTTCTTCATATAGCTTCTCTAGCCATCTGACTCAACTCTGAACACGTCGTATTATCTTCCTGTTTCCTGTCAGGTCGCATGGTGGGCTTTAAGGAGGATCAGTACCTGCTCCGCCAATCACTGCTCACCTCAGACCACCTGGACACGCCCCTAGTGCGCACAGGGCCGCCCAAGAGCACGGACGTGGTTCGCTGGAAGGTCGCCGACAACGTCCACCGAGAAGCCAATCACCCGCTGGCGCAGGTCCAGCCCAACCCCAAAGAGACCAGTGAGTGTGGGCCTCGCTCCGCTATGGCATACCTGATACTGTGTGTCGTTTCAACAGCTCATGGACTGACTAGGATGTTCTCTCTCTCTCTCTCTCTCGCTCTCTCTCTCTCTCTCTCTCTCTCTCTCTCTCTCTCTCTCTCTCTCTCTCTCTCTCTCTCTCTCTCTCTCTCTCTCGCTCTCGCTCGCTCTCTCTCTCTCTCTCTCTCTCTCTCTCTCTCTCTCTCTCTCTCTCTCTCTCTCTTGCTCTCGCTCTCTAGTTGCGTTCCCTCTCTCTCTCCGTCTCAACAGGTTATTCACAGACAGCTTGTCCCGCCCCGAGGCCAGGGACACAGAGGCGCTGCGCAGGGAGGTGGACAACAACGTGAGTGTGTTTGATGTGTGTGTGTGTGACGTGTGAGTGTGTGCATGTTTGTGTGGGTGTGTGTTTTTGGTGTGTGTGTGCATGTTTCTGTGTGTGTAGGTCTGTGGACTGGTAGTGAAGTGTAAAGGACCAGAGGATGGTGTTTGACTGGTCCACGTGTGTTTTCTGTGCAGCTAAATGAAGTCTACAAGCAGATTCCTGGAGCACAGAAAGTTCAGAAGACCAACTTCAGGTAAGTCTGACTTTTGGCACTACTTCCTACATGTGAGAACTATGTATCAAATCTTCTCAGCGAACTAAAGGAATTATTTTAACATGGTTTTCTTGTGGTTTCAGATTACAAAGAAATGCTGGCAAAAGGTACTTATCTAATTAACACCAAAACATCAAGCACCAAGCTGGTCACCAGTTGGTTTCACCCAACTCTAACTTCTCCTCTCCTCTGCAGACCGAATCACACCATAGTGGACACAGTGCTGTCGGCTCCTCGCTCTGCCTACCCCGACATCGTCAAGCTCACACAGAAGAACGTCCAGTCTGGAAACTTCCAAGACCTCAAAGTGGTGCCTGGCTACTACACTGTGGCCACAGACAGAGGTGTGTGTGTGTGTGTCGTCTTGTTTAACGACCCTTGTGGGGACCAAAAGTCCTCACAATTATGGTGAAACGTGAAAAACCTAACCTTGTGGGTACCTCTGGTTGGGCCCCACTAGGATAGAAAAACAAACCTTTGTGTGTATGTGTGTTATTAACCCTCCCCCCCTCCCTCCCCTCTCCAGAGGCGGCGGGGGCGGTGGAGCTGCAAGAGGGGGTGGAGTCTGTGGACGTGCACGTTCCGCTCTTCATCAAGGACGAGGATGAGGAGAAGAAACAGCTGAGGGTGGAGGCGGTGGACGTCCCTCTGGGCATCGCCGAGGTCGGCAAGCGCTTCGTCAACATCACCGTCATCAAGGAGCACGGTGAGGGCTTTACATACACACACACACACACACACGGATACACACATGCACATATGCACGTGCATTCACACATACACACACGCCATGACCAGCGTGAGTATTGATATGACAAATATGTCATGTTGTTCTGTGTTTTTGCTGTGCGTGTATGTGTGTGTGTGTTATATGTGGGTCTCCGCCTCTCTCTGCGCAGCCAAGAGTGTGCTGTCCTTCCAGCAGCCGGCCTACAGCTACAGCAGGCAGGAGGGCGTGGTCAACATCCCGGTCAACAGGGACATCCTGGAGGACGGACGCACCCAGGTCACCTACCGCTCCCACGACGTCACCGCCAAGGAGCAGAGGGTGAGACGCACACACGTACACACACACATACATGTAGACTCCCACATGTACACACACACACGTGTACACCCACTCATGTGACCATGTGTCCTTTCACACATTCGCACACATACTTGTTTACATGTACACATACGTGACAAAGAGCCGTAACCTTGTTTGTGTCTTTGTATGTGTGTGCTCGTGTGTGTGTGTGTGTGTGCGTGTGTGTGTGCGTGCGTGCAGGACTATGTGCCGGTGGATGGGGATCTCTCCTATGGGCCGGGCGAGACCCAGAAGATGATTCCGGTGCGTCTGTTGGAGCTGTCCGAGGGAGACAGTCTCCTAGGCGACCCACAGCAGCTCAAGCAGTTTGTCATGGACCTTAGTAACCCTCGCCAAGGCGCCAAGCTGGGACGCTACCCACGCACCACTGTCACCATCACCGACCAGCCAGGTGAGACTAGAGATTGCTAGCTGGTTAGTCAGGTAGTAACTAGTCCCTAGTTAGTTTGTTTAGTTGTTTAGCAAGTTATCTGGTTTGGTAGGTAGTTATTGTGTAAGCTTAGTTAGTTTAGATAGTTAGTTTAGTTATTTAGCTAGTTAACTTGTTAGCTAAGTAGTTGTTGTGTTAGCTTAATTAGTTATTTAGTTAGTCAAGTTGGAAGGGAGGTAGTTCATAATTAGTTTGTTTTAGTTAGTTTGCTAGTTAGTTAGCAACCTTCACCAGGGCAGCAAGCTGGAATGTTGCCCATGCACATTCACCAACCACTTCCTCTTTGCGTGTACCTCTTTCTCTTACACCCTCCCTCCCCTCGCCCAGAGCCCAGCGTGGTGATGTTCAAGAAGGCCACCCAGACGTTCACCACCTCCGACCCCCAGTACAGCATCCCCGTGGTCCGCACACGCAACCAGGAAGGCCCCGCCACCGTGCACTGGCGCTCCAAGAACGCCCAGCGCTTCCAGCTGTCCAGCCCGCTGCGCTTCGGCCCGGGGGAGACGGAGAAGAGCATCGTGATCGACCCGCGGTCCCACCCAGGCCCCGTCCAGCCCGAGGCCTTCCAGCTGGAGCTGTTCGACCCCAGCAGCAACGCTGTGATCGGGGAGAGGAAGACCACGCTGGTGACCGTCACTGATGGGGGTGAGGACACGCACGCACACATGCGTAGGTGCACACACAGGAGCCCGAAAACACACACAGTCACACACTCGTGCGTTTATCCCTAACCCCCTTCTGCCCCGTCCCTCCCTCCCTCCCAGGTTCCAAGGCTCCAGAGATGGCCATGGCCAGCATGCAGCAGCAAGCTAACATGAACACGCTAGCCTCCCCCGGGGGCCGTCTCCTGTCCCCTGCCAACGTCGAGGCCACTGCCACCGGCCCCAAGAACATCCACCTCAACTGGGCCCCCAGCGCCGGTGCCCTGGGGTACAAGGTGAGAGAGAGGCCCTCACACAGGCATAGGGGGAGTGGAGAGGAGGAGTGGAGGGGAGGGGAGGGGAGGGGAGGGAAGGGGAGGGGAGGGGAGGTGAATGAAAAGAGAGGAGAGGAGGATGTATGGAGAGGGAGGGGAGTGGAGAGGAGGATGAGAAAAGAGCAACTGGGGTTGAAAGGTGAGGGGAGGGAATTAGAGGAGAGGAGGACAGAAAAAGGAGTGTCGAGGAGAAGATAAACAAGTTGTACTTTCTAGAAGAACTATTTGTTTGGATGAACAGCATCTGCCCAAATGAATAATATGTGAAACTGGGTGAAGGGTTAGAGCGGTAGAAATGACAAGGCTGATTCCTCTGAGCAGGTGAGGTACTGGATCTACGGTGACCGCGAGGACGAAGCCCAGGTGCTGGACGTGAAGACGAACCAGGCGGACCTGACCGGCCTGTACCCCTTCTGCGACTACGAGACACGCGTGTGCGCCTACAACGCCATGGGGGACGGCCACTTTAGCAAGATGGTGCCCTGCCAGACCCTGGAGGATGGTGGGTCCTCCTCGCTCCGCCTCACCTCACCTCCTTCATCCTCCATCCTCTCCTGTCTTCCTCACCTTCTCCCTTCTCCTGTCCTCCTCTCCTGTCTTCCTCACCTCCTCACCTCCCCTGTCCTCCTCTCGTGTCCTCTTCTCCTGTCCTCCTCTCGTGTCCTCCTCTCCTGTCCTCCTCTTGTATCCTCCTCTCCTGTCCTCCTCTCCTGTCTTCCTCCCCTCCTCATGTCCCCTGTCCTCCTCTCGTGTCTTACTCACCTCCTCCCTTCTCCTGTCCTCCTCTCGTGTCCTCCTCTCCTGTCCTCCTCTTGTATCCTCCTCTCCTGTCCTCCTCTCCTGTCTTCCTCCCCTCCTCATGTCCCCTGTCCTCCTCTCGTGTCTTACTCACCTCCTCCCTTCTCCTGTCCTCCTCTCGTGTCCTCCTCTCCTGTCCTCCTCTCCTGTCCTCCTCTTGTATCCTCCTCTCCTGTCCTCCTCTCCTGTCCTCCTCTCCTGTCTTCCTCCCCTCCTCATGTCCCCTGTCCTCCTCTCGTGTCCTCCTCACCTCCTCCCTTCTCCTGTCCTCCTCTCGTGTCCTCCTCTCCTGTCCTCCTCTTGTATCCTCTTCTCCTGTCCTCCTCTCCTGTCTTCCTCAACTCCTCACCTCCCCTGTCCTCCTCTCCTGCCCTCCTCTCCTGTCCTCCTCACCTGTGACTTGCTGCTTGTAGTCTTCTTAGTTTTCTTCTGTTTTCCTTGTTATTGACATACTCCCCCGTTCCCCTCCCTCCCTCTCCTCTCTTTCCCTCTCCTCTCATCCCCCTCTCCTCTCAACCCCTCCTCTCCCCCTCCAGTCCCCAGTGAACCAGGTCGACTGGCCTTCAACGTCATCAGCCCAACTGTCACTCAGGTGAGCTGGGGGAGCCCGCCGAGACCAACGGCGTCATCACAGCCTACGAGGTCATCTACACACCCATCGACGACCACAGGAGTGAGTGACCAATCACGCGCCCTCAACTCACAACTGCAGAAGTTATTTTAGTTTTTTCATCTGAATCGTTCTTCTCCTGCTGTGTTGTATGGATGTGTGGTCGCTAGGTCCTTCGGTTGATGTTTCATAACATCACATAATGGTCAACCACAGCATTTGAAATGCCTTTACCTACTCTAACCCACTCACCCCCCACCCACCCTGGTCTCCACGCACACACAGAGGCGGCAGGAGCAGCAAAGAAGATCAAGATTGACAACCCTAAGAAGCGCATGCTGCTGATTGAGAACCTCCAGAGTGCCCAGACGTACTGCTACAAGGTCCGGGCCCAGAACAGCATCGGCTGGGGCCCCTACAGGGACGCCACCATCAACCTGGCCTCCCAGCCCAGCAGACCCCTCTCCAGTGAGTACGGAGCCAGAGGCAGCCCGGCTGCCCTGCTGGGCCGGGCCCTCTTAGCCGTGACGTGGGTGGAGGGTGTCGTCAGAGACGGGGGAGGGAAGTTTGGGGTTTGATCGATGGACGACGTGGATGTTGTCTGTTGTGGGTGTTGTTTGGTTTCCCCCCCCGGTCCATTAGGACTGTTATTTGACTTGTCTTCCTCTCCCCCATCCCCATTCCTCTCTCTCTCTCTCTCTCTCTCTCTCTCTCTCTCTCACTCTCTCTCTCTCTCTCCCTCCCCCCTCTCTCTCTCTCCCTCCCTCCCCCCTCTCTCTTCCCCTGTCTCCCTTCCCCTCTCTCCCCTCCCTCTTCCTCCCCTGCCACCCACCCCCCCCTCCTCAGTCCCTATCATCCCAGACATCCCCATCATCGACGCGGAGGCGGGAGACGAGTACGACGGCTTCCTCATGTACAGCAGCGAGGTCCTCAGGACTCCCACGGGCTCCAAGCAGCCCAGCGTCACCGACGAAGGTGAGTGCCCCTCAGTCGGCCGTCACGGTGTCCCCTTCTTCTCTGCAAGTCCTCTGATGTTCCTACGGTGTGACCCCAGACTGGTGAACGGATAGTCGTCCCTGTCCGTCAGGGGTTTTAGACGACAGGAAGTCGACTCCGTCATGAAATCGGTGTTTTGGGTGTGTGTTTTAATGTATGTCTTGGGAGATCTTCGTCTGGTTCAAAAGGGGGATGATAGGATGACTATTGGACGCAGCTTTGGTCTCACTGCTGATATATTCACTTCCTGTGTCCCGTTTCCTGTGTCTGAGGCGAACGGCGGCCATGACAGTGTTGTGTTGTTGGCCCTCTGGAGGATCTGTGTTGTTCAGATGTCAGAGAGTGATTAACTATGTGACGATACACACTGTTAGACTGTGTGTTGCCGCTTCCATACGCCCGAGGGAGAGAATGAGGCCCTCATCTATCATCGGTCTATCTTAGGCAGCGCAGCCCTCTGAATCCAGACAGGAAGAAAGAGAGTAGTCACCAGTCAGTGATGAATGAGAGAGATGCTTTCTTCCTCCTCCTCCTCCACCCTCCTCTCTTTCTCTTTCCTTCTCTATTTCTTCTCTCTCTCTCTCTCTCTCTCTCTCTCTCTCTCTCTCTCTCTCTCTCTCTCTCTCTCTCTCTCTCTCTCTCTCTCTCTGTGTCTATGTCTCTCCCTCCTCTCTCTCTTGTATTGAGTCTGTGTCATCTCTGTTTGGCTCGTCTCTGCGTCCTGAATGTGCTAGCCAGTCTCGCTCCGAGCGCCTCATCTCCTCGTCTCCGCTTCAGCCGCACACTCGCCAAGCAGACCGCCCCCTTCCCTCCTTTCTCTCGTTCTCTCTCTTCTCCTCACCCATATCTCCACCGATCCCCGGAGTGCACAAACTTGTGTTTATGCGGGCGACGCGTCACAGCTTTTACTGTTGACACCAAACCTGACCCCGTGGTCGGGGTCCTTCTCGGAAGTCGATTCCACGGGAAGTTCAGATGAGTTGGATGTCAGCCCTGTCCCTCGGGCACTGTGCATTCCTGTGCTGTGTCAGTTACCTAGCTAGCCCGTCGGCCCATCCAAGCTGCCCTCCAACCCTGCTCCTGCCTGCCTCTCCCCCCTCCCTCCACCCCTCCACCCCTCCACCCCACCGTTACAAGGCTTGCGCTGGAAGCATGTCAAGTTGGTGGGCTCAGAGCTGGACCTGCGCCAGGTGTCCTGGAAAAAGCAGGTGGACGTCTTCCACCATCGTCGCCTCAGCTCCGACACAGAGGCCAGCGTCGACTGACAGCCCCCGGCCCAGCCAGACACACACACCCCAGCCAGGTGAAGACCGCCCTGCTCCCGAAACCTTCCTGCCCTGCCCGCCTTACCCTGACAGACAGACAGGTACACAGGTAGACCAGCTGGTGGACAGGCATGCTGACAGACAGACAGGCTGACAGACAGACGGCATGCTACCGCTCACGGATGGCACAGGTCCAACTCATCTGCTGTTCCTTCCTGCCCACATAATCTGTTTTTACTCCCCTGGTGCGCCCCCCCCCCCTACACTCCAGCCTCGCTGAGCCCCTGTTTTCACCCTGACCCTCCCGTCCTCTGGGGAGCGCCCTCCAGACATCAACTGCCCCACCTCCAGTTGATGCTCACGGTGTCTCAGGTGTGTGTGTTCTCTCCCCCCGTGCTGCCTGAGGGGCTGTGCAGGCAGCATGCAGGGCTTGGCTCTGAGGTGGAGTGGTCGTACGTCTCACAGACTGAGATGAACTCTCCTGTTGCTCGTTGTCCGCAGAGATCGTTTCCCTTTGTCAGTATGTTTGGGGTTTTTTGTATTTATTTGTACTTATTTATTTTGCTCCGGAACACCTCTCGAGTCCCGTCTCTGTTCGGTGTTCCGGAATGTTCCGTGTTCTCGAATGTTCCTTCTGGTTCTGCTGGCTTCTCGGAATGTTGTCCTTTTCTCTCTCTCGCTCTCGTTCTCTCTTTCTGGTTCACTCACCGTCCTGGTTGTCCTACCCCCCCCCCCTTCCTCCTCCCACCCCCCCTATGGTGTTTTCCAGACCCGATGATGAACGGGAAGTGGGACCAGAGCTTCCTGTTTCCGGGGGGAGCAGGATCCGGATCCGTGTCGCATATGTCCACGTCCAGCTACGGACAGCATTCCCCCTACTCCACCCTGAGTACCGGCTCTAACCACCGAGCTGGGGCAGGTGGGGTTATGAACCTGGGCGGCACCTCCACCTCCACCTCCACCACCACCACCTACATGTCTGGACAAGGTAGGGTTCGGCACCACCCTCAGACCAACACGTTTTTGTTTACATGGTGAATTTGCTTGTCGTGTGATTTTACAATAATTCCAGCTGAAGCTTAATGTTTTCTAGTGTGTTTTGTTTATTTGGGATTGTTTGATTTCCAGTTGGAAGTATTCAAATGATGTGGAAAATTGCGGAAAAATCGAAATACGTTTGTGTGAGGCCTAGGGAAGGAAGGCTCTCTTCGTTTTTCCTCAACTCTCCCTCAACTCTCCCTCAACCCACCAGGAGGAACAACCTACGGCAGACAGGAGATGATGATCGGAGGAGGCACACGCACGCAGGAAGTTGTCATGAGGAAACGGTCGGAGAACAGAGGTTACTATGACGAGAACATCAGGGATTCCATCGTCATGGGAGACATGCCCAGTGGATTCAGTGACGGCCATGGTAAGGGCATTTTGAAGGTGGTGTAGTTCCTCAAGCATGGTTCCTCTGATGGTTGGTACTAGACTGCTCTCCCAAGAAAAGTACTTTTTGAAGTTACATCAGACCATATATTTTCTCCAGAACTCAATATAATTGAGACAAAACATTCAACCATATTTGAGGATGAATTCTTGACCAAAAAAACAACAGTAACAAAATGTTGACCAAATCACAAGTTACTGCCCTTATGCTTGGGAGGGCAGTATGGAGTTCTGTGTCTGGTCAGACTGGTTCAGACCAGTTCAGGCCAGACCCTGGAGTATTGGGCAGATTTGGGGGCAGCCTGCATTGTCCAGACTGACTGTGAGTATGTGCATGTAGCAGGCTTGGTTAGTTCTGGGGTTGTTGGCTGTACAGCACTCAGCTTGTCCACCTTGCAGGAGCTGCGCTCACTGTCGCCCTTTCTCCTCCTGTTCCTTCTCCTTTGCCGCCTTCTCCTCCTCCTCCTCTTCCTTCTCTTCCTCCTTCTCCTCCTCCTTCTCTCCCTCCGCCTCCTTCTCCTCATCTTCCTTCTCCTCATTCTCCTCCTCCTCCTCCTCCTCTTCTCTCACTCCCCTTCTGTCTATTTCCTTCACCCTCTGTATCTCTCTCCCACTATTCCACTTTCCCCTCTCCCTTCCTTCTTCCCTCTCCCCTCCTCTCCTTCTCTTGCTCTCCTCCCTTCTCTCCTCCTCTCTCTCTTTCTCTCCTCCCTCTTCCTCCCTCCTCCCCTCCTCCCTCTCTTGCTTGCCTCCCTCCTCCTCCCTCCTTCCCTCTCCTCCTCTCCTCTCCCTCTCTTGCTCTCCTCCCTTCTCTCCTGCTCTCTCTCTTCTCTCCTCCCTTTTCCTCCCTCCTCCCCTCCTCCCTCTCTTGCTCTCCTCCCTCTTCCTCCCTCCTTCCCTCTCCTCCTCTCCTCTCTCTCTCTTTCTCTCCTCCCTCCTCCTACCTTTTCCCCTCCTCCTCCCTCCTCCCCTCCTCCCTCCTTCCCTCTCCTCCGCTGCTCTCTGGCTCCCAGCGCTCCCAGGTAGCTTTGGCTACGGTGTCTCTCAGAGCCAGTACGGCTTCAGCCTGGCCCAGGGCTCGCGGGCCAGGACCCAGTCTGAGGACATCAACGATGCCCTTCTCAACCTGGACAGGGTTATCCAGGGTGAGTCCGTCTGGGGACCGACACGGGCCGCAGCAGAACCCTTGGTAGAACCCTCTGTAGAACCCTGTCACACACCAGTAGAACCCTCAGTAGAACCCTATCACACACCAGTAGAACCCTCAGTAGAACCCTGTCACACACCAGTAGAACCCTCAGTAGTACTACCTTCACAACAACATTTTGATACCATTGGGACAGATTTCGTCCTCAATGGAACTAACCCAGTCGGATCTCTCTTTCTCTCTCCATCTCTCTCTCCCTCTCTCTCTCCCTCTCACTCTCTACCTGTCTTTCCTCTCTCTCTCTCTCTCTCTCCCTCTCTCTCTCTCTCTCTCTCTCTCTCCCTCTCTCTCTCTCTCTCTCTCTCTCTCTCTCTCTCCCTCCATCCTTCTCTCTCCTCCTCCCTGAGCTCAGCATCTAACCCCCGGGTAGAACCCCCAAGGCCTCACACCTCTCTCTGACCTTTAACCCCTGCCCTCTGTGTGCCTCCCCCAGACTCCAGGATGACCCCAGGGGTGCCTGAGACGCCCACCAGGCTGGTGTTCTCCGCCCTGGGCCCCACGGCCCTCAAGGTCAGCTGGCAGGAGCCCCACTGTGAGAGGGATGTCCTGGGATACTGTGTTCTCTACCAGCTCCTCAATGGAGGTAGGCTCACACAAACCTGTAGATGATATCCATCCGGCTGGACTTTGCCTTATCTGTTGTTTTACATCATATTGTACTTGTTTATACACCTGGATGTCCCCGCTTGGGGAGTAATAAAGGGTTGTCTTATGTTGTTGATTTTGGAATATGTTGAGGCGCCATGATGAACAACTCTGTGTTGTAATTATTATATTTGAAACATACCTTACTGTAATATAGGCCTACTGTAAAATGATTGTCGAAATCGTTTGAAAAAGAAGATATTTACAGTGTGATGTGTCTCTCCAGGTGAGATGGAACGCATCGAGGTGGCTAACCCCTCGGAGAACTCTGTGGTGGTGCAGGACCTGCTGCCCAACCAGTCCTACCTGTTCAAGGTGAAGGCCCAGAGCCAGGTGGGCTGGGGCCCGGAGAGGGAGGGCGTCATCACCATCGAGTCTGCCGTGGACCCCAGGAGCCCCCTCAGCCCCATGCCAGGTACCACCACCCTTAACCCTTAACACTGTCCACCTGGCCTCCCCTGTCCAGCTGGCCTCCCCTGTCCACCTGGTCTTACCTGGTCTCACCTTGTCTTACCTGGCCTCTCCTGTCCAGCTGGCCTCCCCTGGTCTTAACTGGCCTGTCCAGCAGTCAGACTCACTCCTCTCTCCTGCTCCCTACTTCCAGACACTTTATAACAACAAACTCAGACTTGTACTCTTAATTACTGATGTACCTCTATCCTCCACTCTTCTCCCCTCCCCCCTCCTCCCCTCCACTCTCCTCCCTCCCTCCCTGTCCCCTCCTCTTCCTCCCCGCCTCCCCTCCCCAGGCTCTCCCTTCACCCTGAGCACCCCCAGCGCTCCGGGCCCCCTGGTCTTCACAGCTCTGAGTCCGGAGGCGCTGCAGCTGAGCTGGGACAAGCCTCGCAAGCCCAACGGAGACATCCTGGGCTACGTGGTCACCTGTGAGCAGCTGCACGGTGGAGGTGAGACCACCAGGGGGCAGACACACCACACAGACACACCACATAGACAGACATACCAGATAGACAGAAAGATATACAGATATATAGAAAGATAGATAGATATATAGATATATGGATAGATGGATGGATGGATGGATAGATATTATGCCAACATGATTTGCAACAAGTACAGGTCCATTCAAACGCCTTCCTGTGTTGCCTAGGTGAAGTGCGGACCTTCCAGGTGAGCGGAGACAGCTCTGAGACCAGCCTGACTGTTCCGGACCTGAGTGAGAACATGCCCTACAAGTTCAAGGTTCAGGCCCGGACCACGCAGGGCTTTGGGCCGGAGAGAGAGGGCATCATCACCATCGAGTCTCAGGATGGAGGTGAGTAGAAGACTGTCAGACTAGTTCAGACCAGTTCCAGAGCCGGGCGTGTCATAGATATATTTGTGTCCATCGTCGCCTGGAAACATTTCAACGGTTTGAAGGTTTGAGAGAGTTGTCTAAACCCTCTCTTCCTCCCATCCTGCCCCTTCCCTTACTCCTCTCCTCACCCACCTCCACCCTTTCCTCTCTCTCTCTTTCCCCCTCTCTTCTGCTCCATCCCTCCCTCTCCACACCCATCCCTTCTCCCTCCCTCTCCCTCCTACTCTCCCCTGTGCTCTCCATCGCCCCCTGCAGGCACCATGTCTCAATACAGTGGCCAGGGCATGCACAGCACCATGAGGGAGGTGTTCCAGATGCCCACGGAGGTCAGCACGCGGACCAACGTCTCCCACACCTCCTTCAACGAGCCCTACTTCTCCACAGGTGTGTGGCTCGTGCGGCACCACTCACTCAGATGCACGCCCACACAGAAACACCTTGCGTCTGATCTGTTTTTGTGTGCTCATGTTCTCTCTCTTTATCTCTCTCTTCATCCCCTCTGTCTCTCTTTCCTCTCTGTCTTTCCTCGTATCTCTTTTTCTTCTTCTTCTTCTCTCTCGCTCTCTAATTCTTTATTTCTCATTTCCTCCCACCCGCTCCCCCTTTCTCTCTTATTCTTTATTTCTCCCTCCCTCTCTCCCCCCCACCTTCCCTCCCTCCCTCTCTCCCCCCCACCCTCCCTCCCTCCCAGATGGTATGACGATGTCGTCCCAGCTCACAGAGACCAGCGGCATGGTGACGCGTCACATGACCAAGGAGGTGGTCCAGCGCAGCATGGTGTCTGGCTCCAGCGTCACCAAGAAGGTGGAGCGCTTCTACGAGGCCTGAGGTCACAGGTCACATCCAAGATGGCCGCCGCAACACCCTTACAGGGATGGAGGGAGGGATCCTGCGAGTGGATGGTGCGTCGTTGTTATGAGTCGGAGAATGGATGGTTAAGTGTGTGCGTGCTTGTGTGTGTTCCACACAAGCCTGTGTTTGTTTGTGCATGCAAGGAAATATTCTTTCAGCTCTTTAGTGTTAAAACAAGTGTGTAAGTTGTTCAGATCCTCCCTCCTAACAGTCTGTTACATAGTGTCCACTGCCCTGTCTTCAGTCACGAGAATCATTTACATCTTAGCATTCTTCTGTTCCTCAAGAACTGGCTTCTTTGGTATCAATTCGTACACGCATGCAAAAAACTACTCCCTTGTATAGCAAAATATATTGTTTTTGTGTGTGTGATTACTTCTTGTTTATTATCGCCCTCTGCTGGTTGTAAATGCAATCACGCCCAGGGGCCTCCGTTTTAGTCTAACCCCGTGAATCCAGAGGAGGCTCGTGGCTTTCCTCTCCTAGTCTTCTCTCCTTGTCTTTTTGTAATAATATTTAAGAGAGAGAGATGTGCTTGGGGGGGCAGGGGGGGGTCTGATCATCACACCTTCACCCCCCCTAGAGGAGACCAGCTCCCAGACCAGCAGCAAGATCAGGAAGAAGCCATTTTAGTCTTTTGAGATTCACCCAAGGTGACAAGGTCTTTGTCCCTCTCTCACACACACCCTGAGAGGTGGAGATTAGCTGTGTGTGTGTGTGTGTGAGGGGGGGGGGGGGGTGAGAGGTTGAGTGAGTGAGAGAAAGATTATTGAGACACAGAGGTCCAGCTTACTTTCTGAATACTCCACCCATGACTTCTAAAACAGGAAGTAACAAGAATATGAGTTTGTAAATGGGCTTTTAAATGTTAAAACCAGAAAAAAATATATTTTTATATTTTCATATCAGATATAAATATCAATCACATTTGATTTGTAAAGCTCCCTTTTGCTTTCTGTTCTGTGAGTGTTTTGTATTATGTGATATTGGGGAAAACACAAATGAAATAAAAGTAAAGAATGCTATATTTGTTTTGTATTTAAACCACAGGAAACTGACTTTTTAGCCAAATACTTTATTGCAGTTTTTTGTGTAAAATGTTTTCCTTTGTGTTAAATTCTTGCTACATTTTGTTTACTAAAGATACATTATTATACAGAGATCATGTAACATTGCCAAAAAATTCCATCTGCAAGTGTCATATTTCAATGTGTTCTTTCATTCAGCATTTCAACTACTGCACAAAACCTTTCAGTACAAGAAAGTGTTTAAAATGGTGATTTTAACTGGTTCAGATCATTGAAGGTGTTGAGACAAGAGGATTGTATTATTATATCCAGTGTGTTTGTACATGTGGTTATTTCCTTTATTCAAAATGCTGTTGATTGTAAAGACTTGCTGAGCTTGTTAAGGCAAAAGTGTTTTTTAGCTCCATAATTTCATTAAAATCCGTGTAGGTAAACGTCTTCATACAGTAGATGCATCAGTTACTGCGTTTAACATTCATATATTAGGTACAAAACATCTAAATGGTCTTAATCATCATTT
Organism: Thaleichthys pacificus; assembly: GCA_023658055.1. Taxonomy (NCBI): domain Eukaryota; kingdom Metazoa; phylum Chordata; class Actinopteri; order Osmeriformes; family Osmeridae; genus Thaleichthys; species Thaleichthys pacificus. The sequence continues at coordinate 6,582,292 of CM042856.1, forward strand.
GGCTTCATGTAATTTGTTATTTGCACTTAATAAAGGTTCAGAAAAACAACACAGTTTGTTTCATGATGTATGTTAACAAATGTAAAAAAAAAAAAACAAGACAAAAAAGGTTCCAGTTTGGTGATTTATTGACGACTGAAAAAGCATTGGTATCTTTACATCGTTGTATACAGTGTCAATACTAAGAGGACCTTTTTAAACAATGCTAGAGCACATTAGCAGAAAGCTTTGGACAGCTGCAGGCTTGATACAGAGGCTAAAGAGAGACCGAGAGAGTTCAATCTCCAGGAAGCATGCTGCTCTATCTGTGGCCGACGCCTCTGTCAGTGTGACCTGACGACACGTGTCCAAGCTCTCGCTAGACTGCACAGCCAAACTACAAATGGGGTTCTGAATGAGCTTTGGGTTAGCTGTCCGTTTTCCGGAGAGCTGTCACGTAAGCGTGTCAGTTTTAGCCGTCAGCGCCCCCTCGAACACTCCGTTGACCTTGCGCTGCATGACAGTGTCCTGAAAGTTTGACCACCGCACGTTAAACTTTATTTGTATTTGTATCTACACTCTCTACATTTGTCTGAACCAATAGAAACAGTAATGCACTTCCCAGATGGGTGGAGCTGGTATGAGGGGCTGGACGAATCAGGAGGACCGTGGTTCCACACAGGACCCCACAAGATAAACATGACGTCTTTCAAGCCCAGTACGGACAAACAATATTTACAGTCTTCAAACAGACCAGGTCTGGGGCTTGATCTGTGTCCTGCCCCCAGGCACCTGGACCAAGGACTGGAGATCATGAACACATAGAGTAGAACCAGAGTAGAACACATAGACATAGTAGAACCCCCCAGAGTAGAACACGGAGAAAGAGTCGAACCTTTCGGGTAGACCACAGAGATAGAGTAGAACGACCAGAGAAGAACACAGAGAAAGAGTAGAACCTTTCGGGTAGACCACAGAGATAGAGTAGAACAACCAGAGTAGAACACAGACAAAGGAACACCCAGGCCTTTCCCAGAGCAGATCCACCAGGCCTCAGTTCCACAGACAGGGCCCAGGACAGAGACACGGCTCCCTGGCCCCAGCCGGGCGCACCACCAGCTCCCTGACCACCTCCACGGTCCCGAACACGGGGAACAGCTCCTCCGTGAATGTCTGGCTGTAGGTGTAGAGGTGCGAGCGCCTCTCCACGTCGTAGAAGGACAGCTGGCCCTCGTCGTAGTCCAGGAACACCCCCACCTTCCGGGGCGCCAGGCTGGTCGGCAGAGGCGTCGCGGGCACCGTCAGAGCCTTCAGATCGACGCCGCGCTCCAGCCGCAGGGTCAGGAAGCCCGTGTCTGCGTTCAGGGAGCGGTAGCCCTTGCGCTGGGCCGAGGCCTTGGCCACGCCTACTCGCCAGTCGCGCCCGCCCACCTCCACCTCCCAGTAGTGCCGTCCGCCGGTGAAGCCCTCCTCCGCCAGCGCGCACCACCAGCCGCTGAAACGCCGTGGGCAGCGGGGGACGTCCTGGGGGTCCGGCCCGCAGTGCAGCCGCTTCCTGTCCTCGGAGACCACCAGGTCGCGGTGGGCCGTGTCGGGGTCAAGGGTCACCTCCACTGTGGGGGCGGGTGGAGAGGCAGGGTGAGTACACGTTTTTTTTGCAGTGTAAGAGGCATGTAGATACTGCAGCAGGGAACATGATTGTCAGTGTACGGGGAGCATTCGGAGTTAGTTAGCTCTGGTAGCAGGCTGCATACCTGAAGCATCAACGATCCAGTTCCAAACTGAGGAGAGAAAGAGAGAGACAGAGGGGAGGGGGGAGGGGAGGGAGAGAAAGAGAGAGACGGGAGGGGGTGGAAAGAAAAGGGAAAGAGAGAGAAATAACAAAAGATAGAAAGTGGAAGACAGAGAGAGTTCTGTATAAATAGGGTGGTTTCAAATGGATATTTATTAGATATGATATGAATAATGACAACACTTCCTCCTGCAGAGAGGGTCTCACCTACCGTTGTGGGGGATGTACCTGGCAGCATCTGCAAACAGAAGCACAAGCTGCAGGTCAGAACACTCTGTTATGACATAACCTCCTGCTACCTCAAGGACCCCCTCCCTTCCTCCCTCCCCCCCTCCCTCCCTCCATTCCTCCCTCGCTCCCCCTCTCCCTCCCTCTCTTCCGTCCTTCCTCATCGTCCTGTAAGCTTTAATCAATAGCACCTGGCAACACTTCCAGCTCCTCGTTGACACTGTCACAGCCAGCACAGTGTTCGGTCAATCCGTCGATTCTTTTAATTGAACGCTGACCACTGACTCAAGGGCTGAAACTATCCTGGAAGGGCCCGTCCACTCACCACAGCTCTGAGTCCTCTGCTTGTTGACCAGCCACTGTCTGGGCACGTCCTCCTGGAACACAGAACACCGCTGAGACTTTAGTCACGCAGCAGACACTGTCGTCCACATCGTCCACACAGAAGGTACAGCAGAAGATCAAGGATCATAGGTCTGACAGTATTTCTGTAGTCAAGGAACGGTTTTTGGTTACCAGGCACGGTGCAACAGAAATTATGTATCTACAATCTAATAAACAATCATATTTCAACTACAGTGCAACAATAACGTCTTATCTACAATATGGCATAGAGCAGTGCAGCGACACAGAGAGCAGTTTGGAGATAAAGGGATTAGTCTGAACAACCAGGCTTTTCAACTGTGCTTTTAATCCCAGTTTTGAGATGAGTGGATCAGGGAAAGCTATTGTTTGTTTACCCAGTGCCAGGTCTAGTAGCTGCTGGTTCATCAGTGTAACCTGACCTCACACTTTTACGCTGCTACCACAGCTTCCAATACAATCCAGGAAGTAAAACAACAAGAGCATCTCGATCCTTTCACTTGTTTGGAACTGTGAACGTACTCCCCCACCTCCTCCTCCCCCCCTCCCCCACGCCCCCCCTCCCCCTCTATCTACCCCACGGAGAAAAAGGATGAGGCTGACATCATCGCTTAAACAATCAACGCGGGTAAAGCGCATAGAATCTCAGAGTTTCTCGTTTGTCACCGTCACTGGGAATGAACGCAGCCCTCTGCCCTGCTCCCTCCCTTCTACTCCGCTCCTCTTCTCCCCCCCCCCCCCCCCCCCCCAGATCCCGGGTCGTCACCACAGCCCGTATCGGCAGCAGCTCTGTACCTTGTCGGGACAGTGAGCGTTCAGCAGGGTCCACATGACCAGCTCCATGGCTGGGAGCAGGTTGGGGAGACGGCCCCTCCTCCACTGGAACTCCAGATCATCCATCATCATCAGCACGGGCTCCCCAGGCCACACGCTGGGCTGCACAGGGGGAGGGGAGGAGGGGAGGAGGGGGGGAGGAAGATAAAGAAAGAAAAAGGAGGTTTGTTCCTGTCTGTGTGTGTCCTGTGTGTGACTCAGAGCAGGTGTGAGAGCAGGGTCAGTGAGGAAGGAGCTTAGCCATCTTTATCAGATGAAGAGGACAAGGAGGTTGGAGGGTCAGGAAGCTCGACCTTAATCACCAGGGTGTCCTCACCAACCATCCCGAGGACAGAGAGTGGGGGAGGGAGAGACACAAAGAGACCGAGACAAAGACACAGAGACAGAAGGAGATATACAAAGAGAGAGAGACAAAGACCCACACACACACACAGAGAGAGAGAGAGAGAGAGAGAGAGAGAGAGAGAGAGAGAGAGAGAGAGAGAGAGAGAGAGAGAGAGAGAGAGATAGATAGATAGATAGAGATGGATGACATGGACAGAAAGAGGGAGAGAGTGGCTAGGAGAACCACGGCCGCTACCTCTGGCCTGCTCTTCAGCTCTCGTGTCCAGTCCATGATGACTCGTTTGTGGGGCCCCATGTCGTACTCCCCCCGGTCTCCAGCATGCACAGCAGGTGGCCCCTCCAGTCCCTCTTCTCTGGCCTCTCAGTCTGCAGCTCTGTGTGGATGACCCTGGTCTAATGACAACACACACACAGACACACATGAATACACACAAATATACACACACACGAGCACACGCATAGGAACACACACGTGAAAAAGTACACCTGGATACGTACACACAAAAACACACGCACACATACAAACATACACACGTGAACACACACAAACAGAAGCAAGTGAAGGCGTCACCTGGACTCTGTTCTCCAGGACGGAGGCCCACTGGACGATGAAGTCCCGACACACTGCAGGGGGCCAGCTGTCCTCACTGGTCCAGATGTGGGCCAGAACACTGGACCTCTGCAACACAACAGGTACTGTCTCTCTGGACATGATCAGTGTATGTGTGTGTCTATGTGTATTTGAGCTTGTACACGTGCTATCTGTGTGTGGGTGTGGGTGTGTTTATGTGCATGTGAGCACACGCATGTGCTATCTGTGTGTGTCTGATGGTGTGTGTGTGTGTTCATACCTGGCACAGTCTGTTGAGTTCTCTGGCCAGCTCCATGATAAACAGCTGACTCTCCACTAAGGGCTCCTTCTTCTCATGCCTCACTCGTTTACCAGACTCCTGACCCCCAGAGATGGAGGGAGGAGGAGGAAGAGGAGGAGGTGGGGGAGGTCAAGGAGGTGGAGGAGGGGGAGGAGGAAGAGAAGGAGGAGGAGGAGGAGGGGGAGGAGGAAAAGGAGGCGGTGGAGGAAGTGGAGGAAGAGGAGGAGGAGGCGGTGGAGGAGGTGGAGGAGGGGGAAGAGGTGGAGGAGGAGGGGGAGGAGGAAGAGGAGGAGGAGGAGGAGGAGGGGGGGGGGAGGGGGAGGAGGAGGAAGAGGTGGAAGAGGTCAGAAATACAGACATCACACCACAGGCCCAACACACTGGTCCTTCTGTTTTCTACTGGGAAGTTGAGCTTGAACACAGTATAAAACATCTGTTGTCATTTGAAGACACAATCTAACAAGAGTCCATTGTGGTGATCAGTTCATGTGTGCATCGCGTGTATGTGTGTGACTGTTAGTGCGTGTATATGTGTGTGTGTGTGTCTGTCTGTGTGCACCTTGAGCCGGATCTTGAGTTTCTTGGCCGGCTCTATGAGGAACTGCAGGCATTCCTTCATCATGTTGGCAGCTGGATGGAGGGAGGGAAGCAGGGAGGGATGGAGGGAGGGATGGAGGGATGCAGGGAGGACAAGGCCCTGTGGCACAGCTGTAGAGAGCTGTAAAGCTCTCTCTCTCTGTCGAAGTGGAGATACAGCTGACCGCACTCCTGTAGCACCTTGGATTGATGAGAGAGCAGAACAGGGTTATTTATCAGTGGAGGAGAAATGGCTACATTGGGACAGAGTGTGTGTGTGTAGGGGGGGGGGGTCTGTTTGAGAGAAAGAGAAAGGGACAGAGAGAGAGAGAGAGGTGTGTGTGTTTAAGAGACAGGAAGAGGTGTGCGTGTGCGTGTGTGTGTGTGTGAGTGCATGTGTGTGAGTGCACTGCGCCACTTTGATCTCTATGAATAACACTGCAGTGGGTCCCTCTGAGGGCCCATTAGGACACAGATGGACAGAAGAAAGAAGAGGAAGATAATAGTGAAGGAAGAGGATGGGGGCAGGGGGCAAGAGGAGAGAGAGAGAAAGAGAGGGAGAGAGGGAGAGAGAGAGAGAGAGAGAGAGAGAGAGAGAGAGAGAGAGAGAGGGAGAGAGAGAGAGAGAGAGAGAACCAATAAGACAGAAAGAGAGAAAGACACAGGGACAGAGTGAAATGTCTTTGACGAGGGAGAGAGGGAGAGAGAGAGAGAGAGAGAGAGAGAGAGAGAGAGAGAGAGAGAGAGAGAGAGAGAGAGAGGGAGAGAGAGCGAGAGAGCAGTTAAAGCTAAAAATGCAGAGTCACACAGAGTGAGGAGGTGTGAGTGGGCTGATGCATCCTGATGGCCTTGTAGTGAGCCAGATATTCCGAGGAGATCAACAAAAGCTGCCAAGCAATTTTACAACGAGGCGGGGTGACGGGGGGAGGGGGGTAGATCGTTGGACCCAGCAGTGTTGAATCAGCATCCCCACCACCACCACCCTCCTCCCCGCTGGTTTGATGAACATGGTGGATTTACTGTACCTTCCAGGATGGAGGAGAAGGGAAAGGGGGGCCAAAAGATGACGACATTGACTTTGCAAGCAGAGAGGTGAAACTAAGATGGGAGTTTAACATAGAATCATTCACATAACGATTCGTATTCATAGTACTTTTTCATACAGCACCTTTCTCACGTCAAAGGATTCTTTACAGAGGAATACAAAGAAACACACAGACTGTGCTCTTCCCTCGGTGACGTAGACAAGGACAAGCTGTGGTTTAACACACTCATGAAAACCAAAATGCGTCTTAAATTGTCTCAATATTTCAAATATATTAGGTTTGTATTTTTTTTAAACCCTCTGTGACAGAATTTGAGCCGTTAAAACGTTGATAAAAAGTGCATGCATAACTGGAGGAGGGAGGAGGAGGCCCCGGACTGATCACTCCTCCAGGTTTCTCTGGTTTTTCTTTCTGTCTGAATTCTATTTAATTTCCCTTGTCTTTTTTGAGGGGTTAGGCTGGTTATGGGTGCTGATATGTATCTGTGAAGCCCTCTACGACAGTGCTTGTAAAAAAAGCGCACAACTAAAATATGAAAGTGCAGGAGATTTAGTAGCGGCATTGTGGCGCACCAATGTTTTTAACAATGGTTTTGGCTTTTGGAGGGAATATACATTCATTTCTCAACCCAAACAAGTGAATTATACATGAGATGCGCGCTAACTACGTTACAGATTATCGTGCGGGGCAACCTCGAGGAGCTTCCGATGAGGACACGTGTGCGTACCCAGGGACACCTCGCTGAGCCCGTGCCGTTGAGCCGGTTAACGAATTAAACCGAGGCAGGTAAACTCTACAATGAAAGTTTAAACCAGAGCTAACGCAGCTAACGCAGCTAACGCTGATCAGGGAAGATTCCCTGTCAAAGCGTGCAAGACATTAAACACTGTACAACACACTTTAAAGTTGCTAGTTTATACGGAGAAGACGGGTCTATTGAAGCAGTCTCGTGAAGGAGACACTTAGATACACATTACCTTTGAGATTAGAGATAAATCCAGGATTATAAACTTTACCCCTGCTTCTACACAACCTTAATGACTGACTATTTATAGGACATGATGCCACTGGGAGTTGGAACACAACATCACAACAAACTACAATCTGATCGTTTGTAACTTTATCAACAGCATGATATCACCTTCATATATTGCGCAAGATGGAGGTTGACAACTCAGAAAGTGTATAAAGTATTTGCACACTGTAAACATTATATAAAATGCAAACAAAACAGAATCCATTTATTACATTTGTGCGTAAACCTCTAACTTTATGCTGCAGGTTATTCTGGGGGGGATACGCAAACCTTACATCCCTTATCGACTCTGTTGCGCAGCGCACAGGATTCAAAGCTACTCGATATGAACGCGATGTGTAGGCTACGTGATTTGCCCAACCCTGTCCTAATATTGAAGTGATATCAAACACAGGATTCAAAGCTACTCGATATGAACGCGATGTTTAGACTGCGTGATTTGCCCAACCCTGTCCTAATATTGATGTGATATCAAACACATGATGACAGTCAAACAAATAAAACAAAGCTACTTACCTACAAACTCCAAACGAGGAAGGCCTAATCCTTTAGTCTGTAAAGTGGAGTTTGCGCCTCCCAAAGTGAGTTTGAATGCCTGTCTACTGTAACCAAAGTTGTACCTCAACACCCCTCTGCTGTGCACGGCTCCATCGACTGCGACTGTACACGCGCTCAGTAGAGGAGAGCAGGAGAGCGCGCCGCTTGTAGCTGTCATTAATCTTCGGCTCTCATCGGTAGCTTTACGAATGCTGACGACTCGACGAATAATATTTTTCGTGTAAGGGCGTGACCAGCCACGGACAGGATATGCATCCACACTAGGGCGCCAGTAAGCTGCTTTATTCATACCCCGGCGTAGAATAGTGTAATTTAATATTAGAAATTTTTGTCGGTAAATTGTTTAACATGATCTGTTAGAAAAATATATTGGCATAGGCCTACTGAAACCAACAACTGCGTGTACACTCACCATCAGTGCGCTATGCGACGTTTTCATTTGTGGAAATAGTTTAACTAAATAAACATATGTTACTACTGTAAGCGACTCAGAAGTGAGGTGTCTCGGTATGTTATTATCACACGGAAGCGCGCGTGGGCTGTGACGCGGAGACCGAACGCGAGACTTGGCGCGTCTCTCTGTGATCGTGCTGTTGGAGCTGGGAACATGCCACCCAAAGACCCGCTCCTCGGGACGCTCAAAGGTAAAGCTTGCTATATACAATATGGGTGGATAATTATGTGATGGATTTAGTGCATGTGTATGCATTTCTTTCCGTAGCCTATAGAATCACACCCGCTTTGCGTTTTTTTTTCCTTTAACAGTGAGTCACCCTCGCCAGGTTTCTCGCTCGATTTCAGCCTAATCATCTGCTTTGATCTATTTAAAGGACCTGAAATGACGCATTTTCACACTTTCATCTTTTACTAATGCATCGGTTGTCTTAAATTATGTCGCACCCGCGAGCAAATTAGCTTATTGAAGCGGGTGACTATCGATATTTACACATGCAAAGGTGACAGGGACAAAAGGTGACGATTCTAGGTTACCTGGCAACTAGGTTTTTAAACCATCAGTGAAGAGATCTACTGTCTTCACAACCTGGATGCAACCTGCCTGCATTCACCCATGAACAAATGCTAAAATATATCGTCCTCCTGTCTGTGCTGGTACATCACTGGCATGTGTGCGTGTGTGTGTTCGTACGTGTGTGTCCCTGTGTGTGTGTATGTGTTTGTGTGGTCTTCAGTGTGCATCCTGAACCTCCAAGCTTCGGGGGAGCTAGTGACAGACCTCAACCCTCACCTGACCTCCTGCTGTGAGCTGCTGGAGCTCATCCTTAGGAAGGGCCTCCAACGTGAGTACTGGCCTCTAGACCCTCCCCTAGACCTTACTGACCCCTAGACCTGGACCTTACTGACCCCTAGACCTAGACCTTACTGACCCCTAGACCTGGACCTTACTGGCCTCTAGACCTTGACCTTACTGGCCTCTAGACCTGGACCTCACTGGCCTCTCTCTTTCTTTCAGAGCCGGTTCTGTGTCTGGTCCACAGAGACTACTGGCATTGTTTTGAACAGCTTCCCCATCAGGACACCTGTGGAAGGTAAGCAGCATATACAACAGATAATAATATATTACAGTTACCTACAAGTCCAATGGACTGTGACTTGATGAGTGGTGGGCTCCAGTTTCCTGTGCGCAGTGTGTGACCCCTGATGTTGTGTGTGTGTGCGTGCAGGCTCAGTGCTCTATCTCTGGCAGTGGAACAAACGGCCGTCAACAAGAAGTTGCTTTCGCCTCAGGGTCGGGGACGATACCTGCTCAGGCTGGCCCTCAAACGGAGGGTTCTAGAAGGATTCATCAAACACCTGCTACACACACCCAAGCTTCTGGAGGTGTGTGTGTGTGTGTCTACGTGTGCGCAACATGGCATTTTTTACTCAGCTCAGTTTTCTGCTCATAAAAAATGTGTAACAAACGTGTTACGTTGTCTCTCATTCTCAGTGGTACAATCCAGCTGTCTCGATTCTCAGGAATGAGGAATTCGTTGGTGAGGCATATTTCCATTCCCTTATCAAGTTCGCAAAACGGTTGGCCTGACTTCCAGGAAGTGAACAGTAATCATGGGTTCTCGGTGCGTTCTTGCAGAGCCTTTCACGTCTCTGCTCCTCGTGCTGTCAGGCATGGAGTTCAAGCTGGACATGGAGGTAGGCCCTCTTCCTCTTCCTGCCTGACCATATATGGTGCAGTTCTGCGTTCCGCCTGGGTCAGAAGTCGTAGGGGGCGGGATGGTGGGTGACACTACTGGTTTTCCTGGATAGGTGGTTGTAGCTCAGTGGTAGAGAACTTCACCGCAGATCAAGAGATCACAGGTTGAACCATGACATCGCCAAAGAATGTGTCAGACAAATGAACACGTGATCACAATGAAGGGTCTCTTTACAGGCCCCCCCCACCCCCCTCCCCCGGCCCCCTTCAAGCTTCCTCTCCGCTTAAACACCGTGTGTCGATGATGCTCTGAGAAACGTTGTACACGAGACGTTCAGCACGTCAGAGAAAGACACCCGACTGAGTCTCCTCTCTGCTTCTTCCTCAGAACTGCAGTTTCCTGGACGAGAGTTGGCTGCTGCCAGTAAGCTATGGCTGTTTGGTCGCTGTGTTTGAAAACGGGGCTGGGTGGTGTGGGGCAGGTGTGTTTGACAGGGCCAGGGTGCTGGGTGTCATCCGTCTCCCTGTGTCTCCAGGTGTGTGACGTGTACGAGGCCGTTCCCTGCAAGGAGCTGGGGATGGTGCTCAGGTTTGTTCTGGCTGCGCTCGTTTATTTGTTTTGTTTTTTGTTTTGTCGTATTCAATATTTATTTAACATGATAAATAAATGAAAAGGAAAAATTTAAATTTTCTGAGAATTAATGGGCCTCTTTCTCTCTTTGCCTATCTCCCCTCTCCTCTCTCATTCAAGCTCTCCTCTCTCTCTTCTCTCATTTCTTTATGTCTCTCTCCTTTCTCTTTTCTATTCTCTCTCTCTTTCTCTCCCCCAGGTATCTGAGTGGGCGTGTCTTTGTGCTGGACCTGTTGCCAGGCAGCCAGGCCCAGGTGGACAGATGTGTCCATCTCGGTGACATCATCGATGAGATCAACGGAATCTCCCTTCGGAACGCCAGGAATGGCCAGGTGAGGAAAGTCCTCTGCTCCCTTAACCCCTGCCCACCACCCCGACCACATGGTAGGCCCGCATAACACAACATCTGACCATCACACTAACAATTCCATGCCATTCAATTCGATTCTAGAATTCAACGTTTATAATTATTCACCTTATTAGTCAGATGTTCAGGTAACTTTAGCATACTACTGCAACCTTGCAGTGGGCACACATAACTATCCATTTCAGCGTGCAGGCAAGCAAGACAAATTAAGCTCTGTGGACACAACCACTCCCTTGACAAACCAAGGATGTAAACAGAACATGGACTTGAACAACCTTGATCTCAAAACCTCAGTCCCATACCAGGTAATACTGGTGTTCTGGTATTACAGTCATTACAGTAGGACAGACACCATGCTGTGTGTAGGTGACATTCAAAACCATGATACCTTCTGACATAACACTGGGGGTAAATAGGAATACCAAGAGATCAAGCATGAACAGGGGTGATAAAGTTATGATAAGCTCTAGTAATTACTACAGTGTAAATAAGCTTCGTATTTCATATTTTATAATAAAATAAATACTTCAAAACTCTGTGACATGGTGCTGGCTCTGCTGTCTGTGGTGTTGTAGGCAGGTGTGGTGCTGTCTCGGTTAAAGGGTCGGCCGCTGTCCCTGCGCGTGCTGCGCTGGCAGGGCCGGGAGGGGGGCACGTATCGGCCAATCATCAAACTCCTACGGGAGCTGAGAGAGGAGAACCCCTCTTTGCGGCTAGACCCCTCCCCTTCCTCTCAGCTCTCCACCAATGAGAGGTCAGCGCCGTCACAGTGCCTCAAAGAAGGGAGGTGAGTTTAGAGAGGTAGACATGCATGAACCACAGCCTGTCGAACCGCAAACTCTGTTTGAGACCTCAAAGTGAACAATTTGACAGGTGCTTTTAGCTATGCTAACTTCCGCCACAAATAAAGAAGTATTATGAAATTATTTGTGGTCTAAATGGTTTTGGGGATATAAATTGACTCACTTTTCTGGTGATTTCAAACTACTTGCTTGTTCTCTGATGTGTCACAGTAATATAGACATAGATAAATATTCATAATGAGACACTGCAACATGGAGGAAGAGGATAATATAGATAACAGTAACTTAAGTGAACCTAGTGAACCCTCATACTGAACTTGTAGAATCTTTGACTGCACCCCTTCTCCCCTGCAGAATTGTTTACATTGTGCAGTACATGGGAAAGGCAAACATTGGAATGGTATATATGTGTTTTATAATTCAATGTTGGTGTGTATTGTCTTTTCTGTCAGCATGTGCTGTACTCTTATCCACCTTTCTGTATGTGGATGAGAGTACAGCTTATTATTTGAGTTTTTTTGTACATGTGCGTCTCGGGAGTGTTTTGTCTGTTAGTATTATGACTCTTTTCTCTTCCTGGTCGATGTCAGTATGGAGGGAAGGAGGTGTTGCAGGTGGGGATCCCCCAGGTCCTAAAGAGAGACCAGCCCAGCCAGGTAGGAATCCAGCCCACAGCTTGGACGTGTAAAATGGACTCACGCTTCATTGCTCATTCATTCCTGCTGCTGTGAGACTATACAACCAGCACTGCTCTACGCACACAAACACACACAGGACTCAACCACTCTAAATAACTAATGGACACACTTAAAGTGCAACCTACTGTGCAATATTTATATTTGGTTTCCATATGCAACTGGTGTTATCTTTTTTATAATATCTCGTACTTACTTTGTAAATTGATGTATACTTCTGCCCACTTTGCTGCTGCAATGCCTGCATTTCCCCATTGTGGGACGAATAAGTATATCTTATCTATCTTGAAATCAACTTGTGGTGAAGTCTAAGTGATATTTAGACTTTTGCTGTCGACCATCTGTAAACAATTGCAGTTATGCATGGTTTATAAGGGGGAGGGGTCTTGGTTAATTCATAGTATGGCCACTACATGCTAGAATGGATCATTATCAATGAGCCATGTATTTGAACCAGATGGGGGTGGGGGGGGGGGTAACATCTAAAACATAAGACAGGGGGTCCCCCAGGATTGAGACAGGCTGTACTAAACTACGCCACAGAAATCAACCACAACTCTCTTTATCCCACAGGAAGTGCTTTTGGACTTGAAGGAAACCCACTTAACCTGTACTGACAATGCCAGCAAGAAAGTAAGAGTGCCAAGGAGTAGTTAAACTTGCGTACGGTCGTATTGATTGTCCTCGTCAGTCAGTTGCACAACCTAACCCTGTGTGTGTGTGTGTTTCTTAGGAGCTTTTCCAGCACCACTACCCTGAGATCTCATGTGTGGGGAGATACGGTCAGCCAGACTTCACCCTATTTGCATTCTGTGTAGTGTAAGTATTCGAGCGACACCAACATTGAACATTTTTATCGTAAACAGGAGTCGTTCTTTTTCCCCTGGGGGGGGGGGGGTATCTCCCGTTTGTTGCACGAAATCAACACCCCTACGTTACATATTAGAGATGACATGCACCATAATCTCCACTACTGTTTCTTACGCAAAGGAAATCCTGTCACCGCCCAAACGATGGCCACAGTCTTTGATCAGTCATCCACGCTATGGAGCGTGCTTTGTAAACAACCCCCTCCAGGATATAGCAGCAGTGATAAGCGTCCTGTCGGACTGCATTCTTCCTCATAGCACCTCTCCTCTGAATACAAATGACTCAACACCCCCAAAGCCATCACAGGCTGGCTTGTCATTGGCTGGAAACCAGATGTCATGCCAGCTAATGATTGGCTGTGTTTTCAGAGACTCCCCAGAAACACCCCAGTCGTCGGGCTTCTGCTGTGTGGTGCTGAGAGCCAGCCACGGGAAGCAGTGTGAGGATATAGTCAGCCGCATTGGTGAGTGTTACGCTTCTCAAGACACCCTGATTTACATCTCTTAACCCTTGTGTTATCTTCGGGTCATTCTGACCCATCAGTCATTGTGACCCCGTCGTATTGCGACATATTTACCGCATACAAAAACAAAGTGAAGCATTTTCTTTTAACCATTGGGCTGTCTCAGACCCCCACATTGCAAAGGTTAAAAGAAAATTATTTTTATATTGGGTAAAATCAATGGTTCGTTATGAACCTTTGGGTCATGTGATCCGAAGGCAGCACAAGGGTTAAATGAATAATTTGGTGTATGAGGGCATGTACAGCTTAGCATTTGACTTCAGGTTGCAATCCCCCTCAGTATTGCTTTTGTTAGTCAATGATTGCAATTAGCATTCTGGGAAATGATTTATACAATTTGTAATTGTATGTTCCTTTCACACAGCTACAGGGTTTAAACACACGGAGTGGTTTGTATAACACGTTGAGGAACGTCATCTGTATGTGCCATAGCAGCTCGACAAAGCCTGTGCTACATTTCCTGCCATTGTACAAAGCAACACATGTAAATAAAAGAACCTACGGTGTATTACAATGCGTTTGATAGACATCAACCATGCACTCAAATGATTACACAGACATGACTTGTACTCGTAAAGACATTTAATAGAAAGACTACAATGTGACAACACGTCATAAATAGTATTAAATGTAGCTGCCAAGGTTCTTTTATGTAGGAAAAGTAATATGTAAAAAGCAGTCCTGAACGACCACAGTGATCCTCCCTGCTGTGCCCCCCCTCACCCACCCAGAGCAGTCGCACAAAGGGCCCTGACACAGGTGGTGAACACCTGGACCACCACCAGCCAGATATCCAGCTGGTCAAAAGCCAGGCGGGTCAGGAGGTTGGTTGAAAGTGTGGAGCCTTTGTGGAGCCAACCGCTTAAGGATGGTATGAGAGACGGCTGATGAGTGACGGGGGGGTGGGGCATTGGAGGCAACCGCCCCCGAAGTGGAGAACAGCACATCTCAGCCATTCTGAACACCCATTTCACAATCCCCATCCACCGCCCCCCCCACCCCCACCCCAAGACGCCTCCAGTTTGAAGCCGGGCAGAAACGCCTAGATATGTCAATGGGTCACTGAACAATACCCCAAAATCCAGAATAGTGGAATGACGGATCTTTACCTCGTTCTAAAAATACAAAAAAATAAAAGTATAAATCAGGAACATTCCTTTTAAAAATACCCAAGAAATAACATGTCCACAAAAAAGGGGTTAGGTATGATAAATAGGATTATTAGTCTGGACGAAGCCATGGGGGGGGGGGGGTCCTAGGCCCGCTCGCCCCTTATCCTGCGAGCCAGCTGGATGTCTTTGGGCATGATGGTGACACGCTTGGCATGGATGGCGCACAGGTTGGTGTCCTCAAACAGACCCACCAGGTAGGCCTCGCTAGCCTCCTGTTGGAAGGGAGAGATGGTTAGCTTGTACATTCACACGAGAGACCAAGTGTAGCTCATAATTCACAAAAGCAAGCATTTAAAACAATGCATTTTATGCCCACACTGCTTTGGATGAAAGCATGCAAAATTAATTAAATGTAGTGCTGAACACTAGGGTTGCTAAGCACAACACAAGTGCATGTCTATGTATGAGAAAGCAAGATGAGTTGTTGTGGTTCTAACCTGAAGAGCACCGATGGCCGCACTCTGGAAACGGAGGTCGGTCTTGAAGTCCTGGGCGATCTCCCTGACCAGGCGCTGGAAGGGCAGCTTACGGATCAGCAGCTCGGTCGACTTCTGGTAACGACGGATCTCACGCAGAGCCACAGTTCCAGGCCTGAGCAAAAACAGCAAGATGGTACACGTTTTAAATACACGCCTTCAGTTCAAATGTAGAGCACTTAGTCTGTTTAAGATTAGGTTGAACACAATCAAGTGCATTGAGCTTTTCTAGTGGACAAACCTGTAACGATGGGGCTTCTTCACTCCTCCGGTGGAGGGCGCACTCTTCCTCGCAGCCTTTGTGGCCAGCTGCTTCCTCGGCGCCTTTCCTCCGGTGGATTTACGCGCAGTCTGCTTGGTACGAGCCATTTCTTACTGGAAATAGAAAACACTAACCGTTAGCTGGGAACGGCCGTTTGATAAACATGTCGCTCGCAACAGAGCAACGCAATTGTACACGCGATTGTAAGGCCACCATGCCATTCAATTCTCAAGTTGTAGCCGCCAGAGTTCCCCTCCCCCCCACGCCAGCTCTGAAAGCTGTCTGGTGTTAGGGCAATAGCTGGCTCCGCCAGTAGAAACACCCCGCCTTCCATGAAAAAGCCTGGCCCAGCCTCATTACGTAAAAGCCAATGCAGTCTTTGTGGAGGAGAGCGGGCACGTACGCCATTGAAATTTCAAATACAAAATCTCTTTCTAGGTCTTGAAGTAGGCTACATCCCGCCATTTTAACTAAGATGACTACAGTAGATTAATTGCCTACATGATGCGTGACATCATACGGCTGGTGACTATTTTCTGGTATCTAACTGGCTAGCATATATAGGCATTGTTCGTGCGACAAACATTCGGAAGCATTTGTGAATAGCCAGCTTAACTAGGACAATCACTACACACATAAACTTAATCAAATTTCAAACACTTACTTCAAGTAAATATCACTTTATATTAGGGGTCAGGTATAATCAACATTAGCTAACCAGCAGTACAGTAGCAACCTAGCTTAGGCTAGCAGTCAGCTACATAATTCTGCTGTAGAAAGCCAGGTACTCGCCGTTTTAGTCCTCTTTCCCTGATTAACCTGTTTAGGCTAAATAAAAACAAGTCAAAAGTAGCTTTCGGTTTTGCTACAGATATCCGTAGCCTTACCGTAGCTAGCTACTGTTATCTAACGTCGCAAGCCAACAAAAACAATTTTGTCTACCATTACTTTGTCGATTAGCTCAAGGCATTTGCCACCCACATTATCGTCACTGGCTCAGTTTGAAATTCTATTGTTCGGGTAGTCTAGCTTGTCGGCTAATAGTAGTCCATTTTGGCTAGCATACAAGCCAAATCATGAATACTGTCCAATTGAAAGAACATTCCCTGGAACAAAGAAATAGTACATGTTATAGCTGTTATATTAAAATCAAACGTCACCTACAATGTATAAAGTTAATCACCAAACGTTGTTTGCCTACTGAATGATCCGAGACGATCCTTCCTTGGAAACGCACACTATTTGTATTCATCTGAGTTTCCAGTGCACTTTATAGGGTTTCGTGACGTCATGTAACCGACAACTAAATCCTGTCCGGTGATTGGATTAGCATAGATTTTCCGTCAAAAATGGCTTCTTTCCAACGTCCGATTAACTTCCTATTTTCGTTTTTGTGTATAGTATAGTGATCATTATATTAGCCTCTGTTTCAAGTCACCTCCTTGTGTATAGATAACGTTACTAGATACTAGATATTCCGTTTTTATACCGGTTGAAATTACTTAACAGCTTGATTCGACCTGAAACTTCATGTCCCACAGTTCATCACTGACTTCGTGACGCTTCGATTTCCTTACATTTTGCGCAAGCGCACATCAGTCAAGAATGCGGATTTCGACGCTTGTAGGTATAGAAAGCAGGTTGAGTAGCTTTAAACAGGAAAAAAAATGTCTAGAACACACACGCAGCCCCTGTCTTCTACGGGGGCTACGACCACCGGTGGACCATCCTCCTCCTCCTCTTCCCCGTCCCCTGCTGGAGGATCTACATCTCCCGCTAACGTTCTGCACGTACAGCCTGAAAAACCTCAACATTATACGTACGTAGACATTCATGTACACAACAATCTCACGTGCACTGGCGCACGTACCAAAACACACACTTGTAATATATGAAATAAGTTCATCTTTCAGGTCGTATGTGTAACAACAACTTTTTGGGGGAACCGAATAAGCTTGCAATTGATGTTTAACGCTGTAAGTTTAGCTAGTGTAGTGCATGAAGGCCTACTTAAAAAGACGGAGTTGGTATTACCCAGAATTGAGCGGTGGATTGGAACTGTTGGGAGTTTTAGGTCTTTGGTTCCAATTCGGGTTGTTCCCTTAAGCCAGCGATAATAACGAAAGTTTTATGCACTCATCTGTCATCTGTAATGTTTGATTATATAATGCAAGGTCCACAAATGTGTGTGCGTGAATGAATGAGAGGGCACGGTGCTATTCAGGTTTCTACAATGTACAGTATTAGTTACCATCATATTTGTCTCGGAGTACTGATGCTATAACAAAACAAAAACTCTGGTACTATACTCCCTTTTCTCAGTCTCCTAACTTCGCCACTATTTGGTCCATTTCTCTGACACCCCTCCCCCCCTCCCTCCCTCCCAAGATACCTGAAGGAGTTTAGGACTGAGCAGTGTCCACTGTTTGTGCAGCACAAGTGCACCCAGCACCGACCCTTCGCCTGCTTCTACTGGCATTTCCTTAACCAGCGGCGCCGCAGGCCCATGCGCCGCAGAGACGGGACCTTCAACTACAGCCCCGACATCTACTGCACCAAATACGATGAGGGCACAGGAACCTGCCCCGAAGGAGACGAGTGAGTGTGGGCCAAGCCTGGGGGAGGGAGGAAGAGAGAGAGAGAGAGAGGGGGGGGGGGGGGGGTTGTGGTTTGAGAGAAGGGAGATGTGGTGGCACTGGGCATATGGAAGCATAGCGTGTAAACCAACTCCCTTTGGCATGGGCACCCTAGAATGTAATAATGTCAAAACAGACGTGAATTCTGTTTTGACTCCTCCATTCACCACTAGAACTTTGGTGGGGGGCAGGAGAGTACTCTACATCACACCCTCTGTGGGTGTCATGTGACAACAATAGTCTCGACGACCTTCCTAAGTCGCGTCCCAACTCTTTGCACGCCCGAGGTTGCGATTGGCTCCCTCTGTGAGGCCTCATCTCCTGTCCTTTCCAGAACCTTCACCTCACCAACCGCTCGTTAACAGCTCATCTCAGGCCAGTTTGCATAATAAAGCCCACCTGGGTCAGTAAGCAGGGCTCCAGCGGGAGACGCGGCCGTTAACGGGTCTCTTTCGACTGACGCTGATCAGAGGGACTGCTGTGTGGGCTGGCTGTTCGCTGTTGTCGTTAGCAGATGAATACACGGCTGTTACGTAGGGAGAGATGAAGAAGTGCTGACATGTTATCACCTGCCGTCAACGGCGGGCACACACACACACATACATACACACACACACATACATACACACACACACACACATACGTACACACATACACACAGGGAATGCCAATGATGAACACCAGTGATATGGCTGACACTTGTTTATCAATGATTCATGAGGTGTGGAAATGCAGGAGACTGAATTACTGTCTGTGCTTTAATGTTGCCGTGTTGAGAGAACACAAGCCCAGTGAGGGGAATGTTCTAGTATCTATAATGTCATCTGTACTACGGCTTCAACTGAAGAATAGGACATGTCCATCCCTAACTCTACACACACACACACACACACACTCCCCATTGTTCATCAACCAAAACGTGTGTGTGGGCCTCTGCCTGCATGTGTGCATCTGCCTGCTTGCCTCTGCTTACTCGTGTGTGTGTGTGTGTGTCAGATGTCCATTCCTGCACCGGACGGCGGGGGACACGGAGCGCAGGTACCACCTCCGCTACTACAAGACGGGCTCCTGCATCCACGAGACGGACTCTAAGGGCCACTGCAGCAAGAACGGCTCCCACTGCGCCTTCGCCCACGGGTCACATGACCTGCGCTGCCCCGTCTACGACATCAGGTACGCCGCCGGGGACTGCCACAGGCAAGATCAGTGAGTACAGAGAGAGTGTGTGTGTGGAACCTAAATAGTGAGTGTGTGTGTGTGTGGACTGTGATTAGTGTGTGTATACGTGTGTTGACCGTGATTAGTGTGTGTTTGTGTGTGTGTGGACTCTAAATGGTGAGTGAGCGCGCGTGTGTGCGCATTATTGTGTGTGTGATTGAGTATGCAGACCCTGATTAGTGTGTGTGTGTCTGTCCTTCTGCAGGGAGGTGCAGGTGTTGGACTCCCAGGGGGCCTCTGGGCCGGGGGAGGGAGGAGGGGGCGGAGGAGGTGACGGACAGTCGGGACAAGCAGCCAGCACTGCCCTCATCGAGAAGATCCTGAGTGAGGAGCCACGATGGCAAGGTACACACACACACACACGCGCACACACACACGTGGTGCTGAGAAGATCAGTTTCAAATGACCTCTCTCTGTCTCTCTACTTCTCTCTCCCCCTCCCCCTCCTCCACTTTCTCCTTCTATTTCCCTCCCCCTCAGACACCACCTATGTTCTGTCTCACTACAAGACGGAACTGTGTAAAAAACCGCCTCGTCTCTGTCGCCAAGGTTACGCCTGCCCATACTACCACAACAGCAAAGACAGGAGGCGCAGCCCACACAAACACAAATACAGGTACGGCCCACACACGCCGTATTGGAAATTAAGTATATAATTACTATTAGAATCATCCACAAGTGAAATGGACCGTACAGTCTGAGTAGGAATCGTGTGTGTGTGTTCAGAGCGTTGCCGTGTCCGTCGGTGAAACACAGTGAGGAGTGGGGAGATCCCAGCAAGTGTGAAGGATCAGAGGGCTGCCAGTACTGCCACACACGCACAGAGCAGCAGTTCCATCCTGAGGTAAACACACACACACAGCAGCAGTTCCATCCTGAGGTAAACACACACGCACAGAGCAGCAGTTCCATCCTGAGGTAAACACACACACACACACACACACACAGCAGCAGTTCCATCCTGAGGTAAACACACACACACACAGCAGCAGTTCCATCCTGAGGTACACACACACAGCAGCAGTTCCATCCTAAGGTGTGAGGTCGACACACACACATACATGCATACACAAACATACACACACACACGTATCCACATGCACCATCGAGCAGCAGTTCATTTTTGAAGTGTGTATGCACACACACACACACACACACACAGAAACATACAAACTCAGTTAAGACTGTAATGGAGGGTGTTGTTCTTGTTTGTGTCCAGATTTATAAATCTACCAAGTGTAACGACATGCATCAGTGTGGGAGCTGTCCCAGGGGCCCCTTCTGTGCCTTCGCCCACCTCGACAGTAAGACCCTGAACACCCTGACAATTCTGACCCTAACCTTCTACAGTAACACCCTGAACACAATGACACTACTATCTATTTAGTCTCTTTTCCACCTCTCTCTCTCTTTCCATCCCTCCTTCTCCCTCTCCAGAGCCCCCCATCACTGAAGAGCCCTCCTGCCCTCCTCACCCCAGACCTCCAGACCCCCACCCCGCCCACGAGGTGCCCTCCAGCCCAGGGGGCCTGGGCCTGGGGCCGGGCTCCCAGGGCGAGTCCTTCTCCCCCTCCAGAGGGGGCTGCATGGCGGAGCAGGGGATCCTGGGGAGGGTGCTGTCCATGTGTGAGGACGTGTGTGGAGGGGGCGAGCCCCTGTCCCCCTGGGCTGGAGAGGGGGGGTACGGGAGAGCCCCCGGGTTCGAGAGGGAAGACCAGGTGAGATTGGGGGTGGGGTGGTTAGGGTCGGTGGTGGTGGTGCTAAGGAACTACAGATGTTAATCAGTTCAAAGCTATTATCTAGTATGGTGCATCGAATGCGGACATTTATGTTTTTAACTGTCCACGGTCCCTTTTAAATAAAACAAATAAACGAAATTATAATACTCACTTTGTTACATAATTGCTATGTAACTTCAAATCTGCCGGCTGGAATTTTCAGCTGTCAACGTTCTAGCTGACGTAGGAATTTGGGATGCGATTTGATTGCCTAGTTGTCCGTCGACAGTCCCTCTGTTTTCTACGAGCAGTATCTCTGAGGGGCCAGCAGAAGGATGGTGTCTGTCTATGTTTACGAGTACGTCGCATCAAATACTTGTTTATTGATTGCAGGCGAAGCAGAGGGGTTTTGCCCTGGAGCAGCGCAGTAGAGAAATGGCAGTGGTTCATAGCAAACAGGTAGACCCCCCCCACCCTAGTCACAAACAACTAATGCACTGAGACACACTCATGGTTTTTGTCTTTCGGTTTAAAGTCTCGCTTCAATAGACAAATAACAATATTAGTACATTTCAGGTACTCACATGTAGGATTCATTTCAAATATTCAGATCAAAGTTTGTTGTCAAATGCAGTTATTTGTCTTAAAATGCCCGATTTTCTTCTTCCCCAACAGTGTAGACAAATATACCAGAGAATACAATGTATTAACGAAACAGTTGAAACCTAAACTATGTCAACATTGAGCAGTATCGATCTAGTCTGAATGTGGAGATCAAATTCCCTGCATCTCTACTGAAAATACAGAACCCACTTGATATAGCTGCTACAGCCGTTAGCAATGCAGCACATCCTCTCGGAAGAAACCCCTTTGAAACAACAACACTCATTCCAAATACAAAATATTCAAATGGTCCAATAATCCTAGTGGTCTAAATCATGGTCCTCCTGCCTCCAGGACCTGCTGGTGTTCCTGCCGGTGGGCAGTCCTCTGAGTCTGTCCTCCAGCATCCCCTCCAGCCTGGCTGCCACCCCGCCCAGCCCGGCCCCTCCCGGCCCCCCAGGACCAGGCCTCTCCTCGGGCATGAACGCCAACGCCCTGCCCTTCTACCCCACCAGCGACACCGTCGAGTCCGTCGTAGGTCAGTCTGCATGCCGGCCGAAGAAGCGGTCTGAACGTAGTCTGTCTGTGTTTGTAACGTGTGTGTTTGTAACGTGTGTGTTTGTAATGTGTGCTTGTGTGTATGTTTCTAATGCGTGTGTGTGTGTGTTGACAGAGTCTGCCCTTGATGATCTGGACCTGAATGACTTTGGCATGTCAGCCCTGGAGAGGAGTCTGGACAGCAGCTCCGTAGGGGTCATGCTAGGTGTGTATGACACACACACACTCACATCACACATACACACGCATTGCAAACACGCACACAGACACACACTTTCCAAAGACACTGTTGCTGTAACAGGATATGATGTCACACAGGAGGAAACCATCTTCAGAGTTCTGCGCCTGTCAACATCCCAGGATCCCTCAGCAGCTCCATCCCCTTCACCCCCCCCTCGCCCTCTCCCCCAATCAGAACACACCCCTCCCCTTTCTTCTCCTCCCACCTGTCCCAGCCTGGCCAATCGGAGAGCAGCTTCCTGGGGCCGTCGCACGGCTCTTTAGGTTGGTGGACGTGTTAATGTGTGTGTGTAATGTGTGTTTGTGTGCTGTTTGTGTGCTGTTACTGTGCGTTTGTGTCTGTAATGTGTGCTCTTATGTGCATGTGTGTATAATGTGTAATGTGAGTTTGTGTGTGGGTATTTACATGTGTGTAATGTGTATATGTGTGTGTGTGTGTCCAGGCCTGAACGGGATGAACAGCAGTATCTGGGAGCACTTCCCCTCGGGGCAGGCCTCCCCCAGCACCCCCCCCACCCTGCTGCCCTCCCCCACCTGCCCCGACCCCTGCAGGCTGAGACAGGAGCTGGACGACGCACACAGGACCCTCAAGCACTGGGACCACACCTGGAAACACCCACAGGTACGTACGCGTGTGTGTGTGTGTCCCTTCCGACCCAGTACCTGACACACTGGAGTGGCCTGACTGCTTTGAAAATGTCCCCAAAGCCTGTCCTCATGGTTTCCATGTGTCCCTCTTCCTCTTCCTCCTCCTTTTCCTCCCCCTCTTCCTCCTCCTCCCCCGCTCCCTCCTCCCCCAGCCCTGGGAGGTGCTCAAGGCGGACGCGGAGAACTCGCGAGCCCTGGCGGGCCGCCTGGCCCTGGAGGCGGAGCGCGGGCGCCAGGCGGAGGAGGAGGCGCAGCGGCAGTCCTCCCTGCTGCAGGGGGCGCTGGAGAGCCTGCGGCGCGGGGAGAACCCCCACCAGGCCCTGGGCCAGCTGCAGCTGCTGCAGCACATGCCCCTGGAGTCAGTCCTCAGCCTGCAGGCCCAGCTCTGCTCCTGCCTGCAGGCCGTGGAGCAGGTGGGTCTGGGCACGCACATATACATACAACACACACATACGCAGTCACTCACATATAGACGCACAAACGCGTACATACATTCAGTCTATGCACGCACGCACGCATTCATGTAAAACAGAGTTGTCGGAACAGTCCCCTCTCCTCCCCCATGCAGAGACCCTGTCTGGTGATGTCAGAAGGTCACTCGCGCTCTAACTCACTCATTCGCACGCACAGTTATTCAG
Source organism: Thaleichthys pacificus (assembly GCA_023658055.1). Taxonomy (NCBI): domain Eukaryota; kingdom Metazoa; phylum Chordata; class Actinopteri; order Osmeriformes; family Osmeridae; genus Thaleichthys; species Thaleichthys pacificus. The sequence continues at coordinate 6,606,131 of CM042856.1, forward strand.
TCGCTCATTCATTCCCTCACTGTCCCCCCGTCTCCCCCAGGTGGTGTACAGGAAGCAGGGGCTGAGCTGCGTGGCGTGTGGGGAGCAGGGCTCCGTCACGCTCCCCTGTGGACACGGCCTCAACTGTGACGCCTGCTTCTCCAGGGGCTGCCCCCTCTGCTCCGACCAGACCCCCGGACCCGTGTCTTGACCCCCCCCCCAACCCGGACCCCGACACTGCCCCCAGGTCTGTTAATCTGACCTGGGGATGACCCACCAGTAAACCCTCCTGTCACTGATCCCAGAGCAGCCTCTGGGCCTTCTCAAGACAGGGCTATGACCCGAGCATCCTCTAGGACTGACCCCAGATCAGATTAGCCATCGTTAGCTCCTTGGGAGCTAGCCATCGTTTAGCCTCCGATGTGGCTGATGTGGAACTAGCTACAACAACAAAAACGCTGAGATGCATCCAGTCAAATCGGACACTTCTCCACCAATTGACCAACTAACCAGCAGTCTGTTATGCGCTAACCTCTGAATCCAGACCAGCAGTTCTGACCCAAAGACCAGCCTGGAGACCAGCCCTTTATCCTCACATTGGCCTCAGGTCAGCCAGCAGTTCCTTTCAGAGACTAACATACAGTACCGAGACTCGGGTCGTAAAAGAGCTGATTCAGGATCATCTCAGCTCACCACAGGCTGACTGAACCCAACAGGAGGGACCCGACAGGGCTGATCCAGGGTCAGGTGTGTTCGGGCCCAATGCACCAACTAACCAGCGGCTCAGCCTTATCCAGACAGCTATTCCATAACGCTTTAGCCAAACGGGTGGGCCATCCGGTCTGAGTTTTTTGGGAACGTAGGCTTTTTCGGTCGGTTCTTTATTATGTTATTATATATATTTTTTCGAATGTTTTCTAAATGTAAAGTTGTCCTGGTTTAGTAGTGAAGCACATGTGAATGTGGGAGGGTGTGCTGTTGGAGGAGGAATGTGTGTTGGGAACAGATGGGCTCTGTTTAAGACTCAGGTTTTATTCGTGGTCAGATTCTTCTTAGTCAACTGACCAATGGGAGTATGATGACACAATCAGTCGAAAAGACAACTGTACTCAGTCACATCTATGTAGGCTTTGAAATGACATATATTTTTTCATGTAGTTCCAAACGACGAGCCTTTTTTCTACTTAACAATCAGTCACTTTTATTTTTATTTTTTTACATACAATTTCTTTTTGTTGTCATTTTATATGTCACCTTGTTTCATAGGTTGTCTTAATTTTACATTGCTCTGTGCTGTCATACCTTTCTCGGACCCTGATTGGACTAGGTATCAGGAAACAGGTAAATAGGAGGTGTGTACGTTTCTGTGTATCCATGGATACCAAACAAGCCCCTCACGAGTCCCCGCCCACTACAGACACTGGCGTAGATCTCAGAATCTGATTGGTGTGAGCAACTTGACCAAAAATGGATCCGGCCTATCAGAAGACACTATTCTATAATCTGTCACAACCCCTTATCCAATCACGTCTCTGATCTATCCAAGTGCCTGTGAGGTTGGGGCTTAAGTTCCTTCTCAGACGGTGTGTGTGTATGTGTGTGTGTGTACGGGACTTGAGGAGAGTGTTTCATGATCTATCACTGTGACTCTCCCGTCCTCTCCCTGAGCACACAGACTACACCACCCCAAAACCCCAGAGTTACATACAGTGTCTTTTCCTCTCGGTTTTGGAATAGAGCAATTAAAACAAATGTATATTTTTGAAAGAAAGCGTGTGCGTCACTCCTGGGCCCTCTCCTCCTGGGCCCTCTCCTCCTGGGCCCTCTCCTCCTGGGCCCTCTCCTCCTGGGGAGTCACTCCTGGGGCATCACTCCTGGGCCCTCTCCTCCTGGGCCCTCTCCTCCTGGGGCATCACTCCTGGGGCATCACTCCTGGGCCCTCTCCTCCTGGGCCCTCTCCTCCTGGGCCCTCTCCTCCTGGGCCATCACTCCTGGGCCCTCTCCTCCTGGGGCATCACTCCTGGGCCCTCTCCTCCTGAGACTGCTTCTCTCGCTGGCGACGCTTCTTCACAAACACCTGGACGTCCTTCTCTCCTCTCCTCGACTCCAACAGCCGCAGGATACTGTCGTCTGGAACACACACACACACACACATCAGACACACACCTACTGTACATTTTGGGGCATACAGAGTGAACTCGAGAATATGTCCTATTGTCATATTGGATGTTAGGATATGAGGGTGAATTGTGAACAGTTACTTTTCATTCATTTATTATGAAAGTAGTATTCAACTGCAACGAATTGAAACATACGTTCAAAATGCTGTAGATGTGTGACGCTAGTCTCATGGACAGATATGTAGAAGGGTGTTTTGGTATAGATGGATGTGCAATTGGCGTGGGGAAATGTTGAAATACAAGTAGTTTATTCAGACATGTAGTTTACTATGGAGAGGTGTGTAGTTTACTGTGATTTAAGGAGAGCTGTCATGGTTTTAGATCTTGTATACACATTTGTAGTGAAATGTTTAGTTTGTGGTCGGGAGGTACCGATGGGTTTGGGGTGGATCAGTTTCAGGTGGATCCTGGCAGGGGTGGCGTCCGCCGCGTTCCCCTCCGCCCCGCCCCCCACCCCCGGCACGGCCTTGAGTGCCAGGAAGGCCTCGCCCTCAAAGTCGTCCGTCCTCAAAGTGTCGTAGTCCAACACCGTCACCACGAGGCTCGCCCCGGGGGACTGACACTGCTCCAGGGACACCAGGCTGGGAGGGAGGGATGAGGAGTGGGGAGGGAGGGATGAGGAGTGGGGAGGGTAGGAGGGAGGGATGAGGAGTGGGAGGGTAGGAGGGAGGGATGAGGAGTGGGGAGGGTAGGAGGGAGGGATGAGGAGTGGGGAGGGTAGGAGGGAGGGATGAGGAGTGGGGAGGGTAGGAGGGACGGATGAGAAGTGGGGAGGGTAGGAGGGAGGGAGGAATGAGGAGTGGAGAGAGGGAGGAAGGAACGAGATTACAACAACTGCAAAAGGTAAAACCATGAAGAACGTTATCTGAGCAGACTTCCTGAGGAGAGGTTCCTCTAGAGAGAGAGAGAGAGGTGGAGGAACCGTGCTGCTCACAACTCGAAGGCCTCGTCGAAGAGTGGGTTGAGGTCGCAGTTCTTGATGGCGGTGCGGCGGGGCTCCACCTCAGAGAAAGTGTGACGCGGCTGCAGACACAGCTCCACAAACGGGTCACTGGAACCTGCAGGAGAGCAGCCATCAGCCAGCCGTCACTGTCTGGGTCACTTTGTCACTGTCTGGGTCACTGTCCGGGTCACTGTCTGGGTCACTGTCCGGGTCACTGTCCGGGTCACTGTCTGTGTCACTGTCCGGGTCAATGTCCGGGTCAATGTCTGTCACTGTGTCACTGTCTGTGTAGGAGTGAGAGTGCGTGTGTGTCCTCACCGTTGGAGTCCATGGGCAGCAGGTTGCTGGCGTTGAGGACCTCCACACGCAGCCTCTGGTCTGACCTCCTGTAGGACGCCAGCAGGGTGACGGCTCCGTACTTGTCACCGCAGTACACGTTCTGACACACACACATATACACACACACATATATATACACACACACAGATACACACGCACGCGCGTGAGCACAAACACTGTAAATAGCTGTAGACAGCACCATACTTGTCACTACGGTACACATTCTGACACGCACCGACATACACACACAAGCCCATGCCGTAGAGAGGTAGACTGTCAAACGGCTGTACCTGTTCCCAGACCTTCCTTTCCAGAAACTTCTCTATGAGCTGCTGGCTGCTGAGAGAGTTGTGCGTCAGGTAGGTCTTCAGAACCTGCCGCAGGTGAGAAGGAGGCCAGACCACCGTGAGTAAACAACTCGCCGACACAGAAACACCCAAACAACACCTCACATGGCAGACAGGCGTGAACCTGCCCCCGGGTTCATCGGGGGTGTTTCCGTTCCTCACCTTGTAGTCATCTGTGTGAAGGATGTCCAGAGGCAGCCCGTTGCCCTCGGCATGGAAACACTGTTCTAGACACTGACACACGAAACACACCATGAAAGCACTGCTCTAGACTGTGAAACACAGAACACGCCATGGAAACAACATACACACCATGGAAATGAATAACCTGGAGTCTAAATAGCCAGGAGTACACTAACCTAGAGTGTGTGCACTAACCTGGAGTGTGTGCACTAATCTGGAGTGTGTGCACTAATCTGGAGTGTGTGCACTAACCTGGAGTGTGTGTACTAACCTGGAGTGTGTGTACTAACCTGGAGTGTGTGTACTAATCTGGAGTGTGTGCACTAACCTGGAGTGTGTGTACTAATCTGGAGTGTGTGCACTAATCTGGAGTGTGTGCACTAATCTGGAGTGTGTGTACTAATCTGGAGTGTGTGCACTAACCTGGAGTGTGTGTACTAATCTGGAGTGTGTGCACTAATCTGGAGTGTGTGTACTAACCTGGAGTGTGTGCACTAATGTGGAGTGTGTGCACTAACCTGGAGTGTGTGCACTAACCTGGAGTGTGTACTGCAGCCTCTGACAGAAGACCATGAGGCCCTCTCTGTTCTCGTGCTGGGTGGCCACCTGGTGTAGGCACTTGACTGAGTTAGTCCACAGAGGAGTTAGCAGGCTGGGGTAGAGAACACACACAACACATGAGAACACTGCAAAACACAACAAGACTGTCTAGAGGGCGAGAGGAGAGAGGGGTGGGGAGAACATACAAGGGGGAAAGAGGGGAGAGGGGTGGATGGGAGGGGAGGGGAGGGCAGGAGAGAGGAGTTGACATGGCAAGCTGTTTTCAGACATTCACACAAAGGTTAACCCTCTGTGGTGGTGTCTCAGGTACCTGTTGAAGTTCTCCTTGACCAGGTTCTCATGCATGTACTGAAGCTCCTTCTCCAGGTACCGCATCAGAGGAACCACAGCCTGCAGGAGGGGAGGAGGCGAGAGGAGAGGATACCAGAACTCCCTTCAGCATGAGAAAACCAACACCACCACGATACAATGCTCCAACCAGAAACGGAATGACATCACTTCCTCACATCTTCGGTGGACTTGGAGGGGAGTCTCCCCCTGACGGACATGCTGCGTACGTGCGTCTCGATGTCGGTGTTGAGCCTGCAGCCCAGGGTGTCCACGGCGGAGCGGATCTCCCGGTTCAGAACCCCCTGGGCGTGCTGCAGCTGCGACGGCAGCGTGTTGTGAAACTGGACCTCCTTGATCACGTGACGCGTGCGCTCGCGAAGCCCATCCCAGTTGAGCTGCACCGGCAGGCGGGTGAGGACCGAGCGCAGGTGCTCCAGGTCGTTGACAACCACACACAGCTGGAGGGGAGGGGAGGGGAGGGGATGGGAGGGGAGAAGAAAGGAGAGGAGGGGAGGGGGGGAGGGGAGAAGAAAGGAGAGGAGAAGAAAGGAGAGGAGAAGAAAGGAGAGGGATTATTCCTTTCTACATCCCTCTCCTTTCCTTTCCCCTCCATCTCTCTCCCTTCCTTTCTACATTCTCCCTCCTCTCGGTCGCCTCACCATGTTGATGGCACTGCCGTGGTCTGAGTTCTCAGACAGCTTCCTGACCCGTTCCTTCAGGATGCTACAGTAGGTCACCACGATCTTACACACATCCTGAAAACACACACACAGAGTAGGGTCAGAGAGTTCGAGGCAGAGTACGAGTCAGAGAGTTCGAGGCAATCGGATGCAGAGTGAAAGAGGACGAATTAGAGGCGGAGAGGCGGGGGACTGGTGTCTACCTCGGTGAGTTTGACCATGAGCATGAAGGCCTCCTCGGGGTCGGGCCAGGACAGCTGCTCCCACAGCTGGCAGACGGGCTGGACACACGCCACCAGGTCCACCGCAGACGAGCTGTGCTTGATCGGCACGGTGCCCGACTGCAGGGGCTGGAGCTGGGGGGAGGAGGGAGGAGGGGGGGGGGGGGGTGGAGGAGGGAGAACAAGGAAAAGGGATGACAGACAGGGTGGAGAGAGAGAGAGAGAGAGAGAGAGAGAGAGAGAGAGAGGGAGAGAGAGAGAGAGAGAGAGGGAAAGAGATGGAGAAGCAAAGAGCAGAAAGAAAGAGGGGAAGAGGTGAGAGAGAGTGGAAGCACTGTACTAAGTCTGGGACGTGCTCCACATCCAGGGTATATTACATGACCCAGAGGTAGAATAACACTGGCCACATGTGACTGAGACCTAGCTGGCCCGTGGCAAACAGAAGCGGTACATCATCTCCGTTCTGGCTCTGTGAGGGTTTGTGGAGCCGCCGTGAGCTCCTCACCTGGTCCACCTGGACAGCTTTCTCCACCCTGGTCTGGGTGGTGCTGAAGGCCTTGTTCAACCAATAGGGAAGGGCCTCACGGAACCCTTCATGGAAGTTGGTCAGCTCCAGTAATTTACCCCTGTAACCGTAACAACCATACTATCATTACTGTTCAAAAGTCACATTTGATTTGTTATTATTGGATCCAAGTAATGGATGCCAAATCCATATACGAGGTTTGCTCTCTAAACCATGGATATCATATCAATATCCATTGTTTGCTCTAGAAATGTACTTGTAATTGTAATGATATTTGTAATGATAATCGTGATGGTTCCAGTCTGCAGCAGTTTCCCGCCCACCTCTTCTGCAGGTAGGCCTTGTCTTTGTGGATGACCTGCAGGCTCAGATAGATAGGAAACAGGTTGTTGGCTAGAGACTGGTCCATGTGATCTTCCACGAGAGACAAGGTCTCCCGCACCTCTCCAGCTAGCTGGAGGACAGGAGAAGAGAGGAGAGGAGAGAAGAGAGGACAGAGGGGAGGGGAGGAGGACAGAGGGGAGGGGAGGAGGACAGAGGGGAGGAGAGGAGAAGAGAGGAGGACAGAGGGGAGGAGAGGACAGGAGAGGACAGGGGCAGGGGAGGTATTATTAAGATTAATAATAATAACTCATATTCAACATTTGAACAGAACATAGTAATGAAAATAGTCTTATTGTCACCTACCAGAGAGTCCTGCTTTTGATAGACAACAGTAAAGGCATCCAGCTGGACAGCACTGTGGAGGAGAGAGTAAAACTCACACATCAAGAGATCACAGGTTTGAAACCCCCCCACCCCGTATGTAGCTTAGGTAAAAGTCTCTGCTAAATGGACACATTCTCTTTACCTGACAAACACTCGGTTCCATGTGTCCTTGTTGTTTGAGATGTCTTCCTGCACTTCCCTAATAAGCCTGGAGAGGGCGCTCACAGTATCTGACAGGTCCTGAGAGAGGAGAGGGGGAAAAGATGGAGACAGAAAGTAAAACATTGTAACTACAAACACGTTTATAAGTGTATGGTAATGTTACATAAAGTGTTTTTCATCCAGGAACATTACATAAGCAAATTCATTCAATCAACCATCTGTCTTCCAACTGTCTTGTCATGTAGTACCATGACTGTGATATCTAAAGAAAAACGAACCAAACAACTCAATTTCCTGGTCACTTCTTCCAACTCAATTCCCACTCCTTCTTCTCATTCATGCTTTCTGTAAATCCTAATCTGACACCAACAGCTGGAGGCATGCGTTTACCTTAGTCATGGGCTGGTGCAAGCCCTTCTGAATGGCAAACCACTCCTGTGTGCCTGACTGAGGAGACAAATCCACACAAACAACGTTTTAATGGTGACGCCATGATTGCGTTCGCCCCTCGTACGGCGTTCCAAACCCAACAGAGGACACGGTAACTGGTGGGGGTTTACGGTGCCTCGCGTGGGTCGTCGTGAACCATGGCAGCCGTGACACTGCACGACGATGGGAGCGCGTTTGAGGACGCGAGGAATAAATAAAGGAGCCTGATGAAGGTTCTGAATGGAGGCCGTCTATCGCCACCACTTTGACGTCATTTTGACGTCAAGTGTCTGCTAAGTGAATCTAATGTCTTGCAAGGGTACATGTCTCCCCGTTTCTGTCTCCCCCCAACACCTCCCCCCTCCCCCCCTAGCAGGCCTCACCTGGACCGCGTCTCTGACCTCCACCTGCAGGTCAAACTGGGCCGGGTTCAGCTGCTGGAACGCCTTGGTCTTACAGATCTGAGCCAGGATCCTGCATGGAGACAGAGGTAGAGTTGCTGCTCTCACACACACTGGCCGTGTGCTCTCAAACTGACACACACACACACACACACACACACAAACACGCCCACAGTCACACAGACACATCCACACATCCATATGTTCACACACACACACACATATATACATACATGCATCTACACACACACACACACACAACCATCCATGTACACACACTCTCTCAAAGACAACCCAAACACAGCACATCATTGGTAGAGTATTTGACTGCAGATTTAGAGGTTGCTGCATGAACACCATGCTGTTCCATGATTGGGGTTCCTGCCAGGGTACCTGAGCAGCGTGTGGAGGCGGGGCGTGGCCTTCGGAGTCGGGGGGAAGATGTCTCGGTACTTGGCCACCAGACAGAGGCCGTACTGGAGGAAGCTGTGGAGGGAGTCTCCTAGCTCCTGTTTCTGTCACACACACGCACACACACACACACACACAGGCGTAAATGAGCTATTCACTAACACACTAATACACCCAGGAACAATTCAGTATGCCATGTCATTATTCTAAAGTGCTACTCAGTTGACAGATCCCAGATTTGCTCCTTCCAGGGACCCAGACCGTACAGTGTAGTACCTGTTGGTAGGGTAGTTCCTGTTGGTGCCAGTGGTACTCTATGCTGGTGAGCTGCTGGAACATCACTGAGGAGTCCACCTCCAGACTCTGGTACAGCTTACTGTAGGATACCCACTTTCTGTGAGACACGCACACATACACACATAGCATCTTGTTTACCACGTACACACATTACACAATATCTTGTCAACCACACACACACATACAGTAACTCATTTAAACCACAGATGCAAATGCATGCACCAAAAGACACATTACACATCATTTGCAAATAAATCACGTGTGTGTGTGTGTATGTGTGTGTGTTGGACTGTGTGTGTGTACGAGTGTGTGTGTTGGAGTTTTAGTGCGTGTATGTGTGTGTCTGCATGTGTGTATGTGTGTGTGTGGGTATGCGTGAGTGTATGCGTGAGTGTATGAGTGTGTGTATGCATGTGTGTATGAGTGTGCTTACGCCAAGTCCTGAAGGAAAGGTGAAAGGTCATTCTGAGTGGCGTAGAGCTCTAGCAGAGTCTGTCCTTCCCCACATAACTCCCCCTTCCATGTCCCACTGCCCTGGAGGGGGGGATGGGGGGGGGGCAAGGTGGAGAAGGGGGAAGAAGAGGGGGGAGTTACCAAACGAACAGCTTTAGCAGCAAGCAGCAAGTACATGTCACAGACAGAACCCCTATCTGCAGCTTAGAAACTGGGGGAGGGAGAGGGAGAGACAAGTAGAAGGAGAGAGAGAGAGAGAGAGGAAGACAGATGGACAGACAGACAAACAAAAAGACAGTTTACACCCCTACCGGTTGCTTAGCGATGTGTGACTGGACGAACTGTTGCAGAATGCCACAGTAGTTGCTGTAGGGGCTGCGGCCAGGGCTCAAGGTCTCGTCTCTCTGACAAAGACACGACACCTTTACTACCCTGCAGCTGGAGATAGCTCCAGCCAATCAAAACAATACACAGGAGCCAATGTATACACCGTATTTAACTATTACGAAATATATAGTATATATACTTTATAATATATCGATTTTTTTTACTTCTGTGTGATTGCTAAATAAAACACATGAAATATTTTTACGTGATGATGAGAATAATAATAATAATACAGTAGGCTTGTGACTGATAATACTCTTTGCAGTCAGGGAGAATTTCAGCATATCTGGAAGTGGCTATCATAGAACTGTGACATCCGACCACTTCCTCTTTCACGGGTGACGATCAGAGGAACAAGACGGCCTCCGACTGCCCCCAGTCTTCCCCCTGAGAAGCCAAGCTCAGAGCCCAGCGCTACAGACGCAGCGCGCCTGTCATGTTCACGGAAGGATGACAGAAGTCCAGCTCGGTGACGACAGTCCCACCTCTCTGTGGATGAACTTGAGCTGCAGGTGACACTGGCCTCGGTCAGGGTACGTCTCCGTCCTCGGCTGGAGGTCGTACCAGGCGTCCTCCGAGCAGTGCAGCTCCTGAAGGAGCACACACACACACACAAGCAGGCACACATGCACGCAGATACACACACAGACACACACACGTACACCAACACACACACCCTGAGGTTCATTCCAATGTACACGTGTGTGTGTGTGTGTGTTTGTGTGTGTGTGTGTGTGTGTGAAGCTCTACCTGTAGCCTGAGCACAACGTTGCCAAGAAAGTCGTCCTGGCCCTTCTCCTTCGTGGCATCCTTGAGCATCCTGGATGGAAACAGTCACACTGAGAATGACTGTGTGTGTGTGTGTGAGAGTATGTGTGTTAGGGGTTAGTGTGTGTATGTTGAAGTATGTGTTATTATTTGTGTGTGTGCGCGTGTTAGCGTGGGTCTGTTGGTGTGTGTGTGTGTTTGTGTGTGTGTGTCAGCGTTCCAGTGTTACTGTGTGTGTGTGTGTGTGGGAGGTTGTGCTGATGCGGAGCAGAGAGAGCGTTCACCTCCTCAGTCCATGAAAGTTGGTTCTGATCTCCTCTAGTTTCTGAGCAAGGGACACTTCCTCATCCTTGTCCCTGTGGGGTAGAACACACCAACGCATGTGTTTGTGCAGGGTGTGTGTGTTTGTGTGCGTGTGTGCACCCTGCAACAGTTTCATGTCTCACTTCAGATACAGTATTACACTGTTTGCATTGTACTGTGTGATGTCGTGTGTGATATTACTCTTGTTGCACTGTACCTGGTGCAAGGCCGTAATCATAATACATATTGGGGGGGGGCACATCCCCCCCAATATTCAAATCTGGTCAAAATGTCCCCCCCCCAACCACGCACGCTGTCCGAAATTATCATAGCAAATTTAATTTGTCCCTCCCAATGTTGACTCCATGGCTACGGCCTTGACCTGGTATCTGAGATTTGTGTTTTTCATGCGCTGTGCCTGGTGAACACAGATGTTGATGGTGTTTCTTGACTCTATCAAAATACAATTTGCTATGCCCCCCTCCCCCCTCCCCTCCCCCCCCCCCCCCCGGGGTACTGAGACGAGGGTGGGACTGAGAGAGCGTGTCATCTTACCACATCTCCATGTGGAAGCTGGCCCCCACCATGTCCTCGAACTCCCTGAAGGAGGGCGGAACGAAAGCCTTTTAGAATCACGCGCGCGTACATTCCATCACACGCTCGCACACACACACGCACGGGTCGACACTCGCAGGCGCGCAGCACAAACAACGCGCACACACTGACAGAGACACACACTCACAGTACGAAGGTCTGGTTCCAGATGGGGTTGAGGGTCTGCTTCTTGATCTCCGTCTGGTAGAGTCTCTCGCCCGCGGCGGCATCCTGCACCACCGCCTTGCGGGGCTTGGGTCTGGAGCGACGCGCTCGGCTCTCCTTCTCATCCTCCAGAACCGTCAGCAGGCAGTACGGGTCACTGAAGCCTGACCACACACAAGCGCACACACACACACACACACACACGGTGGTCACCACAGCTGCGCTGTACTGTTTTGTCTTGTGTTGTTTTGCACTTGACCACAAAATGCTATAACATACTGTACTGTATTGTACTTTACTACAATGTACTGTACTGTATTGTACTTTACTACAATGTACTGTACTGTACACTGTGGACAGGGCTGTCTTGTAATTACAGTCTCAGTCATCTGACTCTCAGGGGCTTGTTTCTGATTGGTGTGAGATCTGAGGGCGTACCACTGATGTCTTTTCCCAGGATGCCTTTGGCCTCCTTCAGCGTGGCCATCAGACAATAAACAGGAGGCTGGGATGGAGATAGTCATGTGATGAAGAGATACTCATGTGATAAAGAGAGAGTCATGTGACAGAGAGACAAGCCATGTGATGGAAAGACAGGTGATATAAAACAAGCCATGTAATGGAGAGAGAGGTCATGATGGTGGGCCCAAAGGATGGATGGGATCATCATGGATGGAGCACAGCTGGAAGGTTCTAAAGCAGAAGGTTCTAAAGCAGAAGGTTCTAAAGATGAAAGTTCTGAAGTAGAAGGTTAAACAAATTAAGGTTTTGAAGGAGAAAGTTCTAAAGATGACGGTTCTGAAGTAGAAGGTGCTAAATAGGAGGGTTCTGAAGTAGACAGTTCTAAAGAAGAAGGTTCTGAAGACCCAGGCTCACCTCTGTGTCCTTGACCCACTCCATCAGACTCCTGTGTTCTGACTCGGTCATGCAGAAGGCCTGGCCCAAACAGACCGTGTGACAACAGTAAGTCAATCCGTGTGTGTTTGTGTGTGTGTGTGTGTGTGTATGTGTGTGTGTGTTTGCTCACCTCTCTGATGTAACTTTGAAGCTGGCTGTCAGTGAAGATCTCTCCTGAGGCTGGCTTGCCCAGCTTGTTAGCAATAGTGTATAGGAGCTCTTTATACAGGGGCTTCAACTGACACAGGAGGGGAGGGGAGAAAATGATGCTTTAAGCATGCATGCTTATTCATATGGAAAGTGTCACTAGGATCTGATGGATATAAGCGGGTGCGTGACGACGCGGGCCACCTCTAGCTCCTTGTGTCTTCTCGCCTTTTCTTCAGGGTTTTCGTCCTCCTTCAAGTCCTGAGACGACATGAAAAACAAATCCCATTTCTGATCCTGTTCCTATTTCGGCTCTGCACAGTCACATGCTTCTGGCGAGTGTGGAGATGTCGTCCTCTTTACTTTGAGGAAGTATCTGGTGAAGACCAGACCTTGCGCAAGAGCTATTTCAATACTTTACCCTCCTGTCTTTAAATCTTCTGGTCATTCCCAGCTTCCTCACATGGCCTGGGGAGCCCTGCAAAGAGACAAGAGAGATAACCAGAGAGAGAGAGATAACCAGGGAAAGAGAGATAACCAGAGAATGAGAGAGACCCAGAGAAAGACAGATAACCGGAGAAAGAGAGAGACTCAGAGAAAAAGAGATAACCAGAGAAAGAGAGAGACCCAGAGACAGGGAAAAATACCAAAAAAGAAAGAAATGCAGCGATAAAGTGAGAGAGGGGGGGGGGGAGTATAGAGAAAGAGAGAAATAGAGGAAGAAAAAAGGTAAGACATAGAAAAAGAGAGAGAGAGAGAGAGAGAGAGATGTTCAATCCTGGCACCCGACACACAGTTGTGTGGGGCAGACCCCCGGGCAGTGACAAGCTTCTTACCTGTCTGTTCCTGGTCGAGCCTGGAGTCTGCATGGAGAAGGGCGAAAAAAAACGACACAGTCAAAACTGATCTCCCTCTTTACCTACTGTCCGGTGCCTGTAGATGGATCTCTCTCTGTTATGGTTCGCTAGGTAACACTGCACAGCGAGGCAGAGTTTGAGACACATCAGAGTTTTTACAATGGAACAATCCCATGCAAATAACTGGGTGACAATCAGTTGATAGCCCTCACTGTTAGGACTGACTTCCTCCTTACAGACAATAAGGAAACCTCAGTGGAGAGAACTGAGAGACTATGACACCACCTCTCTGTTTCTCTCTCTCTCACTATCAGGCTCACGGCTAGGATCAGATGAGAGGGGATTCCTTGTACCTTTCTGATGCCTACACACATGCAAGGCACCCACACTTTTCTGACGTCTACCCCCACACTGTTTCTCCAAAAAATACCCCCTGGACCAACATCAACCTGATGACTGTAAAGTGTCATATTACAGTCATCGGGTTTAAGAAACTAGAATATAGGCTACTGAAGATCCATACCTTCACCAATTTGGTGTTCAGCTTGTTCTTTGAAAAACATCACACACTGTAAACATAGTGTCAGTAACTGCTTTTCACAAACATCATTCTCAAGAAAGTAACCAGTGCTTCAGCAAATGAAAGCATGCTGTCAAAACATTTCTCAATAATAATACAAACAATCATCATGTTTACGTCATTGATTGATTGGTTAAGATAACCCCAAAACCCAGAGAACTCGTAAAACCCATATTCAGAAACCTATAGCTAACTAGCAAAAACCCACATTCAGAAAACAATGCTACACTGAGAACCACACGTAGTCTGGTGGTTCTTGCCTGATCAGGTGGATGCAGCAGCTTGTCCCCCGCTGTGGATACGCCATCCTGGGTTGCCATGATGGTGATATTGGGAGAGAAGCACCTGTGAAGAGACGCACTGAGCTGTGTGTTGACGCGGACAGGAGATCAAGAGAGCTAGCGAGTTAAACTATCACACAGCACTCAGGAAGTCATCACTTCCTCTAGAAGGTGGTAACTGTGACTAGCAACCGTTTCTTCGACTCTGTCTCTCTCTCACACTCTGAACTTGAGCTATGAGAACGTTAATGTTCTGTTCAAACACAGTTTATCTCTCATTTTGCACGTCAGGGTTGAGAGACCGTTGTTCCTTCCGCAGATACGGTTTTGATTCTCCTGTTTTGATAGATTTTATCTGGCCAGCACTCACACTTGTGCTCTTAAAATGTAATCTCTGAACATTTTCTCTTCGTACATTTCTCAGTTTGGCTTCAAACACAGTCACATGACCACTTTTGGAATCAGGGGGAACTGGGGGACGGGGGTCTCAATAGAAGAGAGAATCCCCCCCCCCCTCAATTTTTTTAAATATATTTTCTACTCTAGTGGTAGGCTATTACTTCTGGGATCAATAAAGTGCCAGTGTTACACTACCATATTCTACTCTACTCTCCTTTCCTGTATTCCATTCCAATATACTCTAATCTACTCAATTATCCTCTCCTCTGCTTTACTCTATACTCTTGTGTCATCCACCACCCTATCCACCTTGAGATCACTCCAGACCCTCTGGCACAATTTAAACAATGTTCATGACTGGACTATTCTGACCAAAGCAATGAGGAGAAAACAAAACAAACGCACAGCAGCACAGCACCCCATTGCAGTGATCGACCATGGGGTGCTTTGCATGAGTACAGAAGTATATGGCGGTAATCCCTTTATGTAAAAAGTGGTGCTTGATACATGCAGCACAGCCTGGGGCTGAACACCACCAGAAGAACTATATTGGCTTGCATTTTAAAGATGATAAACCTCTACAATTTTTGGTTTGTAAAGATGTGTAGGCTACTATAGGCTATTTAATTGTGAACTTACGGTAATAGCCTAAAAGGCGTTGTGAAGTTACAAATGAATCTGTTACATCCGATTCTATAGCCGAATAGTGGCAGGGACAAACCCCGTGTGGGCAGTGCAGACTGGTAGCCTACGGTAAAGACAGGGGTTTCTCAGAAACAGACGAAGGCCTACTGTAGGATAGGGTGCCTTGACCGCAAACAGTGCCATTCGCACAGCTAGTTGGACAAATGGAAATGTGCGGGGGTGGGAAAACGGCAACGTTCAACAGCCTCAACCCCATATTACGAATAAAATACAACATACATTTTTGTTGACAAATTTGATCTTGTCACATTCTAACTAAACGTTGGGTGATCAGCATTTTGAGTTCGTTTGAACCATGTGGTGGTGTTTAAGGGCTTTTCACAATTTTAGATAAACCGCTCTTACTCAACCACCGCGCAGCGACACGCGGGGATATTTTGTAAGTGTCCACTTTGGGATACATGTTGCTGTTGAAGGGTTTGGATTATGACAACACCGTAAAGTAACACCGTTATGACACAAACCCCCCAATATTCAAATCTGGTCAAAATGTCCCCCCCCCCCCCCCCCCCCCCAATATATTGATATAAAAATATAAATGTACTACGCTACGAAAGGCAACCACGCACGCTGTCCGAAATTATCATAACAAATTTAATTCGTCGCCCCCCAATGTTGACTCCATGGCTACGGCCTTGGATTATGAGATTATAGAGAAATTTGACAGGATTTTCCAGGGTGACGTCATCGTGTGGTCGTAACGCATGCAGGAAGTGCAGGTGCATCATCAGCATCAACACAACAGTTGCGTGTGCAGACAACATTCACCTCTTTTCGGTTTTGTTTTTAGACAGCGGCAGTGTTTCGCTCTTCCGTACACAGCGATGTCTTTGAATAAGAACAACTCTGAATCCGGAGGTGTCATCATCAACAACAGTGAAAGGTAGCTCATCACTATGTCGTTGTTGTTAGCTCTAGCTTTTAGGGATAGTCTACGGACTAGCCACGCACTGTGGCCATCACACAGTAAGCTAGCGATGTGACGTTGGGACCAAACATAGCTAGCTAGCAAACTAGGCCATTTGAGTGTTATTGTACTCTTGGGTGGCGTTTTTTACACTTATCCGTACAATTTGTCAAGTAGATGGGCTGTGCATGTCTTTTCAAAACTTGCTAGCTATGAAGCAATTTTACTTGGTCGTAAAATTCCCATCATCACTTGATGACCGTTGACAACAACTGCATTGGGACTGGACTAACGATGACTGTGTTAACAGCAGAGTAACACAGCCAGTTAAGACAGGTATCTTTCCACGTATTTTTTTGCTGTAGTAACGTTTAATCAGCCATCGACACAGTTCACGTAAATCAATCAAGCGTATAAGTAAGCAAACGCGGTGTCTCAAGCAGCAGGCTAGCTCTGTTCTAGAATCCTTGTGATACTGCGTAGCTAGGGCCAAGGCCACCAATTAAACCAACCCTTTCCCGAACATTCGTATGACAAAGTGATGTTGCTGTTATCTAGTTCAACGTTGTCCTGGTAAACCTATTAAGTATTGCAGGTAACCCACCTGACTGACAGTGGCGTGTGACCTGTAATCCTATTATTGGCTACTATTGTAAGAGAGGTTTACTAACTGATGAACTGGAGAGTTGCATAATGACCATGATGTCATGGTTGCTATTTACTCACTGTTTATGAAACGTTAGCCTAATTAGGAGTAATACTCAACTGTGGCCAGTGACGGTATGCCAACACCCAAATAATTGTCTGTGTGTGTATGTGTGTTTGTGCAAACCGCATGTGTGTGTGACCAGTGTTTTGATGAGCTTTGAGAATGTGGAGCTGGTCTTCTGTGAAGCAGACTCCCTCCCTGAAGCCTTCAGGAAGAACAAGAAGGGAAGCATATATCTGACTCCCTACAGGGTAAGACAGAGGCCAGACGCCCAGACACACACGCACACACACACACACAATGTCCCTGCAGCAATCTTCTTGCTTAGTGATGAAACGGGCCTATCTTAGCTCAGTGCAATCTTTTATCTTCACATAACGAAGGCTGATTGACAGTTAAAGTGTGTGCTGCTGGACATGTTGACAGTTGGAGTGTGTGTGAGGATGCTGACAGTTGGTGTGTGTGTGTGGGGGGGGATGTTGACAGTTGGTGTGTGGGAATGTTGACAGTTGGTGTGTGTGTGTGTGGGGGGATGTTGACAGAGTGTATGTGAGGATGTTGACAGTTGGAGTGTGTGTGTGTCTCTCCTCAGGTGATTTTCCTGACCAAGGGTCGCGACGCTCTACAGTCCTTCATGATGCCCTTCTACCTGATGAAGGGATGTGAGGTCAAACAGCCTGTACTTGGGGCCAACTACATCAAAGGCATCATCAGCGCAGAGCCCGGAGGTGTGTGATTGCATTTCTGAGGAGTGTATGCAGTTCAACATGCCGTACCAGGAGCCTGTTTCCACTCATCCTCAACATGTGTTTTCCTGTCTGTCTGTCTGCTCCTCCCTCCATCCCTCTCCTCCCCTCCCTCATCCATCCATCCACCTCTCCCTCCCTCCATCCACCTCTCCCTCCCTCCATCCCAGGAGGCTGGGAGGGCTCTTCCTCCTTCAAGCTGGTCTTCGCGGCGGGAGGCGCCATCGAGTTTGGACAGTACATGCTCCAGGTCGCAGCGCAAGGTACCACAGACAGCCCCGCCCCCGTCAACAAACACATCGTCTAGGCAGTTTTCTATAGGCTGTATGTGTATTTACAGCTATATATTCATTATACATGAATGCAGTTTGCATAGTTACAGGTTTACAAAATATATATAAGATGTACACGCTCATTTCACGAATGGAGCAAAATCGGAAACTGCGCGTGGAAGATGAATAATCAGACAGATCCGGTCGAACTGAACAGCTGAAACGGGGCACTTTGTTCCAGTGAGCCGACTACCTCTGTCATTCTCGAACCGTTTCAGCCTCCAGAGGGCAGCCGGTGGCTGGGGGCTTCGGGGGCTGCCCCTACATGGCTAACGGGGCCTACGCCTACCCCCCTCCCCCTACCAACGGGATGTACCCAGCTGGGCCTCCCCCGGGGTACTCCTACCCCAACCCCCCTCCTGCAGGTAAGTCAGCCCCACAGGGACAGGGCCACGTTTTCCCCCGTCGTTTTCACTGCAGGGCGGGAGAGACAGAGCGGGAGAGAGAGGGAGTGTAGACTGGAGATAGTTGATACATACTGAGGTCAAAGCTGATTGATTTTACAAGTACGCTTGTTATGAAAGTATCAGTATCTGCTTTTGTTTGGATTCTCTGTCCACCTTTGTCAGAAAAGCCACACCAGCACACTCAGGGGAATGGGTGGAGCTCAGTGGTGGAGCTATTGGCTGCACCCCACACACACACACACACACACGCTGAACAGTGCTTGCAGATGACAGTGAACACATGAAGGGATGGTGACTGTTCCGTGTTCCGCAGGTGCATTCTACCCCAGCCCCCCAGCGTTTGAAGGCCCCGCTGCCTACATGCCCCCTCCCCCCTACTCTGCCCCCCTGGGACAGCAGGCCCCCCTGCAGCCAGACCTGCCCTCCACACCCGCAGGTGAGCCACCCCCCCCCCCCCCCCCAGCAAGCACACAACCATATGGTTTTAATGGTGCGATGACGTAGTATTTATTAATTAATGCTCATCTTCCTCCTCCTCCCTCTCTCCTTCTCCTCTGTTTCTATCTCCCCCCTCCCATTCCCCCTCCATTTCCTCTCTCCCCCTCCTCCTATTCTCCCCCAGCTGAGGCCAAAGCAGCAGAGGCAGCAGCCAGTGCTAGCTGTGCCACGCTTCCCCCAACCCATGTCTACCTACCACAGGTAGGCCTACCCGTCACCATGGTTACGGTGAGGGGCATCGTTAGACCCTTTTTACTGGGGCACGTGCCCCAGTTTTTTCTGCTGTGCCCCAGTAAAATCTAGTTTGAGTTTTAACAATTTACTTTATTAGGCAGTGCATTCATTTAGATAGATAACCCCTCAAAAAAATTACGCAGTATCCCAATCAACGCTTGTACAGAAGTGTTTAATCGAAAACACAAACCAATGCACTCAGAATTCCATGTCAGCGTGCTCTTCTGAGCTTGCCAAATAGCCACTGCAGCACGCACACAGAAGTCCAGGTGTCGGACTCGGCACACAAGTCAGAATTGAGGTAGGCTAAGAAAACATTACAAAACGAAAGACAGTTTCTAAATGATAGGCCTACCGATCATCTTAATTTGACTCAAACTTAAAAACAATATTACATGAAGCTCAAAAAACAGTAATTGCGCTCAAATGAATGCGGAAAAATTTTTGTGCGTTCGCATTAACTATTGATGTCCCTGCCAAAGCTGATATCAGACCTGCGTCTCTGAACTGTTGTATCGTGGGTTAAGCAAGGGGAGTTTCTATAGCCGAGTAGTGCATTGTGCACAGCAAGCTTGGAAGAAAAAAAGGCATAAACAGAGGCCCGTGCCCCAGTAGAGTTTTATGTCTAACAACGATGCATGCTTTCACTATAGTCCAGCCCAGTGCACATGGTGACTCTAATCATACCTCTGAAACAAAGGGGGCCTTGTATTTCCCTGGATGTAATGTTTAATATTGAACTCCTCCCTCTTCCAGGACAAGCCCCCTCCCTACTCTCCTCCCGAGGACAAGAAGACCCAGTAGTGTTGCAGTTTCTCGAACCCCCCCCACCCCTCCTCCCCCATTGCTGGGAGCCCATCCTATAATCCCTCCTTCCCTTTGCTGTCTTCTGGCCTGGGTGATGGTAGACCTGCTCATTATGTCTCTTTTGTCGTCTCCCATACCTCCCTGCCTCTCGTCCTCATTGTCCTCATCGTCATCCTCTCCTTGCCCTCGTCCTCTCCTCGTCCTTCTTTTTACACTCCTTCTCATATTCCTCCTGATGGTTCTTACTGTCTTCAGCCACGCTCCAGCCCCTCCCCCCTCAGCTACAATACAGACAAACCTGACGCCAACTGAAACACACAGCATTTCCGTGTCTCTCAGACTGGATGACGTGAATGTCGTTTGAGCCAAAGTTGTCAGGTTTTGAGAATGTTCGAGGTAGGGAATGTGATTCAGTCGATAATCCAGATACTAACAACTTGGCTAAAACTGACCGATTGCTGCCCTAGGGCGTCAGATGCAAAGTCAATGTAGATATGGAAGAAAAGAAAGAAAAAACATGAAAAAAAATAGAAAGCTTAACATTTATTTCATATGACTGCTGATCTATTGAACTGGACAGAATGAAGTAATTACTTTGCTACTCTTTCCAGGTCGAGCTAAATGCAGTGTTTTATTTTTCTAATTTATGTCTCGAGTGTACATGCTTTTGGCCATTCATCTTCAAAGTGAGAAAGAGAATAGCTGTGTGTAGGCAGACCAGATCTCCTGGGAAAACAGGGTTCATCTCAGCACCTGACTAACCTAACTACTAGAAAGGTGGTGGTGGGGGGGGGGGGGGGGGGTGCTGATATTAGGTAGTAATGACCAATGCCAAAGCAGAATAGCCGGTGTTGTGTCTGTCATGTCCAGCGGTGCATCCCTGATCCCCGATTAAAGCTCCCCTCTGGGGCATCCAGGCCAGGGGTGACGCCCTGCTTTTACCCGGGGATTATCGCGTGTGAGAGTATAGATCCCAGCGATGTCACATCCTGGCCTGCCACTGCCCTCTCCATGAACATTCTAGAACACGCGCACGCTGCGTTCCGGACTCCCTGGGAACAGTCTGGAACCTGGCTGGTAGTCACGTGGAACGACAGCAGCGCTTCTATTTCTTTGTTCTTTGCTGACACACGTTTGAGGTCGATCTCTCCGAATCTATTCGGAGCACCTTGGTAGTTGGGCCTCTCTCTGTCCAGCCGTCTTTCTGTGTTTGTGGCACGAATCGGGTGGCTGATTCGTCGCACTTTCAGAACGCCATGCATCAGAACCCAGTTTGCTCTGTCATCGCTGTGTGTACAATAATAGTTATACGTAATATATGGCTATTTATTTCACTATCTCCCTTCTAAGTTATTTAGTATTTTATTATTATGAATGGTCAAATGTATTATTGAACTAACTAAAAGCATGGTATCAGTTGTGAACTTAACACAGTATGCATTGGATTGGATTTTATTAAACTGATCTTCTGTGATGTGAAGTGTTATGTTATTTATTACTCTTAAATTACGGTATGTAATTCTATAATGATGGTGTCGTACCACATACTAAATTGTATGGATATATATATGGATAAGATACAATGGATACTGTAAAACTGAATAGGCTGTCCACCAGTAGGCCCTACTGTGATAATATTACAATCTTCATCCAAGGACATTTTGAGCCAATAGAAATGCAGGACGCATATGGTTTACACGTCAATACATTAGTACCATGTTGCAGGTTTTCAAAGTGCAAACTCTGGAAATGGATTATTGACGATAAGCATGGTATCACTTGTGAACTTAACAGTAGCCTATGCATGAAACTTTTATTAAAAGGACCTTGTTCTATGCGTTCACATGAGTTACAGTATGTATTAGTAAATCCCATCTGTACTCCCAGCACAGTGCAGATGTTCATGATCTTCAGTGCCAAGAAGGCTCTCAGTGAAAAGTCATCCGACTTTAAATGTGCTTATCCCTTCTCTCAGCTACAGTACTGCCGATCTGTGCTTCCGGAGAACCTGTGCAAATCAGTTTATCCCTGGGGATCGTCCGCTGTGCAGAGTCGTGTTTACCAGAACATTCCCGGTTCACAGCTGTTCTTGGTAATCACTTGTCAAGTCAATGTGTCTCAAAGAGGCCAGCACGAACATTAGTATCGTACTAATCTTCCACGCAGACGTTATCGAGTGAAATCCCAAATGTACCTGAGCTACCGAGCTATATGACGCTATCGCTGCCTTGTAGGGTGCCACCGTCGCTGTCTGTGTCGGTGCTAAAGCACAAACTTTCGGGCATCCAGCAGGTTCATGAACTTGCATTAGCATATGTGTTTGGGAGCTGCAATAAAATTACAAACTACTCCGTATTATTATTTTTTTGCTTGGCTGACTATACACGACTACTTTTGTGATTGGTTCAAATACGTGTTCTATCGGCCGGTGTCCCAGCTACCCCACAAAGGTAACACGTCTCTGGGGACTAGATTGAAGAAGGATGACAATCTAACATCTGTACATAGGGTGGGACCCCATACTTATAACTTGCTTATTTTTCTATATGGGTTTCTGCGCCCACTAAAACCTCCACCCGACTGATCTGAAAAAACACAGAATGGCTTGAAGCAAAATGAAGGCTGATCCAGCTAAGTAAAAGGTGACACCACCTATCAACCTACACCCTCCAGATAAAACTATCCCGTTTCCTCCCCGGTTACAGTTCTGAGAAGACGATTGGTCAAGAAAGTGGTCACAAGGTCAGGTCCTAGAGAAAGGCAGGAAGTGTCTCTCTTTTTGCTGGCCAGGACAAGGCTTGGCCTCTTAGACAACACTACACTGAAGCTACTCAGTATAGACCTAGAAGTTAACCCTACCCTCTGATACAGAGTCAGACCTAATTCATCCACTATCCCCAGAGAGTCTAAGGTTAGGAACAGAGGCAGGTGAAGGACACAGTAGATAGGTGAATCTTCAGGGCGTCCTCTACTTTGATCAGCCGAAAAGTCCGTTCGCCACATCACTTCCTGTACAGTCATCAAGTGAAGCTTTTGCCCTCAGTTCCCTTTCCCCTTGTGTCCCGTGGCGTGTGGGTGTTGTTGGTGGGCTAGGGGGAGCAGAGCGTGATGCTGACTCCCTCCCCTATCCAGCAGGCTGGGAACAGCTCCTGGGTGAAAGCGCAGTGGAAGGCGTGCAGCCTGGTCTGGCCGTCGCCGTAGTAGGTGAGCGTGCCCGCCTCGTAGTCCAGCAGCATGCCCACGCGCTGGTGCTGCTGGGAGTGGCCGGCCACGGCCTCACGCCGCCCGCCGTGCCACGCGTTCAGCTGGCGCTCGTCCAGCTGCAGGCTCCAGGACAGCTCGTTCATGCCCACCATGCACCGCTTGCCTTTCTCCTTGCGGGGGATTCCCTCGTAGGTCACCTGAGGAGGGCAGGGGGGAGGGGGGGACGCGAGGGGGGAGAAGAGGAAAGAGGTGGGGAGGGGAGGGGAGAGGAAAGGGGAGAGACATCAGGTTTCTGTCAGTCCTGGTTAGTGATGTCACTGCCAGGGGTTACCACACTGTTTGTTCATAGATTTCCATCACTTTTAACCAAACCATAAAACGTGTTTTTTTATTATCAAATAACCAGATCTGTGAAGCCCTCTGACACTGCTTATAAAATGGACTATATAAAAAAACGTGATATGACAATTGGATTAAATGTACTGTACATCTGTGGAACTCTCTGGAACATTGCTTATAGGGAAAAGACTAAATAAAAAGTGATTTGGTGCTTGGGTTGGACTCACCCCCAGGTAGGCCCAGGGCTTGGACACCTCCAGCTCCCAGTAGTGCTGGCCGTGGGTGAAGCCCTGGAAACACAGCACCTGCCAGGTGTGGTCGAAGCGTGCCTCGTGGGCGGGGACGGGACGCGGCCCCGACGTCAGGTGCTCCGCCCGGCGGTTCTCCTGGGACAGGAGCAGGTGAGCGTTGGCAGTGCGGGGGTCAAAGGTCAGGGAGCAGCGGTCTGGGAGGAGGAGAGAGGAGAGGATGAGGAGATTCACTGAATATGAAAGGATGGCGAAGATTTCTTGGGAGTCACAGTTCATTTGAGGAAATCAGTCATTTGAAATGTTTTTATGGTTGCGGTTTCCAGGCGACCCATGTGGGGTGAAGTTTGGTGAAGACAGAACGTACATGCGTTGAGGCCATGTTTCCCTCCTGGATAACAGGGGGCAGCAGGGCTTGGAACCACTGCCAGCACCGGACGCTTATCCTGGGGGGAACCTGAGCGAAGGAGGTTTAGGACAGAGAGGTAGAAAAGGGTTCAACAAGAGAAAGAGCGAGAGAAACAGAGAGAGAGAGACAGAGAGAGAGAAGGAGGTATGGGAGGTTTAAGACAGAGACACAGAAAAGGATGCCCAACAAGAGAGAAAGAGATCCCTTTCATACATCTGCATGTCGCTTTGGATGAAAGCGACCTGCTAAAGGCATGAGATGCACTGGAACGTAAGACCGGCTCACCCTGCTTGTCCTGGCCCACTGCCGCGCACACGGCCTTCTCCAGATCTTCAGACACCAGCTTGGAGATGCGCGACAGAACGTCCGTGACGCCGTTCAGCCTCTCCTGGAGGTTGCAGGTCACATCCACAGGAACGTCCTGCTGGCGAGGAGCCTCCACCAGCCGAGAGTCCTGAACACAGACGCAGGGTCAAAGGTCAAAAGACATCAGCTCTCTTCGGGATTGGCCGTTTCTAAGATAGATATTGTTGGCATTGTGTTATGCTTTATAGCTTTTAAGCAAAGTGTTACGGTAAAGGCAGGAGAGAAGGGAAAACATGCGGCAAAGGGCCAAGACCTCTCCGTTTGAATAATGCAGCTTTTATGAAAATTTGGGCCTGTCGTGTTTTTAACCCTTGGGTTATCTTCGGCCATCAGTCATTGTGACCCACCGTCGTATTGCGACAACTTTACCGCATACAAAAACAAAGTGAAGCATTTTCTTCCCCACATCGTTAACAGAAAATGCTTTTTATTCGTTTTTGTATTGGGTAAAGTTGTCGCAACACAACGATGGTTCATGTGACCCGAAGGCAGCACAAGGGTTAAGGTTTGGGTAATATCTTCGCTTGTTGCTACAAGCAGTTATCAAAACCGTCTTCCCATTCTCAAAGCCATTGGAGGTATGACTACACTATGATGATTATAGGGGGATAGCAAGTGTACTGTTGCTGGTAAAGTTGTGGGGCGTTTGACAGCAGATAAAGAACAGGATGACTTAACCCCAGCCAGGTTCAAATCTCCACCGGTTGTCTGTCGCTTTGGACAGAAATCTCTGTTCAATGGCTACATTATGATTAGGATCTGGCTATGTGTTGGTAAGCAGCAGGGTGAGTTTTGAACCTGTATTAGCTGTGGGTCAGGGAGGTCACGCAGAGCTGCTATCTGGCCCTGTCTCTCCCTGAGCTCCTGGGCTCGCTCTCTCAGGGAGGCCAGCCTGGCCTCTGCCTGGCCCAGGGTCCTCTCCTTCTCCCGCTCCAGGAACCCCTCGGTGGAGTCCCGCTTTTCCTGCAGCACCTTCAGCAGCAGGCTGAACTTGGCTTCCACCCAGTGGGAGGTCTGGTCCAGGGTCACCTTTACACCGGGGGCAGAGGAAGAGCGTTGGACCACCGTCAGAGCGGGAAGTCATGTCAACACAGCCATCAGTTTGGAACGAATCAACTATCAGTTTGGAACGAATCAGCCATCAGTTTGAAATGAATCAACTATCAGTTTGGAATGAATCAACTATCAGTTTGGAATGAATCAGACATCAGTTTGGAATGAATCAGCCATCAGTTTGGAATGACATTTTTAGTGAAAGCTCAAATCCATTGGGATGTCTCAATAAAATATATTTTAACTGGCTTTACTGTTATGTTATGACATGAGGTATGACAGGGGAGGTAAGATTGAGCAACAGCAAATGGGTTCGTTTCTACCTTGGCTTTTTCAATGTTCTCCGTCAGCTCGGCAATGCTCCTCTCGGTCTCCTCCATGCGTTTCCCCATGTCCACACTCTTCCTTCTCAGAAGCCTCTGTGGAAGCACACAAACAGATGGATGGGTGGATGGAATGATGGACGGACGGAGGAAATGATGGATGGGTAGACAGACAGACACAAGACAAATCCGGGATCGCCGTTGGCATGCAAGCCTACCTCTCGTTCCTCCCTCTCCACCTCTACCAGCACCTGGCTGTGGTTCTTGCACTCGTGGAGGGCACACTCGTAGCACACACACATGTTGTCCTGCTTGCAGAAGTACACCAGGGGCTTCCTGTGGCGCTCGCACAACACCGGGGCCGTGTCCCGGGCGCTTTCGCCCCTCGTCACCGCGGCCGACGGGTCCCTGCCGAGGGCGCAGGCGCCGCTCGCCGTGGCCTCGCCCAGGAGAGAGAGCGACACGTTGCGTTTGAGGACGGGCCGGGTGGCAAACTCCTCGAGGCAGACGGGGCACTGGGGTCCGATGTTGGAGCGGCTCTTGGCGTCCCAGTGGGCCTTGATGCAGTCGTGACAGAAGGTGTGACCGCATGGGAGGGTGACAGGGACTCTGAACCAGTCCAAGCAGATGGCGCAGGATAAATTGTGGGACTCCATCCCTTTGAGATTAAGGGTGTAGGCTGGTGGCTACACACATTCACTTCTGGGGAAATCGTTGAACAGGAGACATGATGAGAGATATTTTCCAAGGAAAGAACATTTTGTAGACATAGGTGTGTTGATTGGTGAGTCTTCATCTTAAAGGAACTAATTAATATAGGTGTTCATCTTATAATATACATTCCACGTAATCATGCTAGCACCACAGAAACTGGATCACAGCCTGGTATAATATGGGGTGATAATTTGACACATCAACACAACTACCCACTGTAGCTAAAGGCTAGCAATGTTAGGCTAGCTTGTTACCTCGCTAGCTGACGTTAGCTTGCTAGATCAACCATGTAGATGTAACCAAGTCGAAACGTCAACACAGTTCTACAACATTAGGCGAATACAGTTTTAGCCTTTATTAACGTTTCTTTTTTCTGTACTCACCATAAATTGAGCGGTCTTCACCAGTTAAGTAAATTAATGTAGAGCATCTGATTATGAATAGTGTATCAGTTTTGTGGAGATGCCTCCCCAAGCTCCGGCGTAGGATGACGAAAAACGCTAAATTATGAAACGTCATTTGCGCGCTTACGTCATTCACTGTACCAAAATGGCGCTGCGGATGGTTTGCCTCTCAGCGTTACGAACGGGCACGGATTTAGGGGTCAATAATGCAAGAACATTCGGGACTACAGGTGCTAATTTTGATTGTGGTCAATTTATAACTAATACTTTGCATTTTATAAGTGATGTCAACAGTTTTGTAAAGCAAGCGGTGCGTATGCAGTGCATTAACCGGCTAGCTAGTCGTTCTAGTGTCAATCCTCGTGTAAATCTCTCCCCTACTACTAACGTTAGCCCATTTGGGGTCAGTCAGTGCGCTATACTAATTTTCCCTACCAATGAGAGAAATCAACCTCTAGACTACCTTTCTTTGTCATTATTGAATAATCATATATGGTAGTTATTCCTGTCCATTCGTACTGCACGTAGGTATGCAGGCTGCAGCCATCTAACGTTAGCTATTTTTGTGTGGTCATGATGTAAATGTAATGTCTTAGTTAACGGCTTAATTCATAATTGTGTCTGCGTTTTGTATGTTTAGCCAATCCTAATGTAACAAATGTTGTTTTTGCATTTCAGCAAACTTATGCCGCCGAAGGGTAGGTCCTCTAGGTCCAATGCCAAATGAAGAAATAGACTCCACCAACCTCGAGTCGGTAGAGAAATACCGGAGCTACACCCGGTACCTGAAAAGAGCTGAAGAGGCGATGAACTCACCGGCCTGGTGGAAAACTTACAAACAGTACCTAAATCAAGAGGATCCTCACCATGGTTAATGTCATCCGCCTAACTGTATTATAATTAATAAAAAAAACAGACATTATACTTTATAATATCGCTACGTTAATGATAACAGCATCTCTTCGTCCTGTGTTTGCGCAGGCGAGGAGAAAGTGGATATCGGGCTGCCTCATGGACGCGCTCCCAGGGCCAAAGAAGCGAGGGAGCGGAAGAAGATTGTGAAGGAGAACAGAAAGAGTTTAGAGCTGGAGAGAGCCACCCGTCTACAAACGTGTATGTCTTCTGGCTAGTCCAAGCATGATAGACCCACTCAGCTAGGTCACAAGCCTCAACACCAGTGTGTACGGCATTTACAGGGTGTATAACATTTGTGGTGTGACTAAGCGAACAAGCTGTTGGGTTATGTACAATACCTTTTCCCAAGTCAATTAAATGAAGCACTGAC
Source organism: Thaleichthys pacificus (assembly GCA_023658055.1). Classification (NCBI taxonomy): domain Eukaryota; kingdom Metazoa; phylum Chordata; class Actinopteri; order Osmeriformes; family Osmeridae; genus Thaleichthys; species Thaleichthys pacificus. Next base: position 6,634,349 of record CM042856.1, read on the forward strand.
ATTGACAGTGGCCGTCAGGATCAGTAAAGTGAATTGAAATGAAACGGGCAGCCATGTATTTCTCCCATAATCCTTTGTGTTTGTTGGCCTCTAGTTAAGATTCCCATGGAGCGCGTGGAGGCGTGCTGGGAGGAGACCAGCTGGGCCTACCACGTCAAGAGGCTGGCAGATCACCACGGGATCTACAAGGATCTGTTTCCCAGGGCCTACTTTGTGCCCCGAGTCAAACTCGGCATCAGCTATGGGCAGGACAACAGTGCCCAAGTGCATCATGGGAATCATCTAACCCCCACAGAGGTGAGTGACTGATGGGAGGGATGCCTTTGTTGAAACGGGAGGGTAAAGCTCAGTGGTTAGAGCAGGTTCAGATACCTCCGTGTTGTACATCTCTTTTGATAAAAGTGACTGCTAAATAAATACATGAGATTGGGCATTAAATGATGACATTAAATGACATAGTACTGTGGCCCAGTCTAGAAAGGTGCTCTGAGACATCTGACAGAATGTTGTAGGGACAATAACTGTTGATCAAAAACTGTAGTGAATCTTAACCTGATCCAGAATCTTAACCTGATCCAGAATCTTACCTGATCCAGTTCTCAAACTCCAACATAGTCCAGTTCCTTAAGTCACTGCAGGCTGACTGACTGGGGGATAGCGAGTCTTGACATGTGTCCCACACAATAACATGATGTTCAAACCATGCTTTTAACCTTTAAACCATGCATGACATTCACAACGCCTCTATTGATCTGTGTGTGTGTGTGTCAGGCGGCTGTAGCTCCTCAGGTCACCTTTGAGGCAGAGGAGGGCTCCCTGTGGACTCTATTGCTCACCAGCCCAGGTGAAGACCGAACTCCGCACCGGCGTCCTGGATGCATCTCTGGTGCACTTCTCTAACTCCACCACTAGGTGGCAGTAAGCTCCACTGGTTCAAACATCAGACAGGTTCATCATGTTTTTTGTTTTTTCTCGTTTCAGACGAGCATTTACAGGAATCGGAGGGCGAGTATTTACACTGGCTAGTGTGAGTATACGCCTTCTCTAAACAAAGAGAGTCAACAAGAGTCAGATAAAGTGTTCCACTCCCCCTTGCATGCTATGAGCCCATCCTATGAAATGGTCCATTCTATCCAGCCTCTATTTGGCAACAGATCCTGGCTTGACAACAGATGTCAACTTGGCGACGCACTGCATTCAGAATCGATTGGTATCATAATACCCCAACCTCAAAATCCCCCAAACCTCAAAGTCCCCACTCCCAGGATGCACTTGGCGTTCCTCAGGGGCATCACACGAGGAGCCTCCTGTGGAATGAGCTCAACTAACCACCGTCCCCCGTCGTCATGCTGCAGGGGGAATATCCCGGGAGGTGTGGCCCAGTCCGGTGAAGAGCTGGCTTCCTATCTGCCCCCGTTTCCAGCGAAGGGCACCGGTTTTCAGCGCTTCATCTACGTGCTCTTCAAACAGGACCGACGCATCGACTACCGGGCCCACGAGTCAAACCGGGCATGGTGAGCCATGTTTCCTGTTCCCATCTTCACAAACACTGCAAATTGCACAGTGTTCCACATCCCGACCACAGGACAGGCTCAGAGGCACACTAACAGAGCCCCGGGCTCCCTCCACCCCTCAGTGTCTCTCTGGCGGAGCGCAGCTTTAAGACGGTGGACTTCTACAGGAGCCACCAGGACAGCATGACTCCAGCGGGCCTCGCATTCTTCCAGTGTCAGTGGGACCCCTCGGTCACCAACACCTTCCACAACACACTCCGTAAGTCCACACACACTCCGAAAATCCACACACATAATCCGTAAATCCACACACACACACACACACAATCCGTAAATCCACGAACACATAATCCGTAAATCCACTCACACACACTCAACTTCTGACCATATTCTAAGTCCAAGAGTTCAAAAACAGTGAGGAAACCAGTTAAAGTTTTGATGCAAGTAGGAGTTTAATTCAGCTCAATATGCCATATTAAACAAAGAGAAGGTTCCAGGGGACAAATTTACACCCCTGAACTTTTAAAATACCTATTTGCCTATTATCCATCTTATAACAACCATGTCCTATTGGTCCTCATCTGGTTTTACCAAGCCTTCTCAAATTCTGCTGATTCTAGAAAGTTTTAGGGGCTTTTTCCTGCTGCCAAATTTGCCTACTACACCCTAAAGAGACGCCTTAGTCTCAAACATCCTCCCTAACCTAACTATCTCTGTTCCCTCTAACTGTGTAACTACTCTGAACTTTCCATATCACACATATCAAAACTACAACTTAATCATTCTATGTTACGTGAGTTTCTTAGTGTAAATTATTATTTGGCCTTAAGCCCACACACACCACACTCCGTAAATCCTCACACACACCACACTCCGTAAATCCTCACACACACCACACTCTTTGAGTCCAAGTCCCCACATCAGTTTTAAATAAGTACGGGCACCTGAGAGGGTAACTTTCCAGCAAAGTGATGGCTTGGGAATCTTAACATGAGTTTAATAAAGCAGTCTTTGTTGTGTGTCCCCTCCTGCAGACATGAAGGAGCCCGTGTTTGAGTTTGTGCGTCCGCCCGTGTACCACCCTCCCCAGGTGAAGTACCCCCACCGCCAGCCGCTACGCTACCTGGACCGCTACAGGGAGGGACACAAGCCAACGTTTGGGATCTACTGACCCCACACTCGCCTGACAACTGGAAGCACGATCCGAGCTCGGATCACTTTGTCGTTATTTATGGAAGGTCACTCGGACATTGCAACGAAGACGCAATGGTTTCAACTGTAAACATCGGCTTCATTTGGTTTGGGAAAACCGCTTTCCCCAACTAAGGACTTCTTCACTTGAAATCCAAAGGCACCGAAGTGTTAGGGCTGTTAAGATCGGCAACATAAAAAAGATAGCATTCTCAGTTATATGTATGACAAAAAGGCTATGATAAAGCGTTTTTCTACTGTAACCACTGTCTGGTTTGCTGTAGTTTCTGAGGTTCCTGACCCTGCGTTTTCATGTTGAATCATTCCTGGAACAGAAAGTCTCCAATTTGAGTCCAAGTTTAACTTGGGAAACTAAAAGTTGAGGTAGGAAATGTGAGGTTGGAAAAAGGTAAAGCAAAAGACGGGAGGTACTTTATTACTTTATTGTTCTATAAAAATAAATCAACATTGACAAAGTTAGCGATTTGGAATCAATATTTTCAAGTTTGCATAACATTTTCTTTGATTCATTTAATTAACTATACAAAATAATGATAAGAAAATGCATCGATTTCATGTTCAGTCGTGATCAGCTGAGCCACGTTCGTCATTTGTACAACATTACCAACCAACACAGGCAGTAGTACAGCAGGAACCAGCATCTCAGGGATGTCTGTGACGGAGGGAGAGGAGAAGAGGAAGGGAGGGAGAGTGAAAGCTGGACTAAGAGCTGTGGTCCAAGTGTGTGTGTCAATTTCTGGCAACCAGGCTCCTGTGTCTACCACAACAAGCAGCTTATTCCAACTGCGTGTGTCTCGTGGAAATCTGAATATCGGCTCAAAACAATGAAATGTCTTTTGAATAAGTATTTCTTAAACAACTATTAATCAAAACCATCTGCAGATGGAAACCATGTGCATTTAAAGGCAGTGCGTCTTACAGCTTCTAATAACCCACATCTCAAGCTCACGTATTTAAAAGGCACAATAAGTCGTTTTCTGTTCAATCATTTAGCAGCCACAGGTAATGAAACTGCCTTCCTCTTTCTGTCCTGTTATAAATCCCCAGTTCACTACCTGGGAAAACAGTCCCTCTTGTATTTCCTGTAGCAATAAAGAGTAGGCCCTCGAGTAGTTTATGACACGAGAACACAAATGTCATAAGCAAACAGATGAACAAATAATGTTACTAACAGAGTTGTCCATTAGAGTGTAGTGGGCCCCTGTGTTCTGGCCACCAGCAACATCTCCTCCACGTCCTGCAGTTTTTCCCTGGGTTTTCCTCTGGCCTCCCCCCTCCTCACCTCCTCGCTGTCAATTTTCTCCCAGTCTGAGAAAAACACAGGTTTCACTCCTGCACAGACAGATCCAGAGTCAGAATAAAGACATGTTTTCAACATCATCATGTGGTTGTCATTCCTCACCAGGCCATAGCACATTCCTTCTACGTGAAACCTCCTGCCCACGTAAATGTAGCCAAGGCTAAGTAAGACCAGTTTGTCCATGGCTAGTGCTCAAGCGACTTTCGGTTACTACAGACTTGCTTCTCTGTCGCTATACACTTTTATTGCCCCCAAGCGCTTTTTAACAGCCCCCTTAGCCCCTACGTACCAGGCCTGACCCAGAAAACAACGTGCTTTTCATTGTTCGTTATTCCCACCCAATTCATGTCACTGGATAGCACAATGGTTGCACAAAGGTCAATTTGTCATCATTTCTAAGCATGTGAAAGAGAGTTTCACAACAGTTTCGCTCTGGATAAGAGTGTCTGCTAAATGACTAAATGTACAATAAGCCATAGCCATAGTTTTTTTCCACAGAAAGAAGCATATTCATGTTTTAGCGGATTCCATGTCCGTCATGGTCAGATCATCGAAAATGTCCAGTGTCCTGGAAAATGACCTCTAGAAAACAAAGGGAACCTTGTTTCTGATTGTAATTCATTGGGATTAAATGCAGAATTCCTGATTCTCCTCCAACAACTCTTGGACTGCAGTTGCTCTGTACTATTAATGTAGTATTGTCGCTGTGTGTTGACTCTGACCACCAAAATGTGAAAACAAGGTGCTTCTGATCCTCAAACTGCTGATAGTTTTTTCTACAAGCGCTATTTGTACGTCGCTTGGGATAAAAGCGTCTGGTGAATGGATAAAACGTAAAAAGTGAAGGGTGTTTTGACAAGCCACAGCGCAGTACCTCTTTCCTCCAGCAGGGCAGCCACCTCCTGGGAGCCGGTCTTGGCTGTGAGGAGGTCCAGGGCTCCAGACTCCAGGTCTTGCAGGAGTGTCCGGGCCGTGTCAAAGCTGTCGTTCATGGTGGTGGCTATAACCCCAGTGGGACCTCTCTTCACCCAGCCACTGCAATACAGACCTGGCAACATGCATGTTAGACAACATCTTTATCAAGTAATGCACAGAGTTGTCGGATTCAAAGACAGTACAATAGCTTAATGCTTGCCGGCAAGTTTGATCGCGGTTACAAAGTTGTCTGGTTCGTTAGTCTTCATGTAAGACCATTTAAACCAATCCGCTCTCCAGTCATTGGTCCATACACAGACATGCGACTGTCATCATTGGCTGTCTCCCTTACATAGATCTTGCGCGTGTGTGCGTGCGTGTTTACAACATCAAACCTGGTTGTAAACAATAGCAGCTGAAATCACTGAATCTCCAGTCCTGGTGTCATAAAAGCTCCTCCGAAAAGGTGACAAGCAAATGGTCACCAGACCTTCCAGTCCACCTAGCTCTGTCGAACAGTATCTCCTTTAAACAAACAAAAAACCCGGACATCCTCTAGTCTCAGTCAGTGACAAATGCTCACCCTTCCTCCAGGTCAACAAGATACAGGTCCAGCATGTTTACATACGCCTAGAGTTAACTTAGGGGTAGCTTCTCTCTGTACACATGTCATGTTGAACACAGTATCATTCTATAAAGGGTTACATCTTCAACTTTTCTGACAATGCAACACACACACACAAGCACACACACCAGTGAGACTGGAGGGCTCTCTCTCTGGCTCTCCTACTCTCAGTAACGCAATGTGATTATAGCACCTTCCAATAGTTTTGTGTTTGCAGGCTTCATTCTCTGGGGAGATGAAGCTTTACGGAGGTCTCCATCTTGGACTGAACAACAACTCATAGTTGTCAAGTCATTCCATGAGCAGCCGTAACAAAGGATCTCTCTTTCCCTCCCGAACTCCCTCTCTCTCGTTCTCTCTCTCACACACACACACACACCTGTTGCCTGCTGCACACGGCCCATAGTGTTGGGGATGATGGCCTTGCTGGGGTCAAAGGGCACCGATGGGTCGATGGGAAGGCTCTTGTAGCCAATGCTGCTAATGACCAGGCCACAGGCCACATCCTCCACCTCGCCTGTGGTCACGGCCCACGCACCATCCCCCGATCCCTGGGGACAGAAAGAGATTGAGGCAGTCAGCAAGAACCAGATTTAATTGACACAAACAGGTCTTGTATAACAAAAGTAAGTATATATAGACAGTTTTGTACTGTATTATGTGTGGCCCCTCCTTGTCCAAAATGCCGCCACTACACTATTGACTGGAACAAAGAAGAGAGAACATATTTCACCAGTCGTGGGCTCTACACTGGCTCAAAGTCAAAAGCCCTATTCAGTTCAAGGCATTATTGTTTGTTTTATAAGGGTCTGCATGGCTTGGATCCTCTGTACATTTCTGATCTTCTTTCATTTAAATAATATACATCCGAGACCTCCGATCAACCAGTGGTCTAAGGTTGACTTGTTCCAAGGACACGTCTCAAACTGAAGGGAGATGCAGCCTTCTCAGCCGCTGCTCTACAGCTCTGGAATCATTTGCCATAAAAACTGCATCAACATATGATGGTTTTAAATATTTTCTTAAAACAAATTTATTGTTGCATTTGGTCATAGGTATGTGCAGTGGTAACATGTTTGTACATTGTCTGTGATTGTGTGCGTTTTCATTATTCGCCATTGTACAGCACTTTGGCAAACAGCTGTTATTTTTAACTGGAGCTTGTCACCTCCAGTCTGTTGACAGCCAATCGGAGGCCAGCGGCCCTGGTGAGGTCAGCGGAGGGCAGGACCTCCAGCGGGCTGCGCAGGAAGCGGAAGGCCCAGGAGCGGGATGCTAGTCTCCTCCTCTCCTGCTCCTGCTCTCCAGGGACCTCCAGCGCTGCCTTCACCAGTAGCTCCGTCAGACGCTTCCTGGGCCTTGGCAGAGCTGAGGGGACAGGCGGACAAGCACACACAAAGACAGACGCACACACACAGACACACACAAAGACAGACGCACACACACAGACACACACAAAGACAGACACACACACACAGACAATCGAGCACACAGACAGACAGACCACATAGAGCTTACAAAGTGATCTTGAAAGGTTTCAGCTTGCGTGTCAGCTAAACCAGTGGTTCCCAACCCTGGTACTCAGGGCATCCCTGTCCTGCATGTTTTAGATGTTTCCCTGCTCAAACACACCTGATTGAAATGAATGGGTCGTTATCCAGCTCTACAGAAGCCTGCTTATGACCATTCATTTGAATCAGGTGTGTTGGAGCAGGGAAACATCTAAAACATGCAGGACAGGGGTACCCTGAGGACCAGGGTTGGGAACCACTGAGCTAAACCACCATCCCTAAACCACCCCATTCCTCTCTCAGAATTACACCCTTACTTACCACTCTGCCCATCATCTATCTGCAATGTTTCAAAACACATCGTTATTAGGAAAGGGGAAGCCAGCCAATCACCTCACCTTTCAGAGCCTCTGCAATGCCGTTGAAGTCAGCATGAACCATCTCTGGTCTGGTGCCAGGCAGGTTCACCATCTCTCTCAGTTCCTGGTGGAGAAATAAAACAACAATCTTTGCACAGCGTTTGAGTCCACCTGTCTAATGTAAATGAGAGATTTCAGTTTTAGATTAATACGCCAATATAACTCTGTGTCATTATGGGTAATTGAGTACAGATTAATAGACAATTTTTTTTGCCTACAATAACATCTACAACACAATAAAATCTACAACACAATAAAATCCTGTCCTAAGCAAAGGGGTCTGAATACTTTCTGAAGCCTCGTTAATTTTTTTTTTCTCCCTTTTTCCAGCAGAGGGACTGCCCCCCCCCAAAAAAAACATTAAAAAAACCAGGCAGGAAGCACTGGGTCAGAGGTTAACGTTTGCGCGCCTCACACCTTGATGGTGCAGGCCACCTGCAGAGGACCTCTCCTGCCCACGATGAGCACCCTCCGCACCCTGCTCTCCGCCAGAGTGGCCAGCGCCAGCTCCGTGATGTCCGTCTTCTGCAGACGAGGGGGGGAAACACACCGGTAAGATCTCAACAAGCAAGGACACATGCTAATGCTAATTACTTGAGCGAATGCTATCGTAATGCAGGGGGGGGGGGGGGGGGGGGGGGGGGATTTAAACCTGCGACTCTTGATTTACAGTCAAATACTCGACCACTGAGTTATACCACTCCCCCCCCCCCCCCCTAAAATCCTTACCCCACACAGGACATGCAGGTATTTGTATTCGAAGCCATGCTGTCCATGTGTAGGCTCTGATACAGTCAACTTCAAGATATCATGGTTGGAGATGACCTGAGCAAAGCGGGGAGGAGTCCAACCTTTAAGATCTCCAGAGGAGACAGCAGGATCCTCGCTACATCCAGGGCCACATTCCCCTGGCCCAGAATCACAGCCGTGTCACAGCTCAGGTCTGGCTTCAGCTGGAACACACAGGGGGAAGAACGAAAGACAACACATGAAGCCAAACAAGGAATAGTATGAGAAAAGGAGCCAAATGGAAGAGGGGAGGGAAGAGGGGAAGACTGGAAATAGAGACTAACAGAGAGAGGGAGCCAGAGAAAATAGAGATGGGAAGTAAGAAAATGTCTTCTTGAAGACGTGAACATACTATACCTCTTTGTTTCTAGGCAACCCGTTGTACCAGCCCACAAAGTCTTTGGCAGAGTACACACCAGCCAAGTCTTCACCTGGTACACCCATTCTCCTGTTCCCGTCTGCACCATAGCTCTACCCCCGTCAACACACACACACACAATTAATAGTTAATGATAGGATTGGTAAGTTTTGAGAACATGGCGATTTTAGCTTGATTTCGAAAGTCAAACTCAAGTTACTGTCAAACCATTAGATGTATTGGTTGCAATCAGGATGTGAAGTTTATTTGAGCAAATATGACAAAAAGTGTGTCTCAACAATATTGGTCATTATCAACATTGCCTTTAAGGAAATGGCAGTTCAGGTAGTTTAGGTCTTGAAGTGATTGAACTCTAGAACTACACTACCCAGAAGGCAGTGTGGTGTCCTCACCAGCACCACAGCATGGTAGGCCCTCTGGAGCTCCTCCACGCTTACGTCCTTCCCCACACTCACGTTGCCGTGGAAACTACACCGGCTGTGTTGGGCCGTTTGTGTGAAGGTGTTGATTACGTTCTGTCAGCAAAAGAGTAACAGGAACAGAGAGAGAGACAGAAAGGACAGATTGAGAAAGGAGAGATAGAGAAACGAGACAGAGGATGAGAGACAGAGAGAGACAGACCGACAGGTCCATTGCTCAGAGCATGATAGGGGCAGTGTGTGAATGTCCTATCCTCCTATGCCTTTGTTACTGTGAGACATCCTAAAATGACTGGTTGAACAATGACTCATCATGTCGCGCGAAACATAGAGACAACTTTTCGACGACTTTGGTTGTTGTGTTTCATAATGAAAACAGCAAACTCACCTTGACCTCGGGGTGGTCTGGCGCCACGCCGAACCGGACCAGACCAAACGGCACTGGCAGACGCTCGTATATGTCCACCTGCACGTCTGGTCGGGCCTGCGACACGGAACAGCAACAACCTCGCTCACTATCACACTGTACACCGGTTAGTCTGTGTGTGTGTTTGTGTAGCCAGCCACAACCTTGCTCTTTATCAAACTGTCGTCTGTGTGTGTGTGTGTGTGTGTGTGTGTGTGTGTGTGTGTGTCACAATCTCGCTCTTGTGGAAGAAATTGGGATTTCCTGTGTGCTTACATTATTCACTAGTCAATAGAACTAGTCATTGGATACAAGTTAGTATGTTCTCATGTGAGAGGATTAGGCAGCTGGTTAATGACCCTCCAGTTGGAGTTAGAACAAAAACTGGACTCCATACCTTCAAGAGGTGCTGTGCTGTATAGAAGCCAGCAGGACCTCCTCCTACTATGCACACCTTCGGACTCGGCGCAGGAATGGAGGACAGTTTACGAACTACTGAAGAGCAGGCAGGCAAACAAATTAAAATTTTAAAAACAGAATACATCGTTATTTGTATTACTTTTTTCAATATATAAATGGAATGCTATAAACATCTTGGATTGATAATACTTTATGATTATTTCGACCCAACATTGATTTCAGTATGAACGATACATTGAACACGATTAATGTGATTTGATCCTAACTTCGTCAACGTCAACACAGTAGTGCGAACGTCGTGACGTAGTGATAAGGACCGTACCAGAGGGTCTGACCGTACGGTGCACAAACCTATGGCACAAATCAGTTCCTCCTTACCATTAAACTGAATGATTCCGGTCTGTCCAGCCGACGTCCGTAATAACTTTAACATCTTCATTTTACACAAGGTCAATTTATGAGAGCTCAACTTCATAAATCTTTAAACATTAGATGGCTATCCAGAATCCATGAAAGCTATGGCCAACGGTATTTGGGGTTTGGCGAACGTTTAGGTCTGTGCTTGGTTAAAGGAATCTACCAACATGTCGACCAATGTTGATCTTTGATTAGTCGGAGGAGGGCGAGTTTTTGTAATACGAAATCGGAAACGCTTATCCAGGTGTTGTCCAGAAATATTCCAGTAATCTCCACAAACGCATAACCGGCTATATGCCCTACACTGTGCAGCCAACTACCGATCCGTGTGGTGAAAAAGATAGAGCTATAGTTCCGCGCATGAACTGTGCTGAAAGTTCAGTCAACAGAAAAACCTAGGTTTTCTAGATGTAGGCTACTTATCCCCCCACAGAGCGAGTCCCAAGGATAATCTCTGCCTAACCACACACACAACCTTGGTTTCCGAAGAACCTTGAACTCCCCTTTTGAGAAGGCCATTTTATTAACTCTAAATAGGCTACCTCTTTCCATGCATACATGTTCTAATGTATTTAGCCTGTAATAGACTACACTACCAGTTGCCATTTGATAAAATAGTATTAGAATATAGACTTCAGATCAGTGTTTTAACTGTAATGTTTAGTATAATTCATATTAAATGTGATTTACTAATTCCACATGGATAGCACAAACAGTTAAATACTGAGAGAAGGACATTATTCCAGTATCTGAGCCATGTTGTTTATAGCTTAACGCAATGTCCTTTAGTTTAATAATATATTCATTCATTTATTTTAGCACACTTTTACCCAAAGTGACGTGCAGAGTAATATGTGCAGTCTAATGCCCTACCACAGAGCTATACACAACCCTATAATGTTATATATGGTACTGAGCTATACACACCTCTATAATGTTATATATGGTACTGAGCTATACACACCTCTATAATGTTATGGTACTGAGCCATACACACCTATAATGTGCTGTATTGAGTTGGCCCACAAAACTGGTGGGATGTCAGTTTACTGTCTCATGGCAGTTCTTCACAAAATACACAGGGAAGGAGAACAGCTTTCCTTGTTGATGTTAGAGCTGTCCTAGTTTGATCGCGGTACAAAGTTGTCTGAAAAACGAGTCTTCATGCATGATTCTTTATGCAACATTGGTGAGAATTCTCCTCCAATGCATAGCAGCTGTCTAGCTCAGTGGTTCCCAAAGTAGAGGTTGTGACCCCCTGGGGGGTCGCGAGTCAGCGACAGGGGGGATAGATGATTTGAAGTTTAACCACCTCCATGGATGTGGGGGTCGTGGGTTGAAATGTTTGGGTTCTTCCTACAGGTGAAGGAATTCAAGGAATGAACATTGTTTATTTATCATGGGATGCAGATGAAACTGGGAGGAAGACTGGGAGTGTTTCATCCATCTTGCATGCCAGAGCAGTATACATAACACATTATTAGCTATAGGAAACATTTTCACAGTGTTCTTTTATGCAGTATAAAGGTTACATCCTTAATTTTTCTAACACAAGGCCTATTACCTATATATATGGGTGTGTGAATGTGTGTGTGATTTGGAGTTCGGACTTGGAGGGCAGATAATTTAGTTTAAGATTTGTTCGAAACATTTCCCCACGCAGCTTTGTATTTTCTAATAGTGTGTGAGCTATAGGCATGACGTCAAACATCGTGGCAGGATGTGGTATGTGTCTTTATTTCTGCTTAAATAAACGCTAAATGTGGGGTAGCAACAAAAACACAGGAAGCAACATATCATCTTTAGCACAGTAGTTTCTTTTCGCCCTAGTTTTACATACAGCTCAATACACTGGTGCACCACATTGTAATTAAAAAATAATCAAAAGAGCGGAAGAATAAAAAGCCATATGAAATGACAATCTTTGCAGGTTCTCATGGAAAGACTGATGCTGTATAATGCACCTAAGGTAGAAATGTGATGAACTCAATTCAGTTCAGGTATGATTGCAGTATTTCCTAAGTCAAATCACAGTAATCTCATCAAGTACTGAGGTTGTGGAGGGCTGTCTGTGAGCTGCTGGAGACTGTGCTGTGGACACCTCTGGTGGTGCTGATGAGGGTGTCTGGGCCTGTTTTGTCTGCTGGCTCTGCCAGGCGTGAACTGCCTCCTTTTCTGCTGGAAAACAGGAAAATTGTTCGTAGAACCACACCGGAGTATCAGGAAAACCCCCAAACCATCTGCTCTGTCTAGAAAGATGTCATGTTAACTGAAATGTAGGGCTGCCTGAAACAGCCGAAATGAAACTGCAACGGTTTTGTTTTCCAATTGAAACCATTTGAGAACCACACCCCTGAACATAGACACCAAGTTATTCTTGGTGTTATTGTATGAGCCACCCTTTATGAGTCTACCAAGAAATATGAACTACTGACCCTTGTGCATTTCCACACCAGAGCTCCAATGAAGACGAAAAATGCAATGACGAAGGCTAATAAACTTAGCACGATCAAGATGAGGTCCATGACGAAGCCATCCAAACAGGGCTTGTTAGGATCCCTCTCTACGAAATGAGAGAGGAAGAGAGAGAAGAGGGAGAAAGAACACGATGGAGAATGAGAGGCAGAGAGGTAAAGAACAACAGGGAGAAAGAGAAAGGTGGGAGAGGGAAAGAGAGAGGACCAGCTTTTTACTTGGTAATTCAATACACCTTCATCACTCACCCTTGTTACAGCCTGTATCTATTGATCTGTGTTTTCCAGTAGGCCTACACTACAGGATGCATCGCAGTAGTGCTTGCTTCGGTACCATTCTGCCATAGCTTTCTTTCAGTCAAATGTTTTTTTTTGTTGCCATTTGTATTTTCTCACCTCTGACAATAATTACGGAGCCTTTACTCCGGAACTCCAGCGGCGAGGACGTGTCGCTGTCGATGTATATCCAGATGCAGCTGTAGCTGTCCGTGTCCTCCACGCGCAGCCAAGACAGACGCAAGGCCACCTTACAGCAACACTTGACTGCAGGTTGTTCGACCGCCACCAGACGACCCCTGAACTCTGCCTCGACTCTCGTTCCTATTACCGCTCCGTCGGTTATGTCCAGGTATGCCACCAATCTGTTGCCACGGAAACGTCCGCGCAGGTAGAGCCCCATGGGATTGGGCCTAGAGGTGGAACACAGAATCTCTGCCGAGGAGTTGGGCCCATTCAAAGAGAGGGCTCCGGGACTCTGGACGACTGGACACTCAGGCCCACCTGGATATTAAAGACTACACTGTTGCACTGTCTGAATAAAATAGACCTACTAGGCACTAACCACAGAAATTGCATTTCGAAGGTCTTGCTTCCGATCCTTGATTATTTGTGCAACTTGGTTGTGTATTAATTTGTATGTATTTGTTCGTCACGTTGAATAAAAGTGTCTGATAAACGTTATTAAACTGTCAGATGGCAGCAATATTTTCACCTAAAAATGTCTAATTTGAATAAAAGTCTGACCAATTAAATCAAAAGTAGATGAGACTGCAAACATATTGCCATGGTGATCAAGAACAATGCTCGGCCAGAGAATGGCAAAAAGCACAGAAAAAACATGAGTCATGTGAGCTCAATTTTGATTCCGATTAAGGTGACAAGTCATTTGCCAGAGCATTTACAGAAAGTTTTTTTCTGAGGGAAACTTTTGTTTCCCAAAACCTTTGTTCTCCCATCACAGAGAAATCACCAAAGCACTCAGCCATCCGCTCTTAACTCTGCAAGCTGCAAGCAAACAGACAAATGTTACACAGTCCCAACACATCCCCCCTCACTCACCTGGGCAGGTGAGAACAGCAGGTGTGCAGAGAACTACCAACACACCTCTCCACAGCAGGGCCTCCATAACCTGGACTGCAGATGAGCCTCCGTGAGCTTGCGCCCTCTTGACTGCCAGAACAAGGATGTCTGTTTTCTCGGGTTTGAGAACATTTTAACTTCCTCAGTCACAGAAACAGGAAGTGTCGGTGTTTCTGCTGTATGTGCTACATCAGTGCATGGTTTCAAGGCAGCCTGTAGTTCAATAATGCTCAAGACTTGCATGATGCATCATTCCAAGTTTATTCACAAATTAATATAAGGTTCATGTATAGCTCAGTTCACAATATAAATTGGTAAAACTCACTCCTCAAAAAGTACAGTCCATGGCTTTTTGGAAGTGTAGCGGGTCGCGTTGGCAGGCAAGACGGATGTGCCGAGTTAGAAGCCAGGTGTGAGTAAAGGCCGGGTATATGTGACTGACGAGCAGCGCAATTACCCCTGTTACATTCACAGTACTGATGTGTTGTCAGTTCTCCGCCAAACGGCACTCAGTGCTCCTGTGACAACAAGCGTGGACCCCCTTGAGGCCCCCCAAAATGTAGAGTCTGAATAATGATAAACATTGGTATTGCGTCCGCAGACAACAATGTTTAATGTAGGCCTACTGGCCCATAAACTGGCTTCCTCTGCTCCTTTGCAACCTTATACAGATATAGTAAGAAAAAAATATGCATGTTCACAGGGTGTGAGATTTTCACCTGCTAGAAGCGGGAAGACCTCAGAAACATAAGGTGAAACTTGATGTGTCCATTATGTGGCAACCATGCAGGGCCGTATTGAGGACACGAGGTCCGGGGTCTTTTTTTTTCGAGGTGTAGGCCTATATTAAAAGTCATAAATGTATATTTAATAATTGCCTGGCAACTCTTTGTTGCCGCAAAGAAACAACCTTCTCAAGAGACTGCTTGCTTGAGTTGCCTGGTGGGGCATTGATTAAAAAAACTGTATTTTGCGCCCAATACAAAACAATTTGCTCGCGCGCTCCTAATTCTGGAAGTCCATATCTAGGCACAAATAAACCTTTAGGTCTGCAGAGCATGCACCTTCCATTTCCATTTAGTCATTTAGCAGACGCTCTTATCCAGAGCGACTTACAGGGACATTCGAGGCAAGTAGGTATTAGTAATAGTGACTGTAGAAAAGCAACAAAAAAGTAAAGAAGCAATTAAATCGTGTATAGCTAGCAAGCTCACTGCAACAAACATTCATTTTAAGTAAACTTAACGTCTGAATGTACACATGTCTATTAGCCTAAATTGTATAAACTAGTGAAGTGCCCATTTGTTCCACCCGCATCTCTGGTGATTGCTTGGCTGTCATTTCCTGACGGCGCATTGCTTCCCTTGACTGACGGCGCATATTGTCCCTTTCCCGACGCTCCGCTTGCATCTCCGGTGTTTCCTTTGCCCTAACTTCCCGCATGCGCACGGCATCCTTTACTTGTCTCTCCGCTTGCATCTCCGGTGTTTCTTTTGCCCTTGAGTCCCGACGGCGCACGGCGTTCTTTGCCTGACTGTCCGCCCGCTGCTCTGGGGTCTCCTCGGCTCGCGCACGGCTGTGGCTTTCCCGGTCCTGAGCTTGGCGTGCTTCTCGTGCTTCGTCAGTCTCTGCTGCTCGTGTACGGCGGGTTGCCTTGCGCCTCTTCTCGCGAATCGCACGGCTATCTTTAGGCATGTTAGTGTAACAAACCTTATACTCTCCTGCGTGAGGCGATAGTCAATGCACGTACAGGTGCCTACTCTTTTGTCTCTAGACCATTTTCTACAACAAACTCATCCTCTGAAGCCTATCATGCATTACTGAAAAGCAAACGTTTGTTATTTGTGGAAACCATGGCTCAAAGGATAGAAGCACGAGCATTTACCTTTGACCCCGGGTGGCTCCGAGTGACTTGGTCTGCCTCATTCGCTGCCCATCGGCCTCACATCGTTCAGCTGGAAAGTAGATGTAGCCTATAGTGGGTTTTTTTGTATTTTAATGTACATTTAGGGTACTGTACAGTAGTATGATATCTAGCATACTTAATCGCATCTCAACATGGGAGCAAACGCGTTTAGAATGTACCATATTTTGAACAGTAGGCTATGCCTAAATTATAGCCACCTAGATGGGTTACTCCATGGCTTTTTGTACAGTGATTATATAGATAACTCGCTACTTAACGTAGGCTACTTTGAACAGAAATGTGATTGTTACCTAGCTCTTCATGCAGCTCGACATGGCAGCTTACGCCTTTTCTGATTATTTCTCGTGAACCGCTAAATACATTCAAACAACATTTCATTGGACTGGCTGGGTCGCGGGACGTATCCTGCCGCGCGGAAGGATACGAACATTTTAGTTATCCATGGCTCTAATGCTTTTAGTGTGTCTCAACATGGCGGAGAATGCGTTCACTTATTTCTCGTAGAACGCTCATCCAAACAACTTCAAACGCGACGCTGCATGTCCATACTTAGGTCCTGTGCAATACACCTGCCGAATGTCAACTTACTACACTGCCCGGTTCTCGGGATAATCGAGCCACAGACAGCCAGACATAGTATGCACTTGCACCTTACTACAACCTAGTTCAACAGCTTACATTTTATTACAGCATAGTCTATATCTTATAAATAGGCTATATGAGATTACATATCACATACACTTACAGATGATGCCTTCACTCAGTTAGGTAACCTGGACTACTTCTTGGCTTGCTTGGGAAGATGCTCAATGCTACTTTTGAGACATAGAACAACTACTTCCTGTACAGACAAGTTTCTTCCGTTTTTGTTTATTTTTGTGTATTTTTTGTTGTTGTTGAAAATGTATATTGCAACATCGATACTCTTTTTGTACATGAAGCTACAGAACATTTGCCAAATGGCATAATAACATTGTAATCAAAAATACACATTTTATATTACAGAATGAATTACAAGGGAAGTGAAAAGGAAAAAAACAAAACAACAACAAAAATAAATTATATATAAATATATATAGGCTATATCTATATATAAAATCAATTAAATAATATGACATATAAGGGGAAGTTCGGTTCAATTATGGTTTGTTGACATTGTGGGAAAGTGTTTTAGCATATCATACAATTCTTTAGATTTTCTTCCTTTTACCAATTTTAAGGACTTTAGGTATAATTTAAATTCATTTAAGAAAAAAGGAAAATTGGGGGATGATTTCAAGACTCTATTTTATGGATAACAAACTGTGCCATACATAGTATAGCATTGCAACATAAATCATAATTTTTGTTTTGCAGAATCATACTAAATGTAACATCGTCTCTTGAGATAGAAGTTCGGAATAGTGAAACATTTTGTTTTATACATTTGTGGATGTCGAGCCAACATTTTTGTACTACCCTGTGTGACGGTATGTAAGAGACGTGTAGCCACGCTCCCTCACAACAAGGTGTCGTTCGCCACTCGCTGGGCTCGAACGCACAACCTCTGATTGATCTGTCACATCAGAATTGTGATTTGGGTCACGAAAGTCTTGACATTTGAGTGAGAATGTCGCCCGGTAGACCGCATATAGTCTTAGGCGGCAGCCATGTCTTCACGTCATGTCACAAAGTTCATAATTTTACAGTTTTACAGTCTATTCTACAACTAAAAAGTCATGCAGGGCAGCTTTCAAGAGATATGGGAATTCTGCTTTTAGCCAACTGGCAATCTGAGTGAGACTGCATCCCCGTTACACTGTTTTGACGTCAGTCAGACTCGGGTCGCTCACTGGCAGTGTGCACAATGTTGTATTTCACTCCATTCTACACCAAAAACGTCAGGGAGGACTGCCTTTTGTAGATACGAGTCTGCTGAAGATAGCCAGTGTGAAGCTTTATACGAAAACATATATCCAATTGTGATCAATTGATTTAATAAAGAACATATGGGATCATGCAGCAGGATGTTTCTGTGTAGTAAGATCGTGCTGAAATGTAACTTTGGTGTGTGGGCAAGAATGCCGAGGTCAGGCAAACTGTCTTGGGAGGCAAGTTTGTCCTCCCAAGGATCCTTGGACTGCCCACCATGTGCCACCACGAACGCCCAGGACATTTAATTGGATAACCACATTCCCACCACATGGTCTTCTGACCAATCACCTATCAAATATCTCCCTCTCTGGGGGGTTACAAGACCGGTCTCCCGAGGACAGGGAGACAGAACTTGAACACTTTGACCTTGGCTTTCGTTTGATCTATTCTGTGACTCTGTTTCTGTGAAGCTGCATTGGCATCATGAACTGATTCACTGTGTTAGACTAAGAACATCCGGGTGTGTTGTTTTCATTGTGTATTCTCTCTCTTCTCTCTCTCTCTCTGTCTCTCTCTCTCTCTCTGGTGGTAGTGCAACTGTTTCTTGTTTGGCTCCGACTGGTGTCTGTTGGGTGTTATTACAACGGTTACTTGTTTGGCTCCGACTGTTGGTATGGTCTGGTACCTTCAGGTCAGACGTGACCTTGTTTGTCTTGAATGTGTTTGGAGTGTTTGTTTTGAACTGAATGAAGAGCATAGTAAATGGGTATAGTAAGTGTGTGTCTGTATGCATTAAGGGAAGGACAAATGGAAGACCCACTGACACAAGCACAACCACAGCCAAAAGCATTTCTACAGAACTATCCAGCAGCTGGAACCTATCTGCCCTACCAACAAGGCCACCCTAGAGGCTACAAAGTTGTCGCAATCCGACGGTGGGTCACAACGACTGATGGGTCAGAATGACCCGAAGACAAAACAAGGGTTAAAGGGTGTGAAGGGAGGGATTCTATGTCAACTTTAAAATATCCCGTTTTCAATGTTGACACCTGTATGTGATTTGTAAACTTTAAAATATCCAGTTTTGAATGTTGACACCTGTATTTGATTTTTGAATCTTTGACGGTTACATTTTTTATTTAATTTCTTTTTATTTCCTATATTACAATTCTAAAAGGTTGGCTAAAGTTGTATGTATGTGGTGAAGGGGACCTGCGAGTATGTCCAGGTCTGCCGTGGGTACATGGATGTCGAATGTCCACTCTGCGGAGTGACGGTGGGTTTTCCCCTATAACATCATTAGGGTTTTCCCACTGTACTTACAATAAACTACAAATAACTTGGTCCGGTACTTAACCTTGTATTATTCTCCACTACCCAGTTTGACACGCCGTAACACCAGCATCTCGGATTTCTGTAACCAAGCCTATTTCATTCATCACTTGCCTGGGAAAGCGACCTCCGTTAGCCAGGCTAACAGAGGGGGGTGTACGTGCAGGTTGAGGGTGTACATCATGCGTCCGGATTGCGTCGGGGGGGGGGGGGGGGGGTTGGGGGGGGAATGAGTCTCTGCAGGTTGGGATGTCTGAGGAGGTGTGAAAATGTCTTCTCATTTCTGAAACCATTTTGGCTGTGAATTAGTGTCAGTATGGGCAACTTGCTCCTACCAAGACTTGCTGTTGAAAATAGAGGAAATACCTTGTTCTAGTGGCTGGTAGAGGTAACAAAAGGAGGAACCCTATTCACTCACAGGCATGGTGCTTACATTCCACAGCCATCAAACAGAAAGAGATGGCCAGGGAGACACAGTGATCCTGCTATCCCTCCTGGTGTGGTCAGCAGGGGGAGAGGAGGCCAGTCATGTAGTCCTTAGTTGGCAAAACCCTGAGATTAAGTTACCCTCACACATTGGGTTGGGAATGACCAACATAATTGTATTATTAATAGATAAATGACAATTATATATTTGATAATTACCTTTTATACAATACTTTTTTTCAACCATGAATAAAGAATGGCTACACCAACTAATTACAACATTTCAATGTCAAATAACAAAAGGGGGATTTTGAGCATTGGCTTCTTCCTATAGACAATATTGCATTTTATTTGCAATGCACCTTTCTTGCACTCGGATTGGGGACATTTTTATTTATTTATTTTTTATTAAGAATCGAGATGTTATTATTAAACTGTAGTACTAATTTTTGTTCACCAACAACAAAGTTCACAGCAGTGCAATCACTTGGTCCAGTACTTAAGTTTGGTTTGTCTTAGAAGGGTCGAATATCAGAAGTATGAGGGCAGACCTCAGTGTCCTGTTCTCATTGTGGCAACACAATTTCACAAGCAAAACTCCTCCCAATGAATGCGTAACAGTCACGGATCATGTTAGTTGTGCCTTTAATAATATGCAATTGTATGCATTCATAAATCAATAGTGAAACCGTAGAAAAACGACTAAATAAATAAGCAATTCAAAAGGTGATTGTGAGTAACCAAAACGTCTGCATTTAGGTATACATGTCTATATTGTTCAAACTAGTGCCAACTCGCTCCACTGGCATCTCCGACACGTCCTCTGCCCTCATATCCTGATGTTGCATGGTGTCTCTTGCCCGACGGTCCGCTCTCATCTCCGGTGTTTCCTTTGCCCTCGCTTCCCGACAGCGCACGGCATTCCTTGCCCGACGCTCCGCTCGCATCTCTGGTGTTTCCTTTGCCCTAACTTCCCGCATGCGCATGGCGTCCCTTGCGCGACGCTCTGTTCGCATCTCCGGTGTTTCCTTGGCTCTTGCTTGCCGACGGCGCACGGCGTGTGTTGCCCGACGCTCCGCTCGTTGCTCTGGGGTCTCTTCGGCTCGCGCACGGCTCAAGCTCATGCGATTCTTAGCTAGGCGTGCGTTTCGTGCTTCGTCTGTCTCTGCTGCTCGTGCACGGCGGGTCGCCTCGCGCCTCGCCTCGCGCCTCTTCTCGCACCACGTATGGCTATCTTTAGGCATATCTGTTAACAACTCGTTTATACCCCTGCGTGAGGACAAAAAGGCGACTGTCAATGCACAAACTGTATACCAGCCTATACTATTCAGTAGGTTATTTTCCTTATGTAGGATACTGTTATAGCCTGAAATCAGAAACAGATGTATTCCCACGTACGATTTCACATACAAGGAATTTGCTATGAAAAGTAAATACATCAAACGTTATATGCACTTACTAAATTGTAAAAGCCTTTGTAGTCGTGCGGCCCCTGAGGGCTCCAGTGACCTGGTCGCCCAATTATTCCCTGCCGATCGCTCAACTGAAAAGTTAGATAACGTACGTAAACTGTACTTTTAAGGTAGACTAATGTATTTTGTACAGTAATGGTAGATTCTTAATCGCTTAGTGCAGCTCAACGTGGCGGCGAGTTTGTACTACTGTACACAACCGAAATTCGATTAAAATTGGCATCAAGGATCGGGTTCTATTTTTCTATTCGCATGCCCGTTTTCCGACCCCGAGTAAACCACAATGCCGTGGGAAAGGTTTCGAGGGACTCCCATGGACAATGAATGATGTTGGAATTTCTGAAAAGTGCCGAGTGGATCCCGGTGTTGTACCGAAATCGGTGACCTATAGAAAACCGTGACCAGGGTCGCTGTTCTAATGGCTTGCCAACGTAGGGTTAGGGCACAAATTCTGACCACTACGTTAGCTAGCCGAGCTAATTTGGCTAACGTTAGCAAATCTGTGGCATTAGCAAAGAACTTACCAGGCATGCATTTTTGTCTTATCCCTTTAAACGTTAAGTCGTTCATATATTGTACAGTTGTGGCATACAATTGTATTCTCTTTTGTTGTCAAATCTACAAAAGAACTCGGACCGCGGTCTCCCGTCTTTCTTCCATGCCAAAAGGGGTGTGTCTCGGAGCGTATCCTTCCGCGCACAACAAAGACGTCACACGTAGCACGCTGTCGTACGGAAGTAAATATGGAGGCCACTGAAGTTAGCACCTGTATCTCAAATCTCAGTATCTTTGGTACTACTACTATTACAGTGCAAATACACGAGTCCGTTTCTCACCAAATATACGTATGTTTATATATGTATGTTGCATATTCCGCCTGGAACCTGGCTAGATTGGAGGTTTTGGACAATAATTCATTTGACTGCCAGTGACACTTCCTACCCAAACCTAATATCCAATTTAGGACAGTACTAGGTTGCCTTTCTCGTCTGTAATTTGTCTCTGTATATCATGTGTCTAATACAGTTACATACGAATTGTAATAGAAGGCTAATAAAGAAATATGAGCTTAACTAGAGGTGGTCAATTCGACACCTGTAATTCAGGACACATTTGAAGGTAACACAGGAAGTACCACACGAGAACTAATTTGTTGTTTACTTTTCGAGAGTCACGAAAAAGCAGTCTTGATATAGGTATTTAACAAACAACCTAAATCTATACACTCTACGGATTAAGGCGCTTAATAGATAACATGTGGATTTCAAAAGCCAACCACACCCTAAGGTTTGTGTATTTGTTGTTAGCAGTAGCTTAAGTCGTGCACTAGGGTTACGTGTGCACTCTCAACTGGAGGGTTTCCTTCTGCATCTTATATTACACATGTCTGGTTGTTATTTCGTGTTGGTCGGTCATTCTGCTTGATCGGCGGGCATCTCAGTCACACGTATGTGTTGAGCTACTGTCAATATGTGTTATCTACAGCTGAGGACATTGCTCTTTCTAGCGTGGGTGGTAGGATACATCGCATTTCTTCTCGCCATTAGAAGAATGTGGACGGGTAAATACGTGCGCAGTCCACTCGCCCGTTCATTTTTCATGAACATGGTGAGCGAAAGCGAAGCAACCACGCTCGAAACGCAGGAGGTATGTTGTTACTTAATTTGGGTTGAAAAATTATGTTACCAAATATTTCTCAGAGGGACATGTGTCAGTCACTTGATCAGCTGTACATCGCTTCCATGTGTTGTGGTGGCGAATCTGTTCGAGCTTGTCTCTCTCTCTCCGCACCCTCAAGTGGTATCGGTGTACCCCCGACCTTCTCGGGGAGGCGATGCGACCTTTGTTTGTCCAGAGCCACCTGGACTCCGACACTCAAGCTTTCCTCAGACGCAGCGTTGAGAAGTCAGGCTGGATGTTTACTCAGCTCTACCACTCCTTTGTGTCCACAGTCCTCAGCCCGCTCGTCTCGCGCACATCCATCAACGGGTAGGAACTTGAAATCTCTCTCTCTCTCTCTCTCTCTCTCTGAGCTCTCTCTCTGAGCTCTCTCTCTGAGCTCTCTCTCTGAGCTCTCCCTTTAACAGCTCACCAGCAGCAAGAATAAAGCTACTAAAGTCTCCCTGTCTCATATCTCCCTCCCTCCAACCCGGTCCTCCTCTCAGGTTCCTGAGTCGTGGCTCCATGTTTGTGTTCTCTGCGGATCAGTTCCGCCGGCTGCTCCGCATCGCCCCCGAGTGGCGGGCAGAGAGACTGCTGGACCTGGGGGCCGGGGATGGGGGAGTCACGGATGTCATGGGGGCTCACTTCAGAGAGGTGTACGCCACGGAGGTCTCCCCGCCTATGAAGTGGCATCTTCAGAGGAGGAATTACAAGTGAGTCCCTCTCGTTTGTAGACGCTTACACACACACACACACACGCATTGTGATGATACCTTACAATGTCCCCCTGTCTGTCTCCCACCCCCTCCCTCCTTTCCCCCCCTCTCTCCTCCACCAGGCTTCTGGGTATAGAGGAGTGGCAGCAGGCTGGCATCCAGTACGACCTGATCAGCTGTCTGAACTTGCTGGACCGCTGTGACGAGCCCCTGGAGCTCCTCAGGGCCATCAGGCAGGTGCTGGTGCCCAGGACAGGAAGACTCCTGCTAGCCGCAGTGCTGCCCTTCCAGCCCTACGTGGAGATAGGTCAGTCGCCCGTCCTCTCGTCTCACTGGTTGGCAGTCACTGTTGTTGAGGGTTTAGTGAGTGTTTTTTGAGAATATAGTGAGTTGTTGATGCTCTTCTTAGGAGCCAATGGTGAGGCTTTTTTTTTTACTAAGCTATGCATTACTTACTGACTTGATGTTGTTTGTGTGTCTGTTGTTGTTGGTGGCAAATGGCAGGTGGCAAATGGCAGCGCCCCCAAGAGCACCTGAAAGTGAAGGGCAAGACGTGGGAGGAGCAAGTGACGAATCTGTCCAATGAGGTGTTCCGGGGGGCGGGGTTTGAGGTGGAGGCGGTGACTCGTCTGCCCTACCTGTGCGAGGGGGACATGTACAAGGATTACTACGTCCTGGACGACGCCGTGTTCGTCCTGAAGCCCGTGGACGAGTGAAGCCCGACCAGGATGAGGGTCCTCTTCTGGAGTCCAGAAGCTCCATCCTTGTGACCTCACAGGTCAACCGATCATCTCAGCCATATTGTTATTCATCCATGTCACACAAACGCAGGGGAATTGCCAAGCTGGCTCTCCTGAACCTGAGGTCGGGTGCTGGTTTTATTTTACATGGGTGGGACATGTCGGGGATGGGACATGTTTTGCAAATCTGGCAAATCTGTCTGCCCCTCCCCCCATACCCCCACACTTTTTATTAAGAAAGTTATATTTAACAGCTGCATCGGCATATTTTTATTTTTTAAGTCTGAAAACGGTTTGAAAACAAACTTACACCCCTGGGTCTGAATCTGTCTAGAACATTTAAGACGTTTTATCTGTGTACAGAAGGGCTCTTTTCCCTGTTGTGGTGCTGTTTGAAGGCTGGTACATGTGGCTGTTGAGAGTTCTTCAAGCTCTGCAGTCTATTGTCACTGTTGTACGATGGTATTTTGTTGACCCTCATCATTGTGACCCATTACAGTGGACTGATGAATCTTGACAAAGCTCAGGTAGCTTGTATGCATCTACCATCTTGTGTAATACCTCTATTGTGCGAAAACAAGTTGATTTGTCTGTTTTTTAATGAAATGTAACCTTGAGGGTATTGTACACCTGTGTTGCAGTTGGTGAAAAAATAAGTCTTCCTCTGTTGAACTGTAACTGTCATTCTCACCCTTCTCACTGGGTCATTCCTTCCACAGCAGTAGCTTGTGTAAGAATGAAATCTGTTGTCTGGATTTAGGCAGGCATAGATAGAATTCCAACCTTTTGTTGCTTGTAAACGCACACAACTTTCACAGGACCAGCATAAGAAAAGCACACATTTCTCATGCATTATTAATATCCATTTACAGTCCCGTTACAGGGGTGTTAATAATGAAAGCAATATGAGGCCTTTCAAAATGAGTACCTCCCATCCATATCGTTCATGTTTACTCGTATGTGCCACTCATTGTATTACTGTATTTGATGGGTTATCACCACAGAGCCAATAAAATGATTTTTTTTCTGTGACTCCTTATCTTCATAATTGTTTGCTAGTATGAATGAGTAATGGTGGATGTTGGTAAATGTCAAGATAAATCATAAACATTTTGAAAATTTGTTTGGGTGTGTTTGGGTATATTATTTTGTATATCAGGAGGTTTATTATATTATCGTTTAGCTTATCATAGGTGTAAGTCTAGTTAAACATACTTATATTTGTGTGAAATCTTTCATGTACTGTTCACCTCTTGTTGGATTCACAACTATGTCTAACTAGTTTGGCTAGTCTGCATATACAGTGTTCCTATCTGTCCATATTTGGGTCGACTTTGTCACAATGTGGATGACAATATGGGATATAAACATCACAGGAACATGGGACAGACGATTTGCAGAGAATGACTGTCCCATAGACTACAAGACCTGACTGTCCCATAGACTACAAGACCTGACTGTCCCATAGACTACAAGACCTGACTGTCCCATAGACTACAAGACCTGACTGTCCCATAGACTGCAAGACCTGACTGTCCCATAGACTGCAAGACCTGACTGTCCCATAGACTGCAAGACCTGACTGTCCCATAGACTGCAAGACCTGACTGTCCCATAGACTGCAAGACCTGACTGTCCCAGACTACAAGACCTGCTACTTCCGTCCATAACCCCTCCACCCTCCCGACCCAACTAACAAAAGAGCACAGAACAGCAAAAATAATCAGCAGGAATAATAATTGAACAAAGTAAACAAAATCACCACTATTCCAACAGTACAACACAAATAAGTTAAAATATTTTCAAATAAACACTATGGTTGGTGGGTGTGTGTGGGGGAGGGGGTCTCTGGCAAGGACAGGGTCATGATACCCTCTCCCTTCATAATTAAGTGGTAAACTATGAATGTATGGAAATGTACATGAGCCATGTGTGGCATTCTGGGGTGGGAGGCAGATCACGTGGTCTCTTTGTAGCCTGCAACACAAATCCACGAATGGAGCCCTACACCAGTCCTTCTCACACTTTGCATCTAAACATCAGTGCAATCAAGCAAACTTGCATACACACATGCCTTCTTGCGACCCCCTTCCAACCCAGCTAGCAGTGGTTGATTGTTCTCTGAAACTTCATTAGTTAGTATTACAGTACAAACACAGTGGACTGTCGGGCTCTAATTTCTACACATGAAGTGCAAGGGGGTGTCACGACCCCAGGTAGATCCCAGAAAGGGAAGAGGACCCATGTGCAGAGTACACTACACGGTGATGTGTTTTATTTTTCCCAAAAGGACAAGGCAAGAATCGTAGTCAAACAGAAACTGGTCGCTAATCCACAAGGCAAAAATGAATCAACAAAACAAAAATGTGTTTTGTAAATTTGTTTTGTTTTTTAAATATTTATGTATTTACATGTGATAGCCTATTCTGTGGATCATGAGAAACATGCCATAGAATGCCAAGGAAAATGAAATAGAAAATAATAATCAAAAATATATTAAACAGCCGAGTTTTTTTTGTGTGTATGCCGACATGGTGTTCATGTGAGTGGGATGAAAAACAGTGAATGGGAAGACAAGACTTAATTCCACTGTGTTGCCATCTAAAATATCAGAATTATTGGCAATGTGCATCTTCTACACCTCATGTGTCTCACTCCACAATCTTTTACACTGCATCATCTTATGCAAGTCATTACTCTCAGTGACCTATGTACCTTTTGCTCTTTCTTGTAAATCGCTTTGGATTAAAAGTGTTTGCTAAATCATTAAATGTGTAATTGGGTTAAATGAATATTGTCACCTTATCTATATAGGCTACAATGTTTTACTGCCAATATGGTTCCAGTAATTCTGGACAATTTATTGATGCAGTAATTCAGTATTTCTTTTTAACCTAATGGGGGAGTAGGATTTTGGCAACACATGCCCTCTAAAGTGTTCCATAAAAAGCTTTTGATAATAGTTGCAAAATTGTAAAAGTTAGAAGGGGAGTAGGATTTTGGAAACACTGTTTTTCATACCTGCCAAAATCCCCCCCCCCCCCCCCCCCCCTCCTATGTGTTTCATAGATGTCAATAAATGATTGTACTTTAGCGGGGAAATTATATGGGGAAAGCATGCGTGTTGGCGCTTTCCCGTCTTTTTTTTGATGATGCCATAGAGTCTATGGATGGATAGTATGATCCTATTTATATACATATTATTTATATTATTATTATTCATATTTATATTCTATGGCATAGACTGTATATAAATAGGATCCTACTGAATAAACTTTTGTCTCATTTTACTGTTCATATGCAGGTGGGAATGGACATCTCAGCATTCCTGACAGACATGTCCTTATGGATGGCAAACCATTTTTGTAAAGCAATGTAACTCAAAAACAAGACAGTAACGTAGTGGAAATGTATTTAGTGCCTCGCCAGGTGTGAGAGCCCAGCAGACACACAACCACTGATGAACTGACAATACAGAAGCAAGCACCCACCAAAGAGGTGACAAGACTACAAGAATGACAGCACTATTAAGCTTTGTTTTGGTCTGTGAATTATATGTTAAGAATCTTCATAAACACAATTAATGATATATCAAATGGAGTTTTTGCTTCACATTTTATTAGGAAAGATGTTTAATTTATCTGACATTTAATTCCAAGATGATGAAACAGGTTTGTAGAGACTACTGCCTTCCAACTATGCATCTCAACTAATTTGTGCAGATGACATCTGGAACATCTTTGGTCATAATTGGCGGGCCATACTTCCAGAAATGTTCAGAGAAACAACTAGATATGGCAGTTGATAAAGAGCACAGTAAAACAAAGGCTCATTCTAAAAACATTTTGAACCATGAGAACCTTTCTAAAGGTCGATCTGATAATGTGCTTTGTAATGAATGATAAGGCGTATTTCAAATACGCCATAGGTTTCGCTTCCTTTTGATAGTACTGACAGGTATTTGTATTCAAAGTATCCACCTGAGGGCCAGCTAGGCTGTAAAAATCCATTATACCTGTAGGAAACAAGCCTTGTGAAACAGCAGACACACTTCAGATTCCCCTCACTCAAGTTGGCCAAGTGCATGCAATGTGATATGAAGAGACATTTTACATACACGATAGTGTGATACATCTCAGTAGACCTTGAATCCCCCTAACCATGCTACGTCAAAGCAGCCCACAGGATCACCTGAACCCCTAGGGGGTATCTCTCAGAGTGTCGTACCTCTTCTTAGCCCAGAGCAGCCGCTTGACCCGGATGTCGCTGGGGTGTCCGATGTCCTGGTCCCAGCAGTACTCTGGCGACAGCACCCTGCTGGGCTTGTGGAGCCACAGGTACTTGTTCAGGTGGCTCTCGTCGTGCCATAGCGCCTCCACCCCTCGGCTCTTGTCCTCCATGATGGCCTGGTAACAGCTTTCCGTCAGTGCCAAGACGCTCTGCCAGGTGCCCCCGAACACGGCGGCGTGGTAGTAGAAGTCGCCCGCCTCGGCCATCATGTAGGCCGTGGAGTTGGGGTTGCGGTCGTAGGTGAACAGATTGCGGGGGGAATGATAGTAGTAGGAGTGGAGCAGAGCCACTGACTCCCCCAGCGCCTCGGAGCCGAACCTCCCGACAAACAGCTGGTCCACGTCGAAGCAGAAGACGTAACTGCTTGTGTGGCGGATATCGTTGATGGCGTCGGCGACGGCCCTCATGCGCATCATGGAGACGTCCTGCCAGCGAGAATTCTTCTGAACCTTTATGACCTTTAACCTCCGCCCCTCAGCCAACTGGAGGTTGGGCACATTGGCAGGAGCGTCCGTGAACACATAGTACGTCACAGGAAGAGCCACCATAAAATGAAGCTCAGCAGAAAGGAGGAAGGTCTCCAGATATGCGTCTAGATACCTGGGAGGGGAACCAATCAGATTGAACTGCTTTGTTACGGTGTACTGTATTGGTCATCTACATTGAAAGTTGAACTGCAAGATGCTGGTACTCTGGAGCAGATCAACTGATGAGCACACAGACTCTTATCTATGCAAGTTGAAATACCATGAAGAACCTTCTAACTGCTAACAAAACTGAGTCTTCCCAACCTCAGAACTAAACAATAAAACCCAATGTTAAGAACTGCACCACTGCTTCTCAATGTGTAGACACGCCACAAAACAAAGGTTGTTTTGTACACTCACACCCCTGAAAAGCTAAAGCCATTACAAGTAGTCTTCTAAGACTCCAGCAAAAAAGATAGACATTTGGTCTCTACATCATAACTGCAGAGAGTTATGTTAACTAACCTTCCCACAGCGAAGACAGTCAGAGCCACAGAGGAGTGTTTTTTCTTATGCTCCCGGTCGCAGTCATCAGGGTCAAACATGCCCTCCCAGATGATAGGTGCTCCCCATCCAGTACATGCCTGGACGTCCGTTCTGTACCTGCAGACAAGAGGACCAAGTTATCGCAAAGGGTGTCGCCATCCATCTGGTGTTGCAGAGACAACCATCCTGGGAAAGAATATACTGCATGAGCAGAGGCACATTTTTTGTTTATGAAAATGGGTGTAACCTTTCATAACCTTTCTATCTCATAACATTATATTATAACATTCCATATTACTGCGCATCGAATATTTCAAATAAAAAAAGACGTTACAAGGTAGTAAGCAACCTAGTCGTAAAGAGAATTTGTTTGTTGTTTATGCACTCAGCTTCGCGTCGTGCCTAACACGGCCTCTTGGGGCTTTAAGGTTAAGATAGGCTTAACTAGAACATGAAGCAAAACAAAAAGAAAGAGGAAGAACAAAAAGGAACATAATAAAACAACCCTCACAGCCTGTTGGTAGGCTCATATTATTATTACCTGCCTAAATTAAAATATATGCCTACATTAGTTTTTAAATAGCCCTAGAAGAGCGCTCTCATCTATGACAGATACATTGAGTTTTTCACTGTCGGTGACTCAATTTCCTATCAATATAAAATATAATTGAATTTTGTTGGATTATTTTATTTCGATATATGGACAAGGAACGTAACATTGACAAACAGCAAGCCCCCACATTGTGTCAACAAAAAAAATAGTTGTTTCTTTATGGAAGATTCATAACATTGGAAGAGTCTGGAAAGGGTCCTTGTTAAATAATGCTCGACAAGGTGTACAATATCACCTGCAATGGACTCCGCGGAAGCAACCGTCCGCTTCTATGGTCACATGCAATTTTTTAAACAAAGATTAATTTATGTTTTCATGCGTTTTGCAATAAAATCTAACGTTTTTTTAACGTTAGCCAACTCTGATATTTATAGTCCGCTCAGCTCATAGAACCAACACCGCCTTTCCTTTGGCTGCGCGTCGGATGGTTCACGACTCCGCACCTTTCATTATCAGGTGATATTGTACACCTCGTCGGGCAGTATCCCTTACTTATAGCATGCCCAATACAAGCAACAATTACATCCTCATAGTCATACACACTTAGGCCTACATATTTTATTAAGAATACCTACCAAAGTTTCAGAGAGGCATCTATAGTGTCCAACTTCAACTTTTCCCCTGATAAAATTGCGACAATTGTCCCTCCAATCCCCCCCAAGTACCTACAACGAGGAAGTAAAATGTTGCGTTTCATACATATAATCGTCACAGTGTAGCCTTTTCTACTTCTGAAGCAATTAAAGTGTGTAAATAACCTACATTTTGTCAATGTGTTATAAATAAGAGATTGCTGACCTGACAGACGAAGGGGTGAAGTATGCCAAGAAAAGAAGCACGAGAGCAACGATGATAAACTTTAAAACTGACTTGTAAATATGCCTACTGACAATGAAAGAAGAAAACATTTTTTAATTATATTTAAACATGACAAACACCAATTTCTTGGAATTCGAACACCTGACATTGCTTACCTCATGGTTCAATAAATTCCGATATTATGTTCTCGTAGTGGTGAATATGGGTTCGGTGACGGAACCCTGTGACTATCTTGTCGCGCCTACAACGAGATAGCTCCATGTGGTTAGCCAAAACATGAAGCCTACATGGTGAAAAGCAAATAAGAGCCAATGGGTAGAACCATAAGAGCAAGTTAGAATTAAACGACATGATTCTCGAAAGTGCTAGAGTATAGGCTACCTGTAGGAAAGCAAGCAACAATAAAAAAATTCACAGCGAAGTAGTTACATCAGTTACAACTAACCAACATGTGCAACAAGTCCCTCAATTGCAAACCTGTGGGCTGAGCTGAAGATGAGAGTGCACAAGAGAGTAGGACCCTGGATGATCTGGAGAGATTCTGTAAAGAGGATTGCTCTCTGGTTCCTGACAAACCCTATTTGACTTTAAAGTAGCCTATGTCATATCCTCAGAGAGACTTCTTTACTGTTATCTCTGAACGGCTCATTTTACGTCGTCGTGTTATTAAGGGAAGTCAGGTGGCTGAGCGGTTAGGGAATTGGGCTAGTAATCCGAAGGTTGCTGCATGGTTCGATTGTGCAAAATTACGTTGTGTCCTTGGGCAAGGCACTTCACCCTACTTGCCTCGGGGAGAATGTCCCTGTACTTACTGTAAGTCGCTCTGGATAAGAGCGCCTGCTAAATGACTAAATAAAACCCACAATTCAGCTTAATTTTGTAACTCCCTTAGTGAAGAGACAAACACTTTCTCCATTAAGGAGTTAACAGTTGCGAGCCCTGTTGCAGAACAGTGATCAGGGGCCTCATGTAAATTGCGTACGCACAAAAAGCTTGCGTACGCTGGTTTTCACGCACACTTTGTGATGTATAAAGATTTACTTGACGTGAGAATGTGCGGGCCGTCACGAAAAGTTTTGAGCAGACGTGAGAATGTGCGGACCGTCCGCAAAGTCTTGTCTGGCTCTGTAACGTGGCGAATTCTAACTGAAAAGTGCCGAAACTCACCAACATTACAAAATAAAGTTTCCACTACTACGTTTATGACTTTGACTATTCAAAAAACATAAAAATAAAAGTGTGATCATTAATGTGGATGATCACATCAAAATGCCAAAACCCAAACGGGAAATGCTATATAGCCCTCTGTTTAATCCACCACCACTTAATAACTTCTGTTAAACTTGAGGGTGTCAAACGAACGACAAAATCACTCAGGAAATGCATGTCACGCTAACCCTATTAATAGCTGCCATGCTGTTACGATGCGCCACCACTCGTTTCTTCATTTAAAGTTTTACATCGGACCATTTCTCACCAACATTACAAAATAAAGTTTCCACTACTACGTTTATGACTTTGACTATTCAAAAAACATAAAAATAAAAGTTTGATCATTAATGTGGATGATCACATCAAAATGCCAAAACCCAAACGGGAAATGCTATATAGCCCTCTGTTTAATCCACCACCACTTAATAACTTCTGTTAAACTTGAGGGTGTCAAACGAACGACAAAATCACTCAGGAAATGCATGTCACGCTAACCCTTTTAATAGCTGCCATGCTGTTACGATGCGCCACCACTCGTTTCTTCATTTAAAGTTTTACATCGGACCATTTCTCACCAACATTACAAAATAAAGTTTCCACTACTACGTTTATGACTTTGACTATTCAAAAAACATAAAAATAAAAGTTTGATCATTAATGTGGATGATCACATCAAAATGCCAAAACCCAAACGGGAAATGCTATATAGCCCTCTGTTTAATCCACCACCACTTAATAACTTCTGTTAAACTTGAGGGTGTCAAACGAACGACAAAATCACTCAGGAAATGCATGTCACGCTAACCCTTTTAATAGCTGCCATGCTGTGACGATGCGCCACCACTCGTTTCTTCATTTAAAGTTTTACATCGGACCATTTCTTCTTAATTTCTGCCATGGTCCGGTTCTCTGAACCCACAGCATTTATGGCCCTATAATAATAATAATGATTTTATTTGTAATGCACTTTACATTTAGCTAAATCTCAAAGTACTACAGGTTAAAAACAAGAAAGGGTGCAAATAGTGACAGTTTTCCACTCCGCCGACTTTCTTTTGTCGCTAATACCTGATGACAGGCCGCCAAACAGGACACATTTTCTCGCCTCCACCTCTGTTGTCAGAACCTCGATCTCAGTCACCGTATTTCTTCGAATAAACGCCGCGGCGTTTAACGTTCATTTTTGGTGCGGCGTTTATTCGAAGAAATACGGTAATTCAGACAAATAAATTACCTCAGGATTGTGATTTATAAAGGAAAGGTGCGCAGGACCTGGCGTGCGACCGGTTTTATACATGTGAATATTTCTGTGCGTAGGTACTTTTCGAGTTTTGGCCGTACGCCATCTTCTGGTATGAAAGCTGCGCAATCCTTTATACATGAGGCCCAGATGTTTTTCAATCCGCAGACATTAGCCTACATAGGCCTATATGGAAGGCCGACTGGGTCACAAATACTAGTAGTTTAAACGCGTATTTTTGATTGGACACCAGTGTTAATTTCGTCGACGAAAACTATGACGAAAAATGTTCGTTAACGACCTTTTTCTCATGACTAAAACGAGACTAAGACGTGACGAAAACGGATCTTTGAAAATAAAAACTATGACTAAATAGCCTGTATTATAACTTTCGTTAACGAGACGAGACGAAAATGTTGGTGGTTGACGAAGTCACAATACTTTTTTTCCCCCAATAATTTTATAGCTAGATATATTCCTCCTCTTCTTAAGCGCGCTCTCATCTCTACTGCTGTCAGTGGCCGATTCTCGTCTCTCGGCCAAGTTTCGCGCGAGTTAGAGGCGTGTTCGGGCGAGTGTTATCAACCCATGCAATTGGCAAGATATGTCGTGCTGCTATAAAGTACACAGGCAGAATGGCTAATTTAGGTAGTCACCTGAAGAGGCTACATGGTATTTGTGTGGAGACGTCTGCCTCCCCCTCGGATTCAGCTATGGCTACAGTCAGTGGCTAGCTCCACCGGTACCCCTAGCAAGAATAGGAATTCTATATTCTCCGAGAAACAAATCCCTGTTGTGTACTACAAAGTAATACGAGAGATAGCTGAGTCGTTGAGAAAAACCTTAAAGTAGGACATGAGTTCAATTTAGATGTTATGACAGTGTTTACAGCAGCGTGTGACTGCCAGTAATAGTTTACCCATTTTTACATTCAGAGAACACATACAACAGGAAAGAAGGACTGGTTTAAGGCAAGGTCCAGGCCTGATGTTATTTGATCTTTTGTCAGAGACTTTGTTTAATATGTGAAGTAAAACTTTCACTTGTTTAGATAATTGATGATTTGCTGTCTGACAAAGAAATACATCATTATGTACCATATTAAATTGCATAGCATCATATTCTTTTGCATCTCATTGAATCACATCTTGTCAAATCGCACTGCATCGCAATAGGGGTGAATCGTATCGCATTAGTAGTTGCTTTTATGTATCTTTAATGTATTGGATCGTTGGCAGTGCATCGAGATGTGTATTGCATCGTCCTCAGTGATGGAGATGCACATCCCTACTGAGAAGGGGAAAAAAGGAGTTATATGGCTATTAAATGTGACTAAAACTAGACTAAAACTAGACTAAAATGTAATTAGTTTTCGTCGACTAAAACTAGACTAAAATTAAGGATTAAAATGACTAAATGTGACTAAAACTAATAAGCATTTTCGTCTAAAGACTAAGTCTAAGACAAAATCAAAAATAGCTGCCAAAATTAACACTGTTGTACACCCGTTTAGGAAGCGCCTGCAGCAGCCCTTTCATAAGAGGCTGCAGCCGTAAATGTGCAGGCGAAAGTTACACATGAATGTATGGAAGGCCTAGTGGGCAAGTATTAAGACGCCCCCGTGTGTCAACCACGTGTAATTAACGCCGACTTTGCGCCTTGCTTGACGTGGCCCCGTCTCAACCACACGTAAAAACCGCCGACTTCCATACAAAGTCGGTGTCTTTTTCGCCTCGAATTGAACCGTGTCACGTGACACGTTGTCATTTACACATGTAAATGTCGTCTCAATTTTGGAGATGTGTCTAGCAAACCACACAAAATTAACGCCTGGTTTGGCTCAATCAGCGTCTGGTTTTCCAAAATTAAAGTCTGCTTGCTTGAATCTCCGATGGGAAATTATGACAACAATTGTAACAACTAATACATAAGTAAAGTAGGTATTAAGGATGCTCGTGCGAGCTACTATCAAATACAATGTTATTTGATAGTGAGGGTGTAGCCAACCAGTGCTTGTTTAATGCTGTCATAACTGGATTCATAGAAAGATTAGATAAGAACTTCAGGAAGTGACAATCCAAGGTAATACAGATAACAATGTATTTATTTAATAAAAAGTGCTTACAAGGAAACGGTTGGTAAATTAGGAGTGTAGGGAATGGGTGTGGGATCAGTGCAAGTGTAGAGTGAAGAGAATCATTACAAACTAAATCAAATAAAAATTTATTTGTATAGCCCTTTTTACACGCAAGCATGTCACAGAGGGCTTCACATACGCCCATAGAACTGCCCCTCAACTAACCTAAACTAAAAAGCAAGCAGTGATGATGTTCCTGCTAGTACTGGTCACAGGTGTGCCCTTGCAGCAATCACAGCTCCTCTACCTGCCTGCCATCCTGCAACAGAACCAAAGACACAGAAACAGAAGACAGGTAGAGGAGACCCAAACAATGCACATAGAGCCAACAATCTAACATGGTTTATACCATCACCAGAACAGGCATAACCTCCCGATCACTACAAGTCATTCAGGTAATGGTAATGTACTATTGACTCATACAGCTGTGAAAAGCATCCTTTCTGAAGTAGAGCCATGGCTAGTGTTTGCTGACCATGGCAGTGTTTAACAGTTAAAAGCAGGTAGGCCTCCATCTTACACAGCAGAAAGACAAATATTTATTTCAGGTCATCTGCAAGTCCCAGTGTGCAATTACAATCATCCCTTGGCCCAGCAGCAGCTTGGGTAGGCCTGGTTGCACAGTGAAACCCAGCTGCAAGGTTGTTGCCAGAAAGTGACCTGAGAAGGAGTTGGGCCTTTGGCACATCATAGATGATCTGTTAAGTATAAAGACAACAGTGTGTGAATGTGAAGGACAGCCGATGAACCTTTATTTCTGTCACCTTGGCTGTGTATTTCACTTTTCTAGGTCTATACAAGAAAGATGACCGCTCAACAAATTGGCACTTCATAACCAGGGTTCTAAATTAACATATTATGTTATCTTCGGGTCATTATGACCCACCGTCGTATTGCGACAACTTTACCGCATACAAAAACTCAGTGAAGCATTTTCTTTTAACCATTGGGCTGTCGCAGACAGGTTAAAATATAATAATTTTTATTTGTTTTTGTATTGGGTAAACACAACGATGGTTCGTCATGAACCTTTGGGTCATGTGACCCGAAGGCAGCACAAGGGTTAAGGTGTTTTGTGCAACCGGCCCCAGGTAACACGTGGCTATTTACTCAGTAAGTAAGCTGAAACAGTACTGTAAAAGGAAGCTCGGTTTGTTACCGTGGGAGATGGCTAACTCCTTCAGCTGCTCTGTAAAGACAAGTAGGAGGGAGGGAGGAGAAGATACAGGCTAGAGGAATATTGTCATCAATGACTCAAAGACTAACAACTTTTCAGTAAAAGCCATGTCTTCAACTAACAGATTAATTGATACTACTGCTGGCTATTGACCAAGTGTATCTACCCTTTCCTCACATGATCGGGTGTGGTGATGTTGAGAAGCAGGACCAGGCTCCCCTTTTCCGAGTAAACCCGCATAAACTGCTAATCTATTAGCAGTCACCAGCAGCCCGTCTGTGCCGAACAGACTCAAGAACATCTCTGTTTCAAACTCCAGCAGTGGGCCTGCCATATTGGTGCTCCACTAAACTACAAGTTCCTAGTCAACTGCTTGTTTTGAGAAATAAAACGTTGTTGTTTGTTTTTGCGTTGACCATTCGAACTAGCCACAGTAGGTTGACAACTAAGAATTAGTTAGCTTCCAGTTGTACTAGTAGTTGGACTACACTGATAAAAGGAACCCAGATATATACAATAAAAGACTATCAGGAAATTAATTTACACTATTCATTAAAACTGATGTAAGTGTAGCTCATGGCATTATGTTATGTTTTATTTTCATCATGCAGTTAAAAGAGCTCCCCACCGCCGCCATCAATGTTTTGAAATAGCACATCCGAATCCGGTCACATGATGACATTGAAGAATACGCTTTCAACACTGAGAAGTAGCGCCGTCTACTGGAACAGAGTTGTAATTCAGTGAGCACTGGACAAAGAAGATCGTGGGCATGTTTGAGACGCTGAGGTTGCTGTCAGATTTCTGAGTTTGGCAATGCATCCAAAGCAGTCTCAAGTTGGGACTCTTTGTTTAATTTAGATAAAATAAACTGCACCCCAAAACGTAGAGCAAGTAGATTACACTGGGTGTAATCTATGTTCTGAGTTCTCATATGTCATGTTATGCCAGGTTGCAATGCGTTGTGTTGTCCTAAGAATTTCAGTGCCCAGTCTGACCCGGTGTTGTTCTGTGCATCTGACAATAAAATACTTGAACTTGAACTGACGTTCTCCGCAACAGGTGTTTTCTCTCGTGGCAGTACCTTTTAACACCGGTAGGTGTCGCAAAACATCGTCATTTCTCAGCAACTATAGTTCTCTTGAGTTGTAGTCTGGTCATCAATATAGCATCTTAAATTAAATGGGCTGAAAAAGATACACCAAATTATTCAGACAGGCTTGGTCATTAAGTCTGATATATTTTCGAGCAGTTAAGATAAATAGGTAATAAACTATCCTGCCAGATCCGTGGTTTGGGGCAAATATTTCGACTCTCCTCGTTAATAAGGGAGGAGCCAAACTATAGAGATCCACACGCTCAGACAGTCTGCGTCTTGCAGGCTTGTTTTGCGTTGTCGGTTCCCCTACGCAAAACTGTCTTTTCCCGGTGCCTGTGGCAACGGGCGCCACACAATGTGTTGGATATACATATTTGCGGATTAAGCGGGATAGCAAGCATGTTGACTTTAAACAACTTTTGAAAAAGTAGTTTTGTTTTCTCCAGAGAGGACCTTGTCCATCCCGGTCCATTCAATCCCATGCCGACAGGCACCTGACTGCGTGGCCAGCTCGCTCTCTACGAATCGGTCCAAGAATCACTCTCTCCATCTGACAGGCACCCTCGTCGGTGAACGGTGAGACTCAATGCTTCAATTCTACCAGGGACTACACAATTGAAAATGTAACTCCGACAAACGTTTCAATGTTTACCCTATAGCAAGCTCATTTTCCAACCGCTTTTCAGAATAGTGTTCGCAGTAAGTCACATTAAGTCCGTCCGGAAGATGTTGCTGGTCATTTACGCACTGGCAATGTGCCTGACCAGTCTTTAGATCATGTGTCACTGTTCTGGAATTCATTAAGCGTAGGCTACATCTGCTCATATTGGAGTATGTCAATGCCCTAAAACTAGGCCTACGGATGTTATTTTCGAATGAAAGCTATTTGAAATCGTTTGCTCCGCGTTGTGTTTCTCCATGCAGTTTTAACAGTCATCATAGGGTTGCCGTGCCGGTCATAACTGTTTCATGTTGGTGTCCAGGACAGGATAGGTCTTGCTTATTGACCCAGTAGAGAGGCAGAGAGAGAGAGAGACATAGAGTGAGGGAGAGAAAAAAGACAGAGAGCGAGAGAGAGTGTGAGTATTGATGGTTCTATCTGATGGGTGACACACAGGGGCTCTAGGCTATATGTCCTGGTCCATCACATTCAATCACTGGCCTCTGCCATGGAGCAGACTCTATTACCGACATCAGCCTGTACCCAAACACCAAGCTTCAATAGTATACCCTACCGGAGGGACAACCAGGGAACCAAGGGCCAATAATCAGTGAGATTGGAACACATTCGAAAACAACAGAGCAGCTTGGATGGTGTTTTTGTTCTTCAGGATGTAGTCATTTACGATAAAACTTTTAGAATTTGTAATTCAGTGTGCATAGTGTCATAGATTTGTCATAGACACTGAAACCATATGAACCATATGAAACGTAACCCAGATCCTGAGTCTTCTTCATCTTACCTTTGCAAACACAACCCGACCTGCAGCTCACAGCTTCAGAATTGTACTCCACCTCCACCTCCACTTACGCACACAGACACACACACACACACACACACACATTCTTAAATTCCAGGCGGCTTGGAGGGTATTGTGCAGTGTTGTGAAGCAGCAGTTAGTTTGCCTGGCAGCTTGATTGGGTGCATTAATTTCTGTTCTGCTTTTGCCCAGTAAAAAACTTGTGTTTTTAATTGGAGTTGTGTGGGTAGAACAAGCTTGTTTGATCTTCGATGTGCCTCACTGGCTACTTCAGATAAAACCAGCGGAAAAAAACAGTTTTTCGTTTTGTTATTTTTTGTTGTTGTTAAACATGTCTCCTGGATATTTGGTGGCCGTTCTGTGGCTCGCGTTTCTTCTCCCCTGTGATAGTGATAGAAGCTGGTCTCTTCTCTCCTCTCATTTCATCTCTCCTCTCATCTCTCCTCTCGTCTTTCCTCTCCTCCTCGTCTCTCCTCTCGTCTCTCCTCTCGTCCTTGTCTCTCCTCTCCTTTCATCTCTCCTCTCGTTTCTCTTTTCGTTTCTCCTCTCATGTCTCCTCTCGTTTCTCCTCTCCTCTCTCGGCTCGTCTCTCCTTTGCTCTCATCTCCTCTCCTGAAGGAGTTATGAGTGTACCACACCAGCCTTGAACTGAAAATAAGTTGTTGATGTTGGATGGACATGTATTCCGACATGGAAAGATCCTCAGATTAAAGCTGGCGTTCCTAACAGAATAGGAGACTTCCTGGATACAATCATAAACTGGAGCCATGTTAAAGTGATGCCCTGCCAGAGGTCAGTTGTGGATGCCATGGTAATGTGTGTTATTGCTGGTGGTATAGCTGAGTTAGTGTGGAGGGCCGTCCCAGACCTCTTGTTACCACCCATGACGTCCTGAGAGCCAGACTGATGCTAGCAGCTAGCACTGGAGCAGGAGGAGATGTTCTGTGCATGATGGCCTTCTTTTCTTCCTTTACCTGCAGGGTGTGGCCTTCCAGTTTGGCTGAGGCAGAGACTTCTCCACAGCTCACACACACACGTGTGCACTCACACACACACATTCACACACACACACACACACACACACACACACACACACACACACACACACACACACACACACACACACACACACACACACACACACAAGACTGGACTGAAGGGAGTCAGGAGAACAGCACCACACGTCGACCTGGCCCTGAAGGAACCAGAAGGTTCTGTTGTCTTGAGTGTCAGTGATGCCTGCCTCTTGTGACCCGCGGGCCACCAGAGCCACCCTCTGAAGCGCGCAGGAGCGCGTGTGGTGGAGCAGGGGCCCGGCTGGCTGGCGAGGGGCAGCGGGGTTGGGAGCCATGGGGAAGGAACAGGAGCTCCTGGGGGCGGTGAAGAACGGAGACCTCCTGCTGACTCACAGACTGCTGGGCAGAGGGAAGAGCAACAAAACCAGTGAGTGTTACAGGATAGGAGTGTGTGTGTGTGTGAGGGGATGGTGGATGGGGGGGGACCTCTGAGGAGTCTGTGGGCGCGTTTTTGTTGGCATGTGTGTGTGTGAGTCGATGTCGATGTGTGTTGACATTTGTGTGTGCGTTGATGCACAACAAAAACAGATGTAGAGAGAGAGGGAGGGGACAGGGAGAGAGAGAGAGAGAGAGAGGGAGAGGGAGAGAGAGGGAGAGGGAGAGAGAGGGAGAGGGGGAGAGGGAGAGGGAGAGGAGGTCGACTTTAAATATATATTTATTGGGCAGTTAAAATAGCCAGCTAACCACCAGTTACACCACAACAGCCATTTTGGATCCTACTTACTCATATTCAAACAACAAAACAAAAATCTAATTTGAGAGGAGATGGAGAAACAGAGAGGGAAGGAATGAAGAGCGGGAGAGGAGAGAAGGAAAGACAAGAGACAGAGAGAGAGAAAGAGAGAGAGAGGAGAGAAGACAGGGAGAAGGGAGAGAGGAGAAAGAAGAGAGGGAGAGGAGATAGGAGAGAAAGGGAGAGGAGAGAGCAGATAAAGGGAGAGAGAGGGAGAGGAGAGAGAGAGAGAGAGAGAAGGAGAGAGGGAAACAGAGAGTACAGTAGTTCAGAGATTCCCAGGTTCCTGTCACAGGTTCTGAAGCGGTTCCTCTCATCTGTTCCATCAGGGGGTCTTTATCATAAACTCAGTATGTGGTTCTGGTTCTGCTCTCGACTACTTTGGCCTGTCTTTCATCCTGCAGTCTGGCCATTTAAAGTTAACAACATGACTTTATCTCTATAAGTGTTGGTACATGTCTTGTGTGTGTGTGCGTATGTGCGTGTGTGTGTGTGTGTATGTGCGTGTGTGTATGTGTGTATGTGTATGTGCGTGTGTGCGTTCTTATCCCTGCAGTGCCCGCTGTGCTAATGCCAGTCCGCTCCTTATCCCGGCCTGGGAGAAAGTTGTGGTTGTCTGAGGGCTCTTTTGTCTCCTTATCTCCCTGGCCTCTCGCCGCGTCTGCCCGAAGGCCGGCGCAGACAACACAGATCTCACACAGGAAACGGGCGACATGAGGGGTCAAGCTGGAGACTGTGAGGGGCGCTTCATCGAACCCCGCCCCCCCCCAGCCTCCGCAGGGGGGGGGGGGGGGGGTCTGTTTAGGACCAGGAACTCTCCTCCTCCTCTGCCTGAAATGAGTTCTACATGAAAATGTGTTGGGTCCTGATGATTGAGAAGTGGAGCGACTAGCTACTGGTATCTGCGTAGAACACTTGAGCGTGTCAGAAGGCTTCCTGTCCTCTCCATTGTGGAGGTTGGGATGTTGAGGGTCCTGGTGGGTCCTGGTGGTCCAGGCCGGCATGGTGACACCTCAGCCCCAGGGCTGAGCCTTAAGCCTGGGCTAGACACCTCCAGACCTTCCCTACCTCACCATGTCTGTTCCCCCCACTTCCCCCAAACTCTAACCTCCACCCCCCCCCCCCCCCCCCCCCCAGCCGAACCACTTCCATCTCCTCCGTTTTCTCTGTGAAAAATGTCACGGTTCATGGTTTTATATGTTTTTACATTTCCTCTTTCGCTAGCATAGCTCTGCTTGTCTCAATACTAGGTATCCTAGTTTTTCTAATCTAACTTTTCAAGGCTTGGTTTCAACTTGCCTTCAGTTAGACATTCTCAGAGGGTTAATTATTTCTGCATGCATCTCCTGAATAATAAGTCAGCCCACTTCACCAGCATCTTGTTATACAACTCAGACTTTTAAGGTGAAGTTGACAGCCCCCTCCCCCTCTATCTCACCCCCTCCATCTCACCCTCTCTATCTCAAACCCCATCTCTTCCTCCCCCCATAGCCATGCCCAAATCAGGGATTACCCATATGGCTGTAGGCTCAGATTAGCCTGTTGCCCAGAGAGCTAGGAAGGTGTGTGTGTATTTCAGTAAGTGAGTGTGTGCCTAATGTGAATGTGTGTATGTGTGTGCGTGACTATGCGCGCACATGTGTGTGTGTGTGTGTGTACTCACACTGTACATGTATGTGTGCTCATACGAGCGTGTGCGTCTAAGCGTGTACCCGGACACGCCCCTGGTCTAGAGCAGGTCCCTGTGTGACTCTGTCTGACCTGAGGGTCAACCGCAGAGCCCTGTCCCAGGAGATGAGCCCTGTGTCCAGCCTGTCGGCCAGACACACAGCAGGCCCGGGGCCACGCAGCGGAGCATGGGGTCAGACACACGCCATGACACACATGTAGAGTTCTACAATGGTCACACACACACTCTTTCAGACGAATAAGACTCTGGGTAAGAGCGTCTGCTAAATGACGAAATGAATACATGGAGACACTAATGAACACCACACCCTTACCGACTTGTACACAGACATACACAAAATCACATGCACCTACACGCACAAACCCAACCCAACCCACACATACGCACCCACACACGTGCGCAAATCCGCACAGACACACACATACACGCACAACCCCCCACACACACTAACAAGGCCACTTTAATCCTGACCCCTTTCTTCCCAGGACAGATGGGCGGCCTGTCGGGGATTGTCTAGGAATGTACTGAAGCACTTCAGAGTGTGTGAGATAATGTCATCTAATCC
Source organism: Thaleichthys pacificus (assembly GCA_023658055.1). Taxonomy (NCBI): domain Eukaryota; kingdom Metazoa; phylum Chordata; class Actinopteri; order Osmeriformes; family Osmeridae; genus Thaleichthys; species Thaleichthys pacificus. The sequence goes on from CM042856.1 coordinate 6,677,782, forward strand.
ACCACAGCGTAACCTAATCCAGAATGAATGGCCTTTTCCCAGCGCCTCCAGCACTCCTCCTCTTCTTCTCTACTCCAAACCATTCCTCTCCTCTATCTTCTCCTTCGTTCCCCTCCCTGTATCCTCTCATCCTCTCCTCTGTCCTCTCCTTCATTCCTCTCATCCTCTCATCCTCAACTTCATTCCTCTCCCGGTAACCTCTCCGTTATTCCTCTCTCTGCATCCTCTCCTCTGTCCTCTCCTCTCCTCCTCCCGTCCTCTATTCCTCTATCCTCGCCTCCTCTTCTCCATTCATCTCTGTCTTTTCCTCCTCTCCTCTCCACGCTCTCTATTCCCCTTCTCCATTCTTCTCATCCACTCTCCTCTCCTCCTCTCCTCCTGTCCTCTATCTCTACTGAGTGGGGATCTGGTTGGTTGACAGAGCTGAGGCGAGGTCAGTCTGCAGGGGGGGCTGGGGGGGGGGCTGTCTGCGGTGATGACTTATGTTGGGGCTGTTTGTGCACGGGTGGATGGATGGACGGATGGACGGAGAGGGAGGGAGGGAAGAATGGAGGGAGAGAGGCAGGGATGGTAGGATGGATGGAGGGATGTAGAGATCGAGATAATGTCACTGGATAAATAGGTACCTTGTTGATTTAGATGAGGCTGGTGTGTTTGGAGGTTAAGGTTGCATTCTCACAGGGGTATGCTGTTCATGTGTGTGTGTGTGTGTGTGTTAGTGTTGTAGACTGTATGTGTATGTGTGTGTGCTGCTTGTGTGTGTGTGAGCCTAACGGCACGAGGACTGGTTAGTCCGCTGCACAGGGCCCTATTGACACTGATTAAATTTCCACATTAGTGCTGTCCTCTGTGAGTGTGTGTGTATTGACCTGCTGTTGAACACCCTCCTGTCAGCGCTGCGGGCTACACTCTATAGGCTATCTGGCTCATCATGTAGCTTGTAGAGGCACCTCTGAGCTTGACCCATGACCTCTCAGGTCACTGCGCTATTTGGCTGCAGTGACCTCAGCATCACAGGAAATGGACTGTTGACGTGTTCCTGTAGTTTGTAATGGGTTTGATGTCCCTGTGGTCGTTTTCTTTGTTTACTTTTGGGGTGGTTGTTTACTTAACTTTTAGTGATGAGTACTGAGGAGTCTCATTTGGACCACTAACGTACTTTAGCACAGCCATAATGACACAAAACACACGTGTGCCATCACACACATCCACACACACACACACACACGCACACACAGACATGCACCCATATGACAGGAGAGGACAGATGACCTCATTCTGTCCCAGTAATGATGAACTTACTGTAATACAGTCTGTCTCCCAGTATGATAAACGTACTGTAATACAGTCTGTCCTGGTCTGCAACCACACACAACAGCAACCCCTCATTATAGTCTAAACATGAGCCATGAAGGGATGTCTGTGCGACGGGGAGTAATTGTGTGTGTGTGTGTGTGTGTGTGATCTAGACGTCTGTAAGATGAAGAGGTTGTGTGTGTTTCGGTGAGCGTGTTCTGACAGGATCCATAGGAGGCCTGCCTGTGGGTCCACCCAGCCGAGACACAAGGAGTGGTACCTCTCCAGAACCCTGCTGTGTGGGTTCTCCTGCTGCTGGAACATGTAGAACTCGGCTCTGGGTTCTCCTGGGGCTGGAACATGTAGAGGGGGTTTTAAAACCACATGAAAGCCATCTGTAACCCTTAGATGGGTTTGAGATTGAAGGTATCTGTTTATCTGTGCATGTTCCAGAGAAAACAAGCATAGACGTTAACCCTGTGTGTGTGTGTGTGTGTGTGTGTGGTCTCTCTCTTCCACTCTCTCACTACGTATCCCGGCGTCTCCCTCCAAAACAACAACAACACAGAGAACGTCCATGACGGAAGCATTCTGGAATCTCATTCTAGAACTCTCTCCAGCTTCCAGCGGTAGAATGGAGGGCGAGGTGTTTTCCGTCAGAGGGCCCTGGTTTACATGGTGTTTTACATGGCTGGTAAACAAGCCAGCTAGCTGCAGAATGGTATGCAAAGCCCTCGACCCTACAGCCTCGGCTCAGAATAGTTATGTAACCCCAAACCTCCAGGTGTGTTTACCCTGCGCTAATCTTCCGTTTTGGAGGAACACTCCACAACACAGAGACATGTGCACACGCACACATACACACATCTCCCAGGTATACGTACATATGTACCGGATCACACATTTACGCACCAATATATACACACATGCACCGGCACACACACACACACACACACACAAAAGGTATACACACACACACACACGCAAACTAGACAGCCTTTATTCTCTACAAAGCGAGTGCAGGGACATATTGAGTGTATCTGTGACCTAATTGGCACAGATGCCACCGCAGAAAAGCTCTATTCATTTCACCCAGGCAGCCGAGTCAGGCAGGATCTGAGGCCTGCTGGTGTGTTGGGATTTGTGCTGACTCCACGACAGGGATGAAAGACGCCGGAACACCTCCAATATGAGAGACACAGCTGGGCTCAAACAATATCTGGAGTGTGTTTGTTTGTTTGTGTGTGTGTGTGTGTGTGCGTGTGTGTGTGTGTGTGTGTGTGTGTGTGTGTGTGTGTGTATGTGTGTGTGTGTGCGTGTGTGTGTGTGTGTGTGTGTGTGCTGTGTGTGTGTGTGTGCAGTGTGTTGTAGGCACTCTATTAATCCCAGAGGAGAAATTGCAGTGTTACAGCAGGCAAGATCAAGAAATACAATAACAGTTAAAAAAAAAGTATCTATTTAATGCATTAGACACACAGTACTTTAACTGATAACAAGTACAGTATGCAATACCGAAACTGTTTCAAAATATTTGTTGTGGTGCAAGAAATTGGGTACAGTGAGAGAGGAGAGAGGGGGGAAGAGATAGAGAGAGAGACCTTTAGTTGAGATGATTTCATTGAAGCCAAATGAGGCTTGACTGGTTTGGATTTCAGTGTCTCGTTCAGTAAATGTACCTGGTGCCAACTTTCCCTGTTGTAGCCAATGTTTGTGTGAAAGGGAGCTGCAGGCTGTGTTTGTGTGGATGTATATGTGTGTGTGTGTCTGTGTGTTCATCCAAAAAATAGACCCTTAGGTTATGATAAATGACTGTTCTTTTGTTTTCGCATGTATTGCATTGCAAGTATTCAGCAGTCATTTTGGTTGTGTGGGGGCACTACAGGGGGAAAATCACGTGCACACACACACACACGCACGCACAGAGCCTCCACGTCAAACTACCAGTAATTTAATCTTGTCTTTTGCCCACTAGGTTTTCAAATGGAAACCTACTGTTTTCACACAGGCGAAGGGAGGAGTAAAAGAGAGGGAAGGAGAGAAAGAACGAAAGAAAGAAAGAAAGGGGGAGGAGCTTTGCAGAGAATAGAGAAGAGGGTGTATTGCCAGAGTGTAAGATAGATAGCCATTGAGAAAGAGGGATGGAGGGAGAGAGAGAGAGTGGGCCAGGGTGGTGGGTGTGCTATGTCTGGAATGTTCTCTCGTGTTGGAACTAGAACTCCTTCAGAGTGTGTTCCCTCTGTCACTGGGTCTGATCAGACCCTACTCACATGCAGGCCAGGGCCTATCTCTGTCTGTGTGTCGCTCTGCATGTGTGTGTGTTCGTGTGTGTGTGTTGCTCTGCATGTCTGTCTCTCTATATGCGTGTGTGTGTGTGTATTTGCATGTCAGTGTGTATTTTGTGTACGTGTGTGGCTTTGTATGTCTGTGTGTAAGTTTGTGTGTGTGAGTCACCACAGCATCATAGTCTAATCATCCATGACTGTGCAACTGTGGCATTCCGTCTTCTATTCATCAACTGATTGAGCAGCTAAAGGTGAGCTTGTCCGGGTGTAGCTTTGAACCATGATCCGTCGATTCACACTGTAGCAGAGGGGAAACACTGGTGTCTGAACCATCAATATCTAGCGGTTTATCCCACTCTGCTGAAACACTCTCTCTTTCTCTCTCTCTCTCTCTCTCTCTGTCTCTCTCTCTCTCTCTCTCTCTCTCTATCTCTGTCTCTCTCTCTCTTTCAAACACACACACACACCAGACAGTGGGATAGATTGATCCCAGAGAATGGGTCAGTGTGGTCCAGCAGGGTTAGGTCATCCATCCATGGGAGGAAACAGCTCTCTTGACCTCCGGGTGGGAGAGAGAGAGAGAGAGAAGGGACACGGAGATGGAGAGGGACAGAGAAAGCGGCAGAGACAGAGAGAGCGAGAGAGCTCGTGCCTACCCGGCGTCCGTCCCCAGTCAAAGAAGCCTGGATCTGGGGGTACGACATCACGAAGGGCCCCTGGGTCTGTCTGGAGCCTGGAGGAGAAGGGATGTCTTGCAGGCTGGGATGAGGGGATTGTAAGGAGGAGGGGAGTGTGATAGAGTAATGGAGTGAAGCAGCAGAGAGGGGACATGGGGCAGGCAGCAGTGTGTCTGGGGCAAGGTGAGTAAGCGTCTCGGAAGGGTGTTTGTTTTGAGACGTTCGTTACCTGGGATGGAGGACCCCGTCACGGGGGGGTTAGTTCGAGAGCTTGCCGGTGTGCTGTCTGGATGTCTGTTGTGAAGGCGCGTGTGTGTACATGTGTGTTTGCGGACGAGCGGGGCGGGTCGTCTTCATCTGAGTGTTTGTTGGAAGCGTGATGACAAGAGGGAGGAGAGGAGCAAGCGGGTTCTTGCTGTGATAACGGAGAGATCCTGTCGTGATGGAAGGTTGTGATGAAAATACAAATATGCCCACCGAACCCTAAAGTTCTTTTTCCATCTTCCCCTCCCTCCCTTCTTCCCTCCCTCTCTCCCTCCCTCTCTCCCTTTGTTTTTTCAGAGTTGCTGGGTTCCACCAAGAGACTGAATGTCAACTACCAAGACCCAGATGGGTAAGAATGTGTGTGTGTGTGTAGGGCAAGGATGTGTGGTGTTGGTGTGTGTGTGTGGCAGGGATGTCATGTGTCTTTGCACAAGTGTGGGAGGGTGTCAGGGTGTGTGTGTGTGCCAACTGGTAAGACAGACTTGTGTGTTCATGTTTGCATAGTTGAGGTTTGTCTCTCGGTGGAACAGGAGGAATGTTTGGGACGGGTGTCTCTCCACATCAGGCTGACTGACAGACAGGGTGCTCCTTCTCTAGTGGGGCTGTAGAAAACGCACAACCTGCCTCTCATCACTATCAGTGATGCTGTCTTAACTGCAGCTTACTCACTACCAAGACATGTGCTGTCCCATCTCCCTTCTCCCATGCCAGGTGTGTGTGTGTGTGTGTGTGTGTATGATGACTGTGTGTGTGTTGTTGACATTTGTGTGTGGATGCATGGTCACTCCAGTGAGTGGGAGGTGAGAAACAATATGGGTGTTGAAGGCCTGTCCAATGGTCTGTGTGTGTGTGTGATATGTGATAGGTGCACTGAAAGCCTGCAGACATAGGAGGTGAGCAAACAGCCTCCAGTCACTGAGTCAACGCCCGGAGTGTGTGTGTGTTTCAGAGTGTGTATTCCGGAGTGTGTGTGTGGGTGTGTATGTCAGTGTGTGTGTGTCCTAGAGTGTGTGTTCTGGAACACCTGAGAGGTTCTAGCTGTAGAATGTCCATGCCACTCTAGAACACTACCAAGTGCTAGCTGTGGACTAAGCCGTGAGTATCGTTGACAGTAGACTTTCCTGTGTGTCTGTGTCATTGTCAGCCTCTCGGCCTGTTGACTGTCTCAGTTCTGTTTGACTGTTCACTTCTGGACAGAAGACAGACGTTGGCATCCTTGCTGTATACCTACAGGCTGAACATACATCACCTCACTGCCTGACTGCTGTCTGACTGCTTCTGACTGGCTGTCTGTCTGACTGTCTGACTGCCTGCTTCTCTGCCTGTCTCTCTCTCACACACACACAATTCAGGGAGAATGGCACCATGAATAGACTTGGCCTCCTCTACTGCTGTGTGCTGGTGTTAGCAGGCTAGCAGCCTAGCAGCTTAATCTAGCAGGCTAGCAGCCTAGCAGCTTAATCTAGCGGGATCCAGTTGACTGGGTGGTAATTGAAGTGCTGGGTGGTTGTCGTATCACTGTCTCTGAAACTGCTGGCCCTCACAGAACTGGCTCTGATCTCCATCACCAGGGACACACACACACACTCTGACATTAATACACATTTATGTATTAATGCATTAAATGACACACACCCATGAACACATGAACTCACATTTAAACACACACTTCAAGGACACAGACTCAGAGCGTCAGTGCCAGGGAGGGTACTGTACTGCTTAATGCTGCTAGCCCAGGGTGGTTAGCTAGAGTTAGCTTCTGCTGCTAACTGAGAGTGGCTAGTCTGGCTTAGCTTCTGCTGCTGGACCAGGGTTTGTTGACTAGGGTTAGCTCCTAGTGATAGCTCAGCTTGTGAACAGCCAGGGCTAACATGGATTTATGGATTTAATTTGTCCCTCTGTGGGATATACTACAACCTGCCAGACCCCAGGAGACACACACACACACAAAGCACACGCACACAACTATACACACTAGCTGTGTGTGAAGGCTCTCCTCTTGTAAAATCATCTGAGTGATTTACACCTCACCTTCTAAATGTCTGCCTCTCTCTCCTTCTCTCTCTCTCTCTCTCTCTCTCTCTCTCTCTCGCTCTCTCTCTCTCTCTCTCTCTCTCTCTCTCTCTCTCTCTCTCTCTCTTTCTTTTTTCTCTGTCTACTGTCTCACACACTCTCTGTCTCCTCTCTCTCCTTCTCTTCTCCCTCCCTCCCTCTCTCTCCCTGTCTGTTTCTCTCCAGGTTGTCATCCCTCCATCATGCAGCCCTGACAGGGACAGTAGAGCTGCTGTCTGTGCTGCTGGAGGCCCAGGCCACTGTGGACATCAAGGACAGCAACGGTGAGACAGTTACAGAGACAGCCCTCCTGAGACAGTGAAGAGACAGTGAAGAGACTGTAAAGAGACAGTGTAGTCATCCATTGTGTCCCCCCCCCCCCCCCCCCCACCCCAGGCATGCGTCCCCTGCACTACGCCGCCTGGCAGGGGAGGTCTGACTCTGTCCTGCTGCTGCTGAGGGCTGGAGCTGCCGTCAACACGACCGCACACGACGGCCAGGTCCCCCTGCACCTGTCTGCTCAGTACGGACACTACGAGGTGGTGAGGACACACACACGTTATATAAACACTTTTATATATATATATACAGTATATATACACAGACATACACATGCATACATACTATGTGATACCATCAATACACAATCCCACCAGACCGCCTTTCACCTGGACAGGTCTGTAGAGCGTGTGTGAAGGACTGAAGTGCCGTCACCCCAGTCAGAGAGCTCTGCTCCTGTGGCCCAGCTCTTTGTCCTCTAACAATGCCAACACGCTGGACTCTCTCTGGGGGCCCTGTGTGTGTGTGTGAACCGAGATGGAGACGCCACACACACAACATTCTTCCTCCCTCTCTCTTTTCTCCTTTTGGAATGTGTCATCGGATACACACACACAGAGACACACACACCTCGCCTAATGGCGTCACACAATCTACACAGGGTTTTCCTGCCCTCTGCTTTCACAGAGTCTGACCCCCGGACACTGTGTGTGTGTTTGTGTGTGTGTGTGGGGGGGGGGGGGAGTGAGTGTGTGTGGGGACGGTGATGAGCTATTCTTAAGTTACTGTTTGTTTACATGCACCACGCCGTCTCCTCTCTTCCTCAAAATCTCTTTCATGCCTGCTCTCCCTCTGCCTCTCTCTCTCCCCTCTCTCTCTCTCTCTCTCTCTCTCTCTCTCTCTCTCTCTCTCTCTCTCTCTCTCTCCCTCTGCCTCTCTCTCTCTCTCTCTCTCTGCCTCTCTCTCCCACCCCTCTCTCTCCCACCCCTCTCTCTCTCTCTCTCTCTCTCTCTCTCTCTCTCTCCCACTCCTTCAGTCTGAGATGCTGTTGCAGCACCAGTCTAACCCCTGTCTGCTCAACAAGGCCAAGAAGACCCCTCTAGACCTGGCCTGTGAGTTCGGACGGCTCAAGGTGGGTCACTCAGTGCACGTGTGTGTGTACCTTATTTCATACCACATGTTACATACATATTGTATGTAACTCAATGTAACTCACAGCGCAATGGTAAGTGTGTGAAGGTGGATTTCAGTGTGTGTGTGAGGAGGTGTGTTTGTGTGAGAAAGTGTGTGTAAGGGAGTAAGTAGAGTAGTGTGTTTAATGTGGATTTCAGTGTGTGGGAAAGTGTGACAGTGTGGAGATACATTTCAGTGTGTGTGAGGGACTGTGTGTGTGTGTGTGTGTGTGAGGGACTGTGTTTGTGTGTGTGTGAGGAAAGTGTGTGTGAGAGTGTGGAGATTGTTATTTTGTATGTACTGTATATATATTCCAGTGTGTGTGTGAGGGAGTGGGCAAGGGAGTGTGTGTGAGTGTGTGAGGGCCTTGTGATGGATACAGGGTTAGGCCCATGTGAAACAGCTCACCCCGCCTTGATTAACTACCATGCTAAAATAAGCCTGAAATGGCTTACACACACGCGCACACACACACACACACACACACACACACACACACACACACACACACACACACACACACACACACACACACACACACACACACAAAGAATTGCACAGTGTTTTTTTCTGTCACTGTTGTAGCTAAGCCTGCTTGGAAAATGTATAGCTGCCCCTATTATTCAGATTTAGCTTGAATGGAGCACACATATATATATACACACACACACACAAACACACTAAGGCTTCTCATGTGTGTTTAATCTTCTGGTCCTCTGGGTGCAGTGTGGTAGAGAATAGCTATGGGCTCGGCCTTTTAGGGTGTGTGCGTGTGTGTGTGCGTGTGTGAGCAGTTCAACAGGGCTGTTTCATACATCCTGTGTCTTATCTGTATCAAGTGTTTAGATGCTGGTTGTGTGATATAATGTGGTTAATATAATGTGTTGGCCTCCCTCTCTCTCTCTCTACTCTCTCCATCCCTCCCTCCCTCTCTAAGGTGGCTCAGCTGTTGCTGAGCAGTAACATGGTGTCAGCTCTGTTGGAGGGGGAGGAGCATGATGGGTTAGACTCCGCCCCCAACACACCGCTTCACCTGGCCGCCAAGAACGGACACAAAGACATCATCAGGTCTGAGGGGGCTCGCTCTCTGTCTCTCTCTCTCTCTCTCTCTCTCTCTCTCTCTCTCTCTCTCTCTGCTTCTGTCTGTCTTCTCTGTCTCTGTCTCCTCTGTCTCCCTCTCTCTCCCTGTATCTCTCTGTATCTCTCCCTCTCTCTCCCTCTTCTGTCTGTCAGGGTATTTCTCTCTTTCTTCTTCTTCTTTCTTTCTTTCTCCTTCTGTCTCTTTCTCGCTGTCTTTCTCTGCAGCTGTTGCCAACTCCTCATTCCCCTGCCAAATATTCGACTAGTTTCTGTTTGTGTGTCGGTTTGTGTGTATGTGTGCGTGTGTGTGTGTGAACAACCCCACCCTAACCCTCTGACACGCTGTTTATTGTTCCCATCCCTGCTGAGATAGAGCATTCCTAGGATCATCTCGGATCGTTCCCTGACCGAGAACCCACATAGAGAACCATGTGGTCCTTATGGAGCGCCGATAGAGAGCCATGAGTTTGCAGGCGAAGAGGGAGAGAGAGGAGGAGAGATTAGCAAGCGAAAGGATAGTAAAAGAGGGGAGAGGGGAGAAGAGGGAGAGAGTAGAGGAGAGGAGAGGGGAGTAGAGGAGAGGGGAGTAGAGGAGGTAGAGGAGAGTAGAGGAGAGGGTAGAGGAGAGGGGAGTAGAGGAGAGTAGAGGAGAGGGGAGTAGAGGAGAGGGGAGTAGAGGAGAGAGGGAGTAGAGGAGAGTAGAGGAGAGTAGAGGAGGGAGGGGAGTAGAGGAGAGGGGAGGGGAAGGGGAGAAGAGGGGTTGAAATGGGAGGGGAGGAAGGAGAAGAGTGGTGAAAAGAGAGCTGAGGAGAGAGAGTGTGAAAGGAGAGAGAGCTCAGCTCAGACCAGCATGATTACTGTACAGATGACTGTGCTGAGCTAAGGAGAGAGAGACTAACCCTTTCTGCTGGCTATGAGTGCATAGTCAGGACCTCTCCTTTACTAATCCTCCTCTCCTCTCCTCCTCTCTTCTCCTCTCCTCTCCTCTCCTCTCCACCCCCCGTCACCCCTCCATGCCAGTCATTCCCCAGTTTGATCCCAGACCAGAGCACAGCTGTCTGCATAGCACATCCTGCAGCTGCCCCTGTCTGAATCTGGGAGCACCCTGTCAGTGTGGGACTTAGAGTTGTGTGTGTGTGTGTGTTCTTCTAGGGACCATGTGTATGGGTGGAGATGTGAACCAACGTGTGTGTGTGTGTGTTCAGGTTGCTGCTAAAGGCCGGTATTGACATCAACAGAGCCACCAAATCGGGCACGTCTCTGCACGAGGCTGCCCTCTATGGCAAGACGGAGGTAGTGCGGCTGCTGCTGGACGTAAGAACCACCCACATCCACGCCTCACACCAGGTCTCCAACGGCTCACTGGACACGTTCCAGAACAGCTGTTCTAGAATATTCTGGAGCAGCATCCTGTGATGTGTGTGTGCGAGTATGTGTCGGGGTGTGTGTGTGTGTGTGCAGTAACACTAACCTAACCCTCTGCAGGGGGGGCATTAATGTGAACGTGCGTAACACGTACAACCAGACAGCCCTGGACATGGTTAACCAGTTCACCACCTCCTCCGCCAGCAGGGACATCAAGATGCTGCTACGAGGTGACACACGAGCAACACTGACACACAGAACTGTAGGCACACACTAGCACACTACAATACTAAAGCGCACTACTGTAGCACACTACAGAACTGTAGCACACTAGCTAACACAAACAAACTCAAGTAGCAAGCTGCTTTCAGCTCACCCCTCTGCTGTTGACTTATCCTGCCCTCCCTCTCACTGTCTCTCTCTCTCTGTCTCTCTGCCTCTCTCTCTCTCTCTCTCTCTCTGTCTCTCTGCCTCTCTCTCTCTCTCTCTCTCTCCTCTCTCTCTCTCTGCTCTCTCTCTGCCTCTCTCTCTCTCTCTCTCTCTCTCCTCTCTCTCTCTCTCTCTATCTCTCTCTCTCTCTCGTCCTCTCTCTTCTCTCTCGTCTCTCTCTCTCTCTCTGTCACCCTCCCTCCTCTCCAGAAGCGTCAGGATCTGTCATGGTGAGAGCAGTGAAGGACTACTGGAACCTTCACGACCCCACAGCCCTCAACCTGCGAGCTGGAGACCTTATCATGGTACACCACACACTGCCTGACTGCCTGTCTATCTGCCTGTCTATCTATCTGTCTGTCTGTCTGCCAGTCTGTCTGTCTGTCTGTCTGTCTGTCTGCCTGCTCCGTTCAGTGTGTGACTAGGTGTGTAGCAGGGGCGTGTGTGTGTGTATATCCTGCCTAGAGTGGTAGTGTGTGTGTGTGTGTGAGGGGGGGCAGGGGAGCAGGTAGAGACTTGCTTAGGGACTGTGTCATTACACCACTCATCCTCCAACTATGTTAGCTCTCATTTAGCTGTGTGTACATTTGTCTTCACGTTGTTTTGCTTGTGTGTGTGTTTGAGTTTGGTTGTTTGAGTGTGTGTATATTTGTGTGTGATAGTTTATCACTTTTCTTGTCATCCTAACATCCTGTGTGTGTGAGAGAGTGTGTGTGTCTGTGTGTGTTTGCATGTCTGTGTGTATTGTGTATTTACGTGTGTGTGTGTGTAAATGTGTATATACATGCTTATATGTGTCTAGGTATGTTATATGTTTATATGTGTGTGTGTGTTGTGTGTCTACGTGTATGTGTGTGTGTGTACGTGCATGTCTCTATGAATGTGTGTGTGTGCATGTCTTGTCTGGCCCTGAGGCTACATACACACTGTACACACTGTACACACCAGAGCAGCTCTGCTGCAGCTGCAGCTTCTATCAGACGGCTAACAGGAGGAGCGCTCATGCAGGCGTGTGATTGGCTGGGATCAGCCACGCTCCTGGATCACGCATGTGAGTGATTTGGTTGGGATCAACCACGCCCCTGGATCACGCAAGCGTGTGATTGGTTGATTGCAGGTTCTGGAGCAGCAAACGGATGGGAAGTGGAAAGGTCATATCCATGACAACCAGAGAGGGATGGATCGGGTCGGCTACTTCCCTCCTTCTGTGGTGGAGGTGATCAGCAAGAGAGCAGGTACACACACACACATACAAGACATACATACACACATATACACATACATATACACACACTCACACACAAACATATACGCACACACAGATATACACACACACACTCACACACCCAAAGTCAGTTTGACGTAAAGGTCTCAGTGCCATATTTATCTCAACAGTAGAGTAGCCCTGTGGGCTGTCCTAACCAGTAGGCCCAACTCAGCTGCAACACACACTCTCTTAACTAGCACACACTCATAGCTAACACACACTCTGCTGTGGACCACACACGCTCATCTACTAAGTCACGCAACACACGCAAACTACACACACACGCCCCCCCCCCCCCCCACACACACACACACACACCCACACACACACACACACACGCACACACGCACACACACACACACACACACACACACACACACACACAGGGTAATAGGATTACCAGGACCACATTGGGAAGTGTCAGCTTGGTTCTAATTCCCAAAGAGTCTGTGGTAGGATACTGCTCTGTGTGTGTGTGTGTTAGTGTGTGTGTGAGGGTGTGTGTCTGTGCTGGGTGATAATGTCACTAGTGTCAGCATACAGAGACAGTCACACACAGAGGCAATGTAATCCCTCTCCAGCAGTAGTGCTGCACACACACACACTCGCACACACTCACACACACACACACAGTTACCCATTCAGACACACTAACTGCCCGAATGTAAGACCGGGAAGCCTCCATACATAATAATCTGCCTGTGTCAGTATCCATGGAGACAGGCAGGGTAATAAACTGTATTGTTATGTGCTACTTTTATAGACGCATACTTTGAAGTCCAGTTTGACAGTTGGTAGTTAAGCATGCACGCTACCGACACACACAGGCACATACACACATACACTCACACACATACGGGCATACACAAGTACACACACTCTTCACCTTGTGTCCATCTCCCCTCCTCCACAGGGGGCACTCTTTCCCGCCAAGTCTCGTTGCCAAGTCAACGGCAGAACTTCCTGTCCAGAGTTCCTCCCTCAAGCATTTGCCCTGCCCCCCAGACTGACGACTCTTACACCCTCTACTATGAACACACAGGTACACACGCATATGCACACAAGTACACACACACTCACGGATGGATATACACACTCACACACGGATATACTTTTGACTACTTTAAAGTGTGCTGGTATGTGATGGTTTGTCATCTACATCAACACCAGCAGACACTCTGGGAAGCTTCTTCACCCTCCACCCCAGCTTCAACCCCCCGCCCCCCCCCCGGCTGTGTACGTGACCTTTGACCTTGGCTGGCCCTGTGGCCTTGCGCCCCTCTCTCTCCACCCAGAGTCCTGAAGCATGTGTGTGTTTACTAGGTGTTCCTCCTGGCAGTGCCCTCCTCCCAGCTAGCCACGCTAGCTCAGCTAGCTGCACTCAGGACATATGGGTCCTCAGGACCTCCCCCACTGGTAAGAGTGTGTGACCCCCCCCCCCCCCCCCCCCCTCCCATAGGACCCCCCTCATTCCCCCCTCCCGTAAGACCCTCCCCCCTGCTCTGATATATCCCCCCCCTCTAGGTAACCCCTCCCTACACACACCCAGCATCCCTCCTCTGCTGTGGCTCCTCCCACCCCACCTCCCCTCCTCCACCTCTCCCCCAATCCCGTCCGTCCTCCCAGACTCTCGGTTCCACACTGGTGAGGGTGTGTGAGTCCGCGTCATACACACTGGTGAGGGTGTGTGTGATCCCTGTGTCATCAAGATCTAACTTGATAGGTGTGATGAGTGTTGTGTAGACTAGACCCCCCCCCCACACACACACACACACACACACACAAAATGCCTCCCTGTTCTTGTAACACTCCGGTAGACAAAGGGACCTCACTTCCTGTCTCAGTTTCCAGTGGAACCCACAGAGACCCGCTGTTCCCATGACAGTCTCAGTTCCAAACACCTGCTCACACACCTGCCTGTCTTGTCTCTCGCTCTCCTCTCCTGTCCTCTCTCTCTCTCTCGCTCTCTCTCTCTCCTCTCTCTCTCTCTCCTACCTCCCCCCCCCTCCAGGAGACAGGAGCAGTGTGGGCAGTACAGGAAGTGTGTCGAGCAGTCGCAGCGCGGGCAGCGGTCAGAGCTCAGAGAGCGGGCAGCCCGCCCCCCCCCCGCCAGACCCCCGGGGCCCACGACACCGGCAAGGTACGAAACAGGCCACACACACACACTCACGTGCATAAACATGCTCACACACACACACATGCTCACACACACTTTCACGGTGTGTACCTCTACAAAGAGGTGTGTATACCTCAACAAAGAGGTGTGTACCTCTTTGTTGATCAAGGGTTTACTAACTGTGAAGTCTGCTATAATTGTGTGCGTGGAAGCAGGCCATATCTGAGTCTTAAAGCAGGTCAACTAGATGGAGTCATTTGACTTGGTAATGCTGTTAATGAGGACTCTGCTCTCATGGCGCTCTTTGCTGGGCTCGGTGTGTAGCTGGCGCCCTCTAGTGGTGGGCCAGGAGAACTGCTGATGCCTGCCAGTCAAGACCACAGCACACACGGTGGACCCACAGGTTAGACAACCACACACACACACATACACACACATGCATGTACATACACACAGGGATAGAGGTGAAGAGAGAGGGATAGAGGGAGGGATAGAAAAGCTTCTAAGCTGAAGCTGTGGTTTCTGCTGAGTAAGAACCTGGGTGAGGCCTCTTGTTGTGAGGCAGGAACAGCTACCAGGTTTTAGCCTCGGGGAGGGAGGGGGAGTGGGAGGGAGTGAGGTGAGTGAGTGAGGGAGGGTTAAGGAGTTAGTTGAAGTATGGGAGTGGTGGAGGAAGATATAATGAGTGAATAACAGACAGGAGAGAGAGAAACGTCAGTCAGGAAAAACCAGAACAACACAGTCAGGGAGAGAGAGAGATGGTCACACTGAGAGAGAGAATCACTCACACAGAAGGAGAGGAAGATAGAGAGAGGGATAGAGAGAGGGATAGAGAGAGAGAGATAAGATATAAACAGTCCCCTGAGGTCTTGAGTCACTCACAGATCCTTCGGTAGATAAAAGAGAGAGAGAGAGAGAGAGAGAGAGAGAGAGAGAGAGAGAGAGAGAGAGAGAGAGAGAGAGAGAGAGAGAGACATAAGCAGAGATGAGATGTCAAAGCGGAGCGGCTCTCCTCGTCCTGAAGGGTAAGAGCCCGACTTATCTCAAACACTTGATTTCATGTATTTGAAGGGATGCTTGCTGGGATTATGCGTTCATATGTGTGAGATGTGAGAAGGGGGTTTGAGTCAGACAGTGAGGAGTTGTTTCTCTGTTTGGATAAGAGTCCGAAAGGCTTCTGCTTTTATGGAGAGGCTGTTTGTTTACTCTCTCTCTCTCCCTCTCTTTCGTGTTCTCTCTGTCTCTCTCTCTCTTTCTTATTCTCTCTGCTACTAGCTTGCAGTTTTGACTGCCCAATATAAATAGATTTAAAGTCAAAGTCTGTCTCTCTCTCTCTCCCTCTCTCTTTGCAGTACTATGGTATTAAGTGTAGTTATGCTGGGGTTTAATAGTGGAGTGCTGCTGGGATAATGAAGGAGAAACAAATAAACAAGAACATACTATGTACACACACACGCATGCCCACAGATTGGCACGCACTCACGCATGCACAGACACACAAACACAGCCCCCCTCCCCCAGGGCTGCATAACTCCTCTGTAGGTGCTGCTTTCATCCCCTGCGGAACGCCTGGGCCCCATGACCCGGTCTAGAACAGGGGGAGGAGGGGGAGGGAGGAGGGGAGCTGCCGGGAAGAATGAGTGGGTGAGATCAAAACTATAGCCTCAGGTGAGAGCGTGAGAGAGAGAAGGAGGGAGGGGGAGAGATAGAGAGTGAAGGAGAGAGAGAGAGAGAGAGAGAGAGAGAGAGGAGTGAGCGTGGATTCATTCTCGTGTGAGTCGTGGCTGTATGTCAAATGTCATCAACAGGATAGCACCCCCCCCCCACCCCCCACCCCCGCTGTAGCTCCTCCTACACCTCCTCCTCCGTTCCTCCTTCTCTTCTCCTTAAAGGTGTGTGTTTCTTAGGGGGTCCTGGCCACCAGGTGAACGGGGGTCGGAGGTCAGGAGAGCCCGGCGGCTTCATGCGTCCAGAACACCTTCTCGAGGGCAAGGTACCGTGTGTGTGTGTTGGACTACATGTGTGTGTATACATGTAAATGTGTATGCGTGTGTATAAAAGTAGGTGTGCAGGAATATGTGTATAGATGTGTACGTGTGTGTGTATACGTGTGTACAGGTGTATAGATGTGTGTGTGTGTGTATACATGTGAATGTGTGTGTATAGGTGTGTAGAAGGGCGTATATACGTGTGTGTGTGTTGACACCTCCTCTGGCCTCGTGCAGGACTCGGAGGCCATCTACCAGTGGCTGTGTGAGTTCCAGCTGCAGCAGTACACCTCCAACTTCCTCCAGGCTGGGTACGACATCCCCACCATCAGCAGGATGACACCAGAGGTGTGTGTGTGTGTGCGCTATTGGTGTTTATGTGTAAACTGTGTGTGTGTGTGCGTGTTATGGCTGTTTATGTGTAAACTGTGTGTGGGTGCGGGTTAGGTTTTGTGGGTTAAGGTTATTACGGTAAGGGTTAGGAAAAACTGGAATTTCGAGGGGACTGACTTGTGAGTCCCCACAAGAATAGTAAAACTTAAGTGTGTGTGTGTGTGTTGAACCTCACCTTCAGGCAGTATCCCGCTACTCTGCTTACATAAGGCTCTATTAAGGTGACAGCTCAGTGGTGCTCTGTTATCTGCTCCACTCCTCCAGGGTGTGTGTTTAGTGTTTAGTCACCTGCCCCACGTCAGGAACTGCTCAGGGATATGTTTGTCTCAGAATAAAACTCCTCTAACCTTCTGTTTATGTGTATGTGTGTTTTCATTGATGCGTGTGTATGTGTGTGTGTGTGTGTGTGCATGCCCCCCAGGACTTGACAGCCATTGGGGTGACCAAGCCAGGCCACAGGAAGAAGATCTCTACGGAGATAGGCAAGCTGAACATCCCAGAGTGGCTCCCTGACTATGTCCCCGTAAGTACTCGGACCTCTACACGACCTCTGACCTCCAGCCACGTGACCTCTGAACTCTTCATCCTCACACGTCTTCATCTTCTCCAATGTATTTTGGGGTTCTTTCTGTCTCTCTCTTCCACTCTCCCCCCCCCCCCCCCCCCCCCCCTTCCACTCTCTCTCCCTCCCCCATCCCCCCCTACCCCCCCAGTCTGACCTGGGGGCCTGGCTGGCCAGTATAGGCCTCCCCCAGTACCAGAAGACTCTGAGTGACAACGGCTATGACTCCATCCCCATCGTCAAGGATATCACCTGGGAGGACCTGCAGGAGATCGGCATCAGCAAGCTGGGTGAGACACACACACACATTCAAATACAGTACGCACACACTTATATACGCACACTTTTCTACTGTACACACACACATATACAGTACACACACGTCCAGTGTGTCTGACCCTGCTGGTGTCCCAGGTCACCAGAAGAAGCTGATGCTGGCGGTGAAGAAGCTGAGCGACCTGCAGCGCTCGCGTAACCATGCCGACAGGACCGGCGGCACGCTCCGCCGGAAGCCACCGGAAGCCCTGGAGCTGGTGGCCATCGAGCACACACACCCCGGCACGCACACACACCCACGCACACACTCTGACTCCTCCCACGCCCAATGCCCCTCGCCCTGCACCCCCAGGGCGCTGCGGTCGTTCCAGGACAGCGAGTTGAGCGCCGAGCTGCAGAGCGCCATGGTCGGCAGGCCGGGGGGCGGGGTGGGGGAGGGGTTTGGGATCAGGGGCGGAGTCTCGGGGGCGGTAAGGTCGGCCATGTCGCTCAGCCAGGAGAGCATCGGGACACGCTCGCGGGGTTCCGGGAATTCTGGGAAGTCTGGGAACTCTGCAAAGTCTGGGAATTCTGGGAGTTTTCCAGTGTGTTCTCCAGATCACCATGCTCCTCTGGCATCGGCTGGGAGGTACAGCTACTCAGACGAGAGCCTGGGACATGGAGGAGCAGGAGGAGGTGGAGGAGGGTGGGAGAGGCAGGGTGGAGACAGACAGAGACCTTCGGAGTTGTCGAACTCCCAGTACCAGAGCCAACCCCCCACCTCCACCAAACCATCCTTCACCCCCTCCACCCCCACCAAACCACCCTCCACCCCCACTAAACCACCCTTCACCCCCTCCACCCCCACCAAACTACTCTTCATCCCCCTCACCCCCCCTCTAACCCCCAGCAAGATGCCCCGCTTCGCCTACCCTGCTGTTCCTGCCAAACCCCGGCCCTGCCAGGCCCCTGGGCGCCTCTACCAACCCCACCCCCACCCCCTGCCCCTCTCCTCCCCCCCCTCTCCCTCTCCACAGGCCTCCCCCTCCCAGAGGGGCTTCAGCTACCTGCACACCCAGGCAGCGCCCTCCGATCTGGGCCCGCGCGGCCTACCCAAGCCCCAGGCTGCAGCCGAGGCCTTCCCGGGCCCCAGGGCAGCTGGCGGGGAGAAGGGGGAAGGGCCTGGCTGGAAGCGCTCGCAGAGCCTGACGCGCCACGCCGTGTCGGACGGGGAGAACGAGGACGACGATGGGGCGGCCGACTCCGCCACCGCGGCAACCGTGCCGTCGTACGCCACGCTGGGCCGTCGTCCGGGGCGCGGGCTTACATCCGGCGCCCAGCGACACATCAGCCGAAGCCACTCCTTCGCCGTGCGTTCCCGACGCAAGGGACCGCCCCCGCCGCCGCCCAAGAGGATGAGCTCCGTGAGCGGCGGCTCGGCCGGCCAATCGGGAAGCGAGGTGGGGCCGGGGCCGGGGGTGGAGAGTGAGAGCGTGGGGAGTGTGAGGACCATCGCTGCCAGGCTGGAGGGGGGCGGAGGGAGTCCCACCAAGAGGCAGGACCCTCCCCCCTCTCTCCCCCCTGCCTCCCCCAGACATCTGCCCGTCCTGGGGCTGGCCGGTTTGAGGAGGAGCGAGAGAACGGAGGGAGGGAGGGACGGAGGAAGGAGAGAGAGAGGTACAGAGAGACCAACGGAGGACAAGGAGAAAGGGAGGACGAGCAATTTAGTAGCAGAAAGCTCTTCGGGGACGTCCGCCAACACTAGCTCCAGTGAGAACCTACCATTCGCCGAAGAGGGGAACCTGACCATCAAGCAAAGGCCCAGGGCGGAGTCAGGCTGTCGGGGAGAGGCTGAAATCCAGCCCCTGGCTTCACCAGAAGACCCAAAGACCGGCCAGGCCTCCAAGGCTCTGGAGTTCAACCTGAAGGAGTCCGACACGGTCAAACGACGGCACAAGCTCAGAGACACACACACGCAGGACGAGACGGGCGGAGACGACACACACTCACACACACATGACAGGACCAACGGCTTCCATACACACGCCAGGGGAGATGGGGAGAGCGAGGGGGACGTCGTCAGGGCTGCGAGGCCCAGCCAAGATCTCCAGAGGCTGGTCTCCCTGGCGAGAGGCCCGAGGCCGGCGCTGGCCTCCGGACCTCCACCCAGCCCGCTCAACAGCAGCGTCTCCATGACGACAACAACAACTACAGCTAACTCAGCCTACTCTATCTCAACACCACAAACAGCCATTCGTAAAGCAGACAGTCAACTGACTCACCCACTCGCGTCCAAACCTGGCAACACACAGCCACACACACTCATGTCCAAACCTGGCAACACACAGCCACACACACTCACGTCCAAACCTGGCAACACACAGCCACACACACTCACGTCCAAACCTGGCAACACACAGCACCACACACTCACGTCCAAACCTGGCAGCACACAGCCACACACACTCGTGTCCAAACCTGGCAACACACAGCCACACACACTCACGTCCAAACCTGGCAACACACAGCACCACACACTCACGTCCAAACCTGGCAGCACACAGCCACACACACTCGTGTTCAAACCTGGCAACACACAGCCACACACACTCACGTCCAAAGCTGGCAACATACAGCCACACGCATTCATGTCCAAACCTGGCAACACACAGATGAACACACACATGCGTGTACCAGGCTCTGCAGAGAAGACTGCCTCTACTGTTCCCAGATCAGCTGCTCCTCACAAGCCACTCAGCATGTCTCCCGCCCCAGGTAACACACACAGTCACACATCTATACTGTACACACACACCTATACTGTACACACACACACATATATTCAATACCCACATCTATACTGTGTATCTATCTATTCAGTACACACACACACACATCTATACAATACATGTGTGTACTATTCTAATACTTCTCTCCTCTCTCTGTTGGCCCTCACAGCCCGGTGCTCAGGTCTGTCGGTCAACATGGTCCAGAGTGTTGCTTTCAGCTCCCCAGCCTGCTACCCCCAGACGGAGCCTTTGGGCTGGGCTGGGGGAGCAGGAAAGGCCCAGGCTGCAGGGGCCTGCTCGGAAGTCCTGGCCCAGCAGAGGATAGATGAGACCAGCACCTGTCTGGAGGCAGCGCTGAAGGTGGTGGAGAACAAGCTGGCCCAGGATGACTGGTACACACACACACACACACTCTCACGTATATATACTGTATACACTCACAGTACTTTATATATATATACACACACACAGGCTTCTTTCTCTTTCTCACACACATGCACACAAAGGTTCTAACACTGTATGTGTGTGTGTGTTGCCACTGATAGCAGCACCGTGGAGGCAGCAGGGAACATTCTAGACGACATTGGAAACATGTTTGATGACCTGGCTGACCAGCTGGACGCCATGCTGGACTGAAGCCTTCCTGCCCCTCCCCCTCTCAGAGAAGACCTGCTTCTAGCGGCTTCTTCAGAACGCAATATGAAAGCGGTGTGTGTGTGTGTATGTGTGTGTGTGTGTGTGTACGCGGGCGTCTGTTCCTCTCTGTTCATGCTCCAACAGCAGCAGTCCCAGGTGTGTCCCTGGGCTAAATGCTTCAGTTGAAATTCAGAGGAAATCATGAAATAGGGCATGTGTAGAAAGATCCACCACACACGCGCAGACACACACACACACACACACTCAATCACACACGCACCTATACACACATATTCTTTCTCACTCACACACAGGGACTTTTCCCATGAGCCTGGATCAAAGGCTGGACTACAGATATAGCATCATAACAAAACACTCCCAGCTATACAAGGCCCTGAGATTTCATCTGTCAGGATTTGTGTGTGCGTGTGTGTGCGACACAAGTGGCATTCCTCTCATCTAATGTTTGGGGATGAAATGTTCCACCACCAGAGTGAAAAAGGGTCCATTATTTTTACATAACTAATTGTATAACAGTAAATCTAATATTGTAATAGTATAGCTAAAGTATATTATTGTCCTAATGTGTTGTGTCAATGGTGTCCAAGCTGAGATAGCCTCTATGACAGAGATAGTCTTTCATCTCTAAATGACTGAGTCATGTTTATACTTAGCTCATTTTTACCTGAAGGAGAACTTACTCTAATGTCCAAATGAGTGTCATGAAAAGAGACAGACATTGTAAATATATTAACATTTGATATTCTATATTTTATGTTTGGAAGTATTTCATTCGATGTTACTGCTATCGTTATCACAATTCTGTTGTGATATGATAAGACCTCTAATTGTTATATTAGTGAGTATGATGTTATATATGTTGCAATATACTCCTGACTTAAGGAACAAAGGAAAATGTGTTAATCCAGAGCTTCTAGCAGTTCTAGAACCTTTAGACCTCCATGCTCTCAGAACATGTCGGATTGTGACTGGAGGAACGGTGGGCCTGTCACAAAGGACTGCTGCTCTTCTGGTCAGTATACAGGATAAACGAAGCAGTGTTTTCTGAGAGCTGTGGCCCTCAGGGAGAGAGAGAGAGGAGGTATCATTCGAGACGGGGAGGTCAGATCTGGGGTTTCTCATAACACTTCTGGAAAGTTGGGACTGTTTGGAAACCGTAGCCTCAGGGCTCCTAAGAAATAGGATTTACTGTAAGAGATCCCCCCCCCCCCACGTCCTCCCCCCTCCCGTACTGTGTGACTACCAGAAACATCTCAGACAGAACAGGACTTGTCTGACCTTCATTACACCCTGAAAACATTTCCCCAGAAACTCGCTCGACAGCGGCAACAACAAACCCTCCTTCCAGTTGCTTGTCGGAAGAGTTTTATAGGCCGTCGACTTGTTTACTGGTGATCTCCGGGCCTCCAGTCAGCTGTGCAGTGAAACAGACAACACCATGGCTGAACGTTCGTTTCTCTCATGTCCCTCCTTGTTAACAGTAGAGGCAGACAAGCAGGACAAGATATAAGGCAAGACGACAGTTGATTCCCAAATGTTTTATTATTCCTCGTCGGTGCCCTTCCAAGCAGAGAGTACAGTCGAGTACAGTAGCGTGTCCAGGGTGACCTGGAGGCTCCACGGCGTCTCCCATGGTAACCGGGACCCTAGCGTGTCCTCTACCCCCTCGACAGACTCCTCCACAACACGCTTCAAATGACACTTTCCCTCTGATATCATTTATGTACAAATCTAATAAAAAGAAAACCTTTATGAAAAATAATCTCATCTCATGTATTTTTCTCTTTAGAACATGCTAGGACACTGGACAGGCCAACGGCTAAGTTGTGATTGTGATATCGAGGAGGGGGGGGACTCCGGACACAAGATTTCCTAGACAGGTGTTGGACTCAGAAATGCTCACAGTATCATAAAGAACAGCAGGAGGGTTTACTCCGGAATGATCACCCAGAACTTCACAGGGATTCTAGAACCTTCAGAGCTGAGGACCTGACTTCCTGTCATTGTGACACTCAGAACGGTGGCTCTGCCTGGCGTCACTAACACAGCCTGGTCACAAATCACAAAGGTAGTCTGACAAACTTAGAACCGATATGAAAGCACTAGTAGGAGGCACACACCGTCATGCATCTGTTTGGTCATTCTGAAATCTATCCAACTGGACCAGTGATGAATGCATCACCAATATATATCGACTGTTGTGACAAAGTCATTTAAGAACAAAAGCCTTACAACCGGCCGTTTATCAGACTTCCAATCAAATAAGGACAACTTTCAATCATACACATCTCTATTCACAATATTACGTGGATACATTCTATCACTAGATTAAATACTCATCACTTCACCCCTTGTTTTCCCTGCATCCTCAAGCTTTGTATTCTGCCTGACAGAAGAAATCATACATCAGCTTTAATCTCATCTTCATTACAATATATTTGGACATTTTAAATCATTACCCTTCGGAGCTACATGTCAACAATCTTACATAACGAGGACGGCCCCTAAATTAGCATGTGATGGCAATCACGGAATCATGAAAAACATAACACTGCTTTATGTGTGGGTTGGCAAGTGTGTGTGTGTGTGTGTATGTGTGATAAAATATTTGAGCACAACAAAGGAGGTGGACGTTCATTTACAGCTTTCTTCATGACGTCAGACCGTCCAAAGAAAGTTGGAGAGACATAAAGACAGACTGAGGGAGAGAGAGAGACATAAAGACAGACTGAGGGAGAGAGACAGAGACATAAAGACAGACTGAGGGAGAGAGAGAGAGAGAGACATAAAGACAGACTGAGGGAGAGAGAGAGACATAAAGACAGACTGAGGGAGAGAGAGAGAGACATAAAGACAGACTGAGGGAGAAAGAGAGAGAGACAAAGACAGACTGAGGGAGGGGACAAGAGGGATGGATGAAGGGAGGGATGGATAGATGAAGGGATGGATGGAGGGAGGGATGGTCTACAGGTTGCTGAAGAGCTCGTTCCTCTTGCTCCAGTCCATCTGAGGGGCCTTTTTGGCAGCTCGTTTCTGCCTGGCTTTCTCCTTGGCCTGCGCCAGAGACAGACCCAGATCCAGACCAGGCTCCCCGCTGTCCGCCTTCAGGCTGGGCTCTGGAGCTCTCGCCACCTAACACACACACATCACATACACACAGAGACACACACACACATACAGAATAATCATATCATTGATTCTTCCGATTTACAGGAAACGGGTAAGAATGTGAAGACATAAGCTCAGGGTTGGGGAGGGAGGAGTGTGTGTGTGTGTGTGTGGGGGGGGGGGGCTGGGGGAGGAACAGAGGGAGGGAGGGGTGACCTGGACTCTCACCTCCGCTGGCGGGGGGGCGGAGCTGACGGCGGCAGGGAGGGAGGTGTTGGAGGAGGCGGTGGGGAGGGAGGTGTTGGAGGAGGCGGTGGGGAGGGAGGTGTTGGAGGAGGCGGTGGAGGACGAGGAGCTGACTGACACCTTGGGCTTTGGCTCCTCCACAGACGCGCCGTTCACCTGCAGCACAACACACCTGAGCTCAGCCAGCCACCACAAGGAATCTGCACCATTTACCACCACCAGGGGGCAGATCGCACCACCTGCCACCACCAGGGGGCAGACTTCACCACCTATCACCACCAAGGGCAGCTCAAACGCATTGGCTCAGACTACCAGCTACCACCACCAGGGGGCAGCGCAGGCTGTACCACTGCACCACCACTAGGGGGCAGTGCACTCTGCAGCCCAGCCCTGACACTTGTCACTCATATAAGACTCCCTGGGTGTTATTTTCTGTGACCCGTTGATCAACGTCTTTTTTCAGCCATAAGGGTCATCCCGGATCTGATTGGATGGGCTGGAGGCACAGTTGTAGCTGCATGTTCACAGCCATCTGGCTCCGCCCCCCTCAGGCTGGAGTTAATTAGCCTTGTTAGTAATCTCATCCTGGCACCAGGAATTGTGGGAGTTTCAATCCCAGGATCCTCCAGGGGAGAGAGCACACTGGCCCACTGTCCACAGCGCTGGTTGCCATGGTGAAGGGTCACTGGTGATGTCATCTCTGACAAACACTTTTTTTTCCCTCTCTCTTTCTTCCCAGAATGCCATGGAGCGCTAGCTGGAGCAACTCCAACCTTGCCAAAACCACTGAAACTGAGTAAATAGCTGGACTGTGTGTGTGTTGTGTGTGTGTGTGCATGTGTATGTGTGTATGTATGTGTGTGTGTGTGCGTCGTCCGTCCTGGACAGCAGATAAACTTCTCAATGCTCTGCTAACATTGAGCAGACCCTCCTGGTAATCACAGGAATGTCAACAGAGGATAAGTAGGGCTTTTCCTGGGGCGCTATCTGTGGAGGACACCTAGCTAATCCTGGAGCGGAAAGAGAGTGTCTGTCCATTTCTGTGTGTGTCTGTGTCTGTTGGTGTGTGTGTGTGTCGTGTGTTTGTTTGTGTGTATAGCGAGTGAAAATGGTGAGAAAGAGGAGATATCATTATCAATAAGAACACTTTGAGCATCACGCTGCTGGCCTGAAGGGATGAACATGAATGCCATTCTCACACACACACACACACTCCTTACCACCGGTTGTGACGCTCCTCCATTGGTTACTGCTGGCTGAGGCAGGGGTCCTGGAAGAACAGAGAGCAGCCAGTCAGGTGACCAGTCTGTGTGTGTGCATTTGTGTGTCTGTATGTGTGTGTCATAGGCGTAATTCTATGGGGGGACAGGGGCACACGTCCCCCCATAGACTGATGTATGATTATTCAGGCAGTATCGATATGACTGCTAGTACGTCTTTCTTTCCAGCTCCAAAAATATCAAATCTGGCCGGTCCATTTCCCAAATCCATTCGACTTGCCTTACACTATACATTAACAAAACCTATTTCTCCTGAAATCCATGTCATGTTTTCCCTATACCTGCACTCTTGTGCACCGTCAATGAGTGAGTTTGGAGCGCGAAATCAGACAAACATTTGGCACATATTTATGGATGGTAAATATCCAGTATTTGGCTGACATAATCCCTTAGATAACGACTAGATGAATTTCACTAGAATTTCGAATTGCAATACTATACAGCTTGTATGAATGGGACTTTTGACAAGCTAGCTGACTGCTACCTATACAGGCTAGCATGTGGCTTGAGCATTTCAGAGGGTTTATTTTTGGAAGAAAAAAAAAGTAAATTGACAAGTTACTTTCCACAGTAAGTAACTTAGTAAATTCTGTAGTGTTTAAACTTAAAGAAAATAAAGAGCATTGTCCCTCATTAGTACATGACTGTTTGACTATCATTGCTCAAGACTTGATATTAGGATACTGTTATCCTTTAACAGTAATTTAATCAAAATGTTTATAGCCACTATATGTTTATAGAAAAATATCTAAAATTGGGTTGAAGTTACCTCACTAGGGAGAGATCACTGGCCGCTTTGTAGTCAATTCAGGCTAGTCTGTGCCGATGCTAGAATCATTATAGGGTGAGTATACATTGGTTTGACGATCAGATGGAATAAAATGCCTTGTTGTGTTTGTGTTTCTTCTCAAACAAACTAGTCCGTTTGAAACAGTAAAGGAACACACTTGTCAAACCCGGAACTTCCTCCCCTCTCCTTGGTTACTGTGGACACGGTTGCCATGGCCAGCCTATTCCTCCCCGTTTAATCATTACCCTCTTCAGCCTGCTGTGTGTGGGTGTAAGTTTGTATGTGTGTATTTATTATATATATATATATATATATATATATATATCTGAGTGTGTGTGTACATATCTGTGTGTGTATATCGGAGTGTGTGTGTGTACATATCTGTGAGTGTATACGTGAGTGTGTGTGCGTGTACATTTCTGTGTGTGTATATCTGAGTGTGTGTACCGGTGAGGTGGGCCTCTGTGGGCAGGACGTTGCAGCTCTTGAAGAAGGCTTCCGTCTCTGCGTCCACCACCAGCAGACTGGTCTCCCCCCCCCCAGTCTTGATGGCCCCCACCACCTCCGAGTGCTGCATGTCCTGCACCCCCACACCGTTCACCTGGGGGAGGGGGGAGAAAGACACATGGAGGGAGGGAGGGAGGGGGGAGGGAGGGGGGATAGAAAGACAGATCAAGGGAGAGATGGTTGACGGAGAACGTGAGGATGGAAGGCAGGATGTGAGGAAGAAAATGGTGGGGGGGGGGGGAGAGATGAGGAAAAGAGAGGGAGAGAATGTCAGCCTCCCACCACTACTCAGGAGCACAGTGACCCTGATTCTGGGTTCATTAGCATGTACACATGTAGGATAGGAATGTGACGTTACAGAGGAGTAAGAGACCTACGGTTTCTTGTGTGTGAGTGTGTGTGTGTCTCCAGAGTCTGAGGAATGCCAGTGGGAGGTGGGGATAGTCTGGAATCTCACACACTCCCACACTCCCAGCACCAAACAACAGAGCCCTTATACACACACACACGCTTGATACCACTTTGAATGTGTGTGGGTATGGGCTACTTCCTATCCAAGGGTCTAAATAGTGCCTAATATGCATAAACACTGGATGTTTAATAAAATACATAAGTCTAACACATTGCCCCCCCTCTTCCCCCCTCCTACCTGCCCCCCCCCCCCCCATCTACCCACCTGCCTGCCCCCCCATCTCCCCTCTTACCTGCCCTTCCCCCCTTCTCCCCTCCTACCTGCCACCCTCCTCCCCCCAGCCCTGTTGGCCTGTTGTCTCTGCACCCCAGACAGAGCGAGTGGATTACTGAGTCTTAATACCACATGACAACCTCGATAAGGAGTGTGCTGGCTGGAGTGGAGGCTGTTGTTCTCTTCATAGTACAATCTAACACACACACGCACACACACACACACACGTTCCCACTCCACTCTGATGTAATGAGATTACTACACACACACGCCAGCTGCTAAAAAAAGACCACACCTTGGTAAAGAACACGTGTGTGTGTATACGTGCATCGGCATGTGTGTGTATGTACAGTATAAATTATATGTATGCATATAAGGTGTGTGTGTGTGTATATAGGATCCCTTTGTATGTATGATACATGTGTGTGTGTGTGTGTGACCCATGTGGTCTTGTTTAACTATCCTTGTGGGGTCCTATAAAAACATGAAAAACCTGACCTTGTGGGGCCTTTTTGCTGGGCCCCCTAACTTCAAATGCTTTTTCAAGGGGTTTTAGGGTTAGAATTAGTGTCAGGGTTAGCCTTCCTTTAAAGGGTTAGGGGTTAGCAATGACCATTTCGAAAGAAAGTGAATGGCCGGGCCCCACTAGGATAGAAAACCCGACGTGTGTGTGTGTGTGAGATGGAGACCCACCTGTACGATCTTGTCCTGGGGCCGCAGGCCTGCCTTCTCTGCAGGTGAGGCGGCGTCCACAGCTCGGATGTACTGGCCAGGCTTGTTCTTGTCACTGTGGAGGTTGAAGCCGTAGCCTGTCGATCCCTTCTTCATACGACACAGCCGGGGGCGCAACTCTGGCCTGGAGTCCTGCAGACACACACACACACAGACTTGGTCACACACTTGTTTCACACACACCTGGTCGGATCTAGAACCAGAACCCACCTAGCTAGGTCTACAACCATACCAGACACACCTGGTTTGATCTAGAACCAGACCAGAGACACACCCGGTTGGAACAGATATAGACAAGATACAACCAACAGAAAACCAGGTCAGTCTTTGAACCCAACAGATAAAAAAAGAAATCTAATTAAAAAACAATCAAATAACAAGTCATTACCATGATTGTAATGGTGATTCAGCCACTTCTACAGATTAATCTGCAAGTTCCAGAGTTTCAGAGAGAGTGAGAGCAACTTCCCTTTTCTGTCTACAACCCTGGAGTATGTGAAAGGAGGGAGGGGGAAAAGCAGAACTCTCAACAACTGAGAAACACTGGTCTGTTAAACAGACAAGCACGAAAAGCGACAAGAGATTTAGGTGTGTCTGGTGAGGCAGGGTTATGGTGAGGCAGGGTTATGGTGAGGCAGGGTTAGCAGGGTATGGTGAGGCAGGGTTACGGTGAGGCAGGGTTACGGTGAGGCAGGGTTAGCGTGAGGCAAGGTTAGCGTGAGGCAGGGTTAGGATAGGGACAGTGCGTGTCCACCATCAGTTCAAGTCCTATTTAGAGAACCCTACATTAAGGCAGAAGGGGAAGAATTGAGCGACAGAGAGAGAGAGAGAGAGAGAGAGAGAGAGAGAGAGAGAGAGAGAGAGAGAGACAGAGAGAGAAACGGCTAGATAAAGACGGCCAGATAAGGCATTAAGTCAATGAAAGCCTTATGACTAGAGGGTTAGGGTGTTACCCAACCTGTACCAGGACAGAGAATGCGTCATCGACGACTCAAAAACAGCCCTCATACAGCCCTCCTCCCTGTGTCTCTCTAGCCAGGTGATAACCCTGCATGCAGCCCTCCTCCATGTCTCTAGATGACAATCTCTCATTCAGCCCTCCTCCCTGTGTCTCTAGCCAGATGATAACCTCAGACACAGCCCTCCTCCCTGTGTCTCTAACCAGGTGATAACCTCAGACACAGCCCTCTTCCCTGTGTCTCTAGCCAGGTGATAACCTCAGACACAGCCCTCCTCCCTGTGTCTCTAACCAGGTGATAACCTCAGACACAGCCCTCTTCCCTGTGTCTCTAGCCAGCTGATAACCCCACATACAGCCAGTCTTATCACGCTCTATAGTTAATCATTACTAAGCGCTTCGCTCTTTAACAGCGACCTTTGTCCCTCTCGCCCTGCCCAGGGCGTGTCTCTTCAAGTCTTGCCGACGAATCCAGCAGTTTATGAAATCCCGAGATAGTTCATGATTGCTTAAACAGAACAGAAACAGAACAGAAACTTTCTGCTGTGTCTGCATGGTTCTGGCTGGGTCAGTCTGGTTTGGCCTGGTACATCTCAGTGGTAGAGCATTTGACTGCAGATCAAGGGGTCGCAGGTTCAAATCCCCCCTGCACGTCACTTTGGATAAGAGCTTCTGCTAAAGTACCTATTGAAATTATATCACGCATTGAACACATGCAGCTGGTTAAAGCGCTGATGGAAGTAGGTCAAGACTACCTCATCTTCCTGCCGAAAAAGGAAATGACACCGCAAATACAATAAATACTATCTCGACCCTAAGGGGCATCCACTACACACACCTCCAGCCAGGTGAGTCAGCGCCTCCTGGTGGCGGCCATCTTGGGCCCCTTCTACACAGCCTGTTCAAGGCGGAAATGTTGGGCCTTCATGCCGCCTCACAGTTCGGCATACAAGGTATGAACAGTCTTCATTGTCCCAGCATGAAGCCGGCAGCGGAGGTAGACACAGAGCCAAATCCTGCCTGTGTAAAAGACAGAGCTGGCATGGAGGGACGACACCCACTAGCAACGGCGTTGACTCCACGCCTATGATTCTAGAACGCCGGCATGCTATGTCACATCACCCGGGGCGGCATTATACCGTCTTTGTTTGGTTCTGTGTAAGCAAGCAGCGCTGGCATGATGAGGGTCTTCTTTAAGGCAATGTTACAGAATCTCTGTGTAAGGTATGGGGTTGGGCCCATCCTGGCCTCTGGCAGAAACAGCGTAGCCACCTAGCTAGCTCTCTAATCCTGTTAGCTCACTGTGGGGGAGGAGACTCTGCCATGGGCTTAGAGGAGAGCACAGACACATATCCCTCTCTCTCTCTCTCTCTCTCTCTCTCTCTCTATATCCCTTTCTCTCCATCTATGTCTCCCTCCCTCCATCACTCTCTCTTTCAGAGCCAGTTCAGTTCGCCCTTGAGGGTCAGAGAAGGACTTGATGAACGTGTGCCAAGAGAAAACTGTAAAGTGATAATACCTCTCTCTCTCCCCTTCCCCTCTTCCTCTCTCTCCCAACCCCTCTACCTGACAGACAGAGAGAGAGAGACAGAGAGAGAGAGGGGGAGGGGCAGCTCTCTGGAGCTGGTGTTTAGGGCCCATCCAGGCCTCCAGGACAGCTGGCTGGAGATCAGGGGCTCAGCCCTCTCTCTCTCCCCGGGACAAAGGCTGTCATTGTCAGCCGGCGAGGCCTCCCAGGGCCCCCTGAGGGCTGGAGCCTGGGCGATGAGACAGCAACCAGCAGGGGGGCTGGAGGAACGGAGGGAGAGGAGAGGAGGAACAGGGGGAGTGGGGGAGGAGAGGAATTCAAGGCGGTGTGTCACCTCCTCTCTTAAACTAGGGGAAAAGTCAGATGAGGTGAACATGCTGGACTGGTCAGTCAGATCAATAGGAATGTATCTGCTGTGTGCATGACCTTCAGCAGTGTCTTCCTCCACATGAATAAAACCTGTGGTTCCTGCTCTGCCTTCTACATGCACCACTGGTATGTGGCTTGTACATGACATTAAAAAAAAAAATGTTTATACAACACAGCCTGGCTGCTGAGAGACTCCATGTCCCTCTACTTCCTGTGTGTGTGTCCACTTCCTGGAAGCGGTGCTGTGTGATTGGCTGAGACGTAGCTGATCACAAACGAGCGCCCACACACTGCAGGCTTCACCAGGCTGCACACAACAGCCATCTGGCACACTTCAGTCTGAGAGGGTGTGTGTGGTGTGAGTGTGGGTGTGAAGGGGTGGGGGTGTACAGAGCACTGCCTCCGTGATCCAACTGTAGTTTAGACATTATTATTGTTGCACTGGTAGCTGAGATGTTGTTACCTAGAGAGTCCTGGTTCTGATCACACTCCCAAGTACATCCACACACACACCTGTCCTCACCGTGGGAACAGCTTAATCTGAAACATCACTCTGGCTCCCTCGCCTACTCTAATTTCACTATCTATCACTCTCCATGCCTCTCTCTACTTCTCTCTCTTTCTCTCTGCCTCTCTCTCTTTGCCTCCTCTCTCTCTCTCTCTCTCTCTCTCTCTCTCTCTCTCTCTCTTTGCCTCTCTCTCTCTCTTTGCCTCTCTCTCTCTCTCTCTGTGAGAATTTCGAGCACCATGCCGGAAAACCACAAAGTTCATAATTATGTGAACATCTCTACTGAGTCAGGACCTAAAACCAGAAAACGGAAGAAGTGAGAGAGATGGGTGGGGCAGAAAGAGAGAGAGCGATAGAAAGAGAAGTTGGAAAAGAGAGAGGTGGGTGGGGCAGGGTTAGAGAAAAAAGGGGGTGGGTGGAGGAGAGGGGGGAGGGAAATAGGTTCACAGGTCTGTAAGGGGGGGGGGGGGGGGTAGGTTTGGTACATGACTGAAGATTATGTCTGGTCTTAGAGTGACAGAGGGGAACCTTGAGGATGAACTAGTAGATAACTAGGAGTGAACATCCTTGAACTTCACACTTTCCTAACAGCTCTGATAATCATCCACCAGGAGACTGCCAGCCTAGCACTGCATGCCACCTGACAGGAAGTCAACAGAGATGAACCCCACATAACAGGAAGTTAACAGAGATGAACCCCACAGGAGTCAACAAAGAGAGATATAGGCCTTGAAAGACACAGGTGACGTCATTACATCAAGGTTGTGTATGTGTGTGTGTGTTTGTGTTTGTGTGGTCCCTCAGACTTAGTCAACAGTGTTGTGTGTGGAAGCAGACAGTGTTTAAGAAACAGGCTCCTCAACTCCTCACCCCTCCTTACCCCCCTGGCCTGTTCTGACTCACCCCTCCTCACCCCCCAGGCCTGTTCTGACTATATTGTCATATACAGTATGATAATATCACTAAGACTGTTCATATCTACCATCTTTTCTGTCTGTTGCTCTACAAATACAGGCTAACAAAACACCAGCCCAACGGGCTGTGCTTTTGGTTTTCGACAGCGACAGGACTCCCCGTCACTATGGCAACCCGTTCCGGAGGACAGGAAGTGGTTTCTGCTGATCGTGGAGGTGTTCCTGCATCCATTCTGGGGTTGGCTTCAACTGCCAGCTGCACTGCTCAAGCCACCTGCCTGCCTGCCTGCGTGTGTGTGTGTGTGTGTGTGTGTGTGTGTGTGTGTGTGTGTGTGTGTGTGTGTGTGTGTATGAGAAAGAGAGTTTGTATGTGTGTGAGTATGTGTGAGAAAGACTTTATCTAAACATGTGTGTGTGTGTGTGTGTAGTTGTGCCTCTGTGCTTGTGTGTGTACACAGTGCCTCTAACCAAATCAGACAGCACCACTGCCCAGCCGGTTTCCCCTCCCTCCCCAACACTGACATGTCTGAACATCTACAGTACAACAAACTGTCTGCCTATGTCACAGCACAACACACAAACACACACCCACACACAATAGCACAAACAATGGCTGTCTGGTGAATGGCAGACATCTATGGACAGGCCGTTTAGCTGCATTACTTCTGAAAGGCTCTCCCGTTCATTGACAAAGACTGGTACATAACAAGCCATGCACTCTTTCTTTCCATTTTTCTCTTTAATTTACTATCTCTCATGCTCTCGCCCTCTCGTCCCTGTACTTTGCACACACCCAAACATTCACGCGCTTCAAAGCCACTCTCATTATTACTTGCACTAAATGCAGTTATAATCGCTGTCACGCCCCAGATTATGAATAAATCTTCTAGATTCTCGAGGTTTATTTTGGGCAGATTAATGCGGTGTAATCTAGACTGAGTGAAAGTGCCATTAGACTGATTTGAGGTAGCCTCCTCTGGCTGAGACCCACAGAGAAGGCTAGACCAGGATACACCATCACAACTCAGTCGGTCTTCCTGTTATAAAAGGGTTCTAAGAGTGTGTGGAGAGAGGGTGCGCATATGTTTGTGTGTGTGTGTGTGTGTGAGTGCATGTGTTCTTGAGTTGACTTGAATTCTGTCACCCTCGGGTAGTCACCACATGGAACCAAAAATACAGGTCTCCATGGAAACATACGGTCATAAAGATAGCTGGAGGTTTATCTAGGTGTGGAGTACAGGTTTAATCACTGACTGACTCACGCAGGGGCTTCGCCCCGTGCTGTTTGCGTGGGGCTCAATGTCGCTACGCCGAGATCAATGAAGTCGAGCGGATCAATTGTCCTTCTGCATCCCGTCGAGAGCAGCGCTAACATGAGGTCTTAGGAGGTCTTAGGAGGGCTAGGCGAGCGCGTGTCATTGGGTGCGTTGGTTTGACGCACCATTAATTCCTGTGTGTGGGCGCGTGTGGTATATCTGAGTCGGAGGTCTGAGGTCTAAGGTTCTCCCACCCCATCCCTGCCCTCTAACCCCTCCCCTCTTCATCCCCCAAGCCCTCCCCCCCCTTTCGACCCTGGTTAGGGTGGTTAAGGTGGTGTAGGAAAACAGGAGTCGGGCTAAGGTAAGCACCTAATGAGTGATCATCTGTAAAAGAGTAACAACACAGCTGCTGAGTAGTACAGTCCTGCCTGCTCTCTGTCCTGAGGGAAGGGGAGGGTAGAGGGGGGGAGGGTGGATAAGAAAGGACAGGACAGGGGAGAGGAGAGGAACGAGGAGAGGAGAATAGAGGAAAGATCCATACAAATACATTTGATTTGATTTTGATTTGAAAGGAGAGGGGAGAGGAGGAGAGTGGAGAGGAAAGGAGAGGGGAGGAGGAGAGTGGACAGAAGAATGGAGAGGGTAAGGAGAGGAGAGAGAGAAGAGGTTGCAGATGCTGGGGGCGTATGGAAGTATAGTGTATAGTTTGGCGCGGCTTGGCACAGTCTGAAACACAGCCTGCCGACCAGAACCCTCCTTCATCCTGCTCTTCATTACTGAACCACACTGAAGTGCTCCTTCACACTAACTGGTTTTTAATCCTCAGCACAGACACACACACACACACACAGTGAGTATGGAACTCTGGAGTGTGTGTTAAGAGGGCTGTAGGTATTCCAGGGTCAGTCTGGCCTTCTTGTCGAGTCGTGAGAGCCCTCTCTCCTTTCATCCTTGGCAGAATCCCTCGCCCGTCTCTCTCCTCTCTACCCTCTCCTCCCCCCCTCGGGCAAACAGAACACACAATGGCTCATTCTGCCCCCTGCGTCTCCAGGGAAACCCTTCCAGACCTGAGGTGGTAGGGGAGGGGGCAGAGGCAGACCATAATAATATCACCACTCGCCTGGCCAACCCTCACTTCCCTGGAAGACAAACAGGTTTCAGACAGGGTCAGAGGTCAGATCCGCCGCTGTTTAACCCTCAAACACCGCCGCTATCCTAGACCCCTTTACATCAGTGGTCTTTACTGAGGGTTTAGGTGCAGTTCTATGGGCGTATGCAAAGCCCTCTGTGACACTGCTTGTCAAAAGGGCTAAACAAATCTTATCTGATTTGAAGCTCTTAAACCCAGACCAGCCAGGCCAGCCATCATGGGAGTCTACAACCTCCACCAGAGGGCTGGTGTGTCCAAGCGTCCCTGCCCCAGGAAGGCAGCAGGTTGGTGGGCCACACAAACAGGATGTCACCTTAACCCTGGAGGATTAACCAGGGTTGGAGGCACATTAGCACTGAGAACCAATGTTCATCCGCATGCCAGGAGACACTGCCCCCCCCCCCCCCCCCTCTCTCTCTCTCTCAGGGATCACCAGGTCTGGCTACACCTACGCACTTTGCCAGAAATATGTTCACCGTTTTGGATTCTTAGCTGCAGGTTGCACAACGTGGGCAGCCTTTAAATCAGGCCCTAGACCTTGCACTGCCTCTCACGGAATCTTACATAAATAAGTTGAGCCAAGTTCTGTCTATCTTAATGACCCTTACACACCCAGGAATAAATTACCTATACAAAGGGATTTCATAACTAGTCAGTCGTTTTAAAGAGAGATAAAGGGAAGACTAGTAGAAAATAAAAAAGGTGGTGGGGGGGGGGGGGTGAGAAGGAGGGGGGTGAGAAGGAGGGGGGTGAGAAGGAGGGGGGGTGAGAAGGAGGGGGGGTGAGAAGGAGGGGGGGTGAGAAGGAGGGGGGGTGAGAAGGAGGGGGGGTGAGAAGGAGGAGGAGATGATTTTTCCAAATGAACATGTTGCGTATTTTTCTCACATTACGACCTGTTAAAATATAAAGTAAAACTACATCAATAATTGATGCGTTATCACAACTAAACCTTGTGACTAGCGCGAACAGGTTGAAAGAGTAGGCAGCTTATTCAAGATTCCGGCCAGCGCGCTCTCCACTTTCCATTCCTATCTGGACATGTCATCTGGGTCGTCCCGGGTTAATAATACGTCCCTGCTTTAACCGTAGGCTAGTAACAGCATCATCTGCTTTTTGTGTTTATTTCGGTATCACAAACAATAGCACACACCCAAACTTTAACGCTGACACGGCCAACTAAACCCGAACAACACTTGATTTCCGTAGCCTACTTGAGCCGCGTGCTTTCCGGGAAACGTATTCTTGAATCTAATAATAAATACACAGTGACAAATGTTTCACTGTTATGATGACGGCACACTTCCAACCGGTCACATCTGGTTGGACAAGCCAAACCTGTAGCCGAGACGAAACATTTGGAAAGACGACCCGTTTCCCCAGCACAATGAGTCTGTTCAAACAGGTAGCCTCGGCTCATTCCACTGTGTTGTGTCACCTTGCTTTCATTGTCTCAATGAGTGACAGACTTGTTATTGCTTGTGCCAACTAATGTAACGGAAATGTTTTGTTTGAAGTTCCATAACTTTGGGATTATCTCTACTACATGTAGGCTATGTAGCCCATGAAACAAGACGGTCTTAAGTCCCCGCAGAAACGTTGTGTAATGTAGCCTAACTGCGGTTGTATAGAGCATTGTGATCTAATTATCCGCATCCGGTTTTTAAATTATGCTTTTTCAGCTTATAGCCTACTCGTTTATGTGAATTTACCTTGGAGCTCACGCTCAGCCGAGCGAGGGAGACGTCTCCGTTATCCGGTGGTGTGGTCGTAGTAGTCTCTCGAGGACCTGCTTGCGGCATCATCCCCGTGGTTGGACTCGTTGCTCGGTAACGGGATGCCCTCCCTGGCAAACTCTTTACGGCACTCCAAGTTGTGTTTCTTCAGTAATTCTAAGGTTTCAGCGTCAACCACGATAAGCTCCAGTGCTCCCATGGTGGCTCGTATCCGGGCAACTACTTGCTGGTGGCTCTCGTCTTCTACGTTCTCCCCGTTGACAAACGCGAGTCTGTCCCCGGCGAGCATACCGGCAGATTCGGCGGGAGAGTTTGGTTCTACAAGTCGGATAAACTGACCCGTTTTCCCCTTCTCCCCGTGCAAATGAAACCCGTATCCATCCGCACCCTTTTCCAGAATACAAAGTCTCGGTCGGAGTTTTGACATCTTCTTGTCCACAGTACTTAGCAGAGACAATTCTGTTGGAGACAGAGTCTACAACAAAACAAACTAATGACAAATGACGAGTGCGCAGGAGCTTCGCCTTACTTCCTGAGAACTTTTAAGTGTCACTTTCCACCCCTCCTTCTCGCGTTTTCACTCGCAATACCCGGGTCCTCCCTGAAACGATGTTGCAATCTTCAGCTATCTTTCTGCAACAAACTGTTGCTACAGTACGTTGACACACAGGTTATACGATGAAGTCCAGTGCGGTGCACACGGTAAAACTCTCGCCCGTCCACTCTGAGTCACCGAGCGCTCTGTCGTGACGTTTGTGTGGCTGACAGGTGACAACACCAATCAGTAATCTCATTCGAGAAAAAAGGCTTCGTCGACTTTATTAAAGGTCCAATGGGGACGTCTTTGTAAAACTACTGAAGGCTTACTGCAGCCGCTCCCTTTATTTCAACAAGCGGGAGGGAAAATTTGTAAAATAGAGTGACACGGTTAAGATACAACCATGATTACGATCAATAAAAAAAACACAGGCGACTTGGCTCACGGCCTATTAGGAGGGTAAATTGATCCTGGGGGAGAATGCGCCTGTGTATGTCTCCTGAAAGTCCGGTACAACAGGTGCATTCCCCTCGCTGTGGGGTGAATGACGTAATATTGCCCTCTGGTGGTTCCGTCGTTTACGGGAATTAACGGGATCTTATACGTTTGAGTTTAAAAAATAATTTATAATACAAACACTCAATGAAGTTGGAAAATATACTTTTAATGCAGCGTACAGTACTACATCCATTACAACATTTGGCATTCTATAAACCAATCCAAGCCGACTATATTCGTTTTCATATTATATATTAAATATATAGGCTTGTTAATTTAACCCACCTGAAATATCATGGCACACAATTACAGTTGGATTGGTTGAACTTCCACAGTAGGCTGGTGAATATAGTGCAAATATCAGCAGGCCAGGTAATCCAAAGTATTCCATCCATATTTGCATAAGGGGATTCCACTGCAGTTCAGAAATCTGGTGTCCAATAGATAGACTCATCTGACATAATACTGGAGGAATCAATCAGTTTCATCTGACACTGTCATGGTCTACATATGACCCTTTACCTTCTGGGTCAAAACTGTCATATCTCTGTCATATCTGTCATATCGCTGTCATAACAGTGTCACACATTTGTCATAAAGGTCATATCTCTTGTCAAATCGGTGTCATGGCTGTCACTTTGGTCTTGACTTGTGTCATATCTGTCACAACTGTGCCATATCTACCCCATGGTGTCATGTTGGTATCTGTGTGATATGTTATCAGGACAGGAACAGGTAACAGGAAGAGAACTGTGTGCTTCACACGTTCCCCCCAATCAGAGAAGAGGACACATTTCAGGCACAAAGTAGCAGCATGCAGATGCTGTAAACATGCAAACAACCCTCAAAACAAAACAAACGATGAATCTTCAAATCCAATGGGAACCGAACAGGCAGGAACATGCAGCCAGGGGCTGGCCTGTCTCGTCCGGCAGGTTTCAGAGCAGTGTCTGGGTTCTCGTTGCACCGCTGGGCTATCTGGGGGCGTTGGTTTGTGTACAAACCGGATTTTCCGTTTTCAAGAAGTGGGTGAGACATGTCCCTACACACGTCTGATGAAACCTACGCCCCTGGTGCTATGGTTGACTAGATTACTTGTCGTAAATCTAGTTGTCTGTGGGATGACTTGGGGAATTTCTCTGCTGTCTGATAACGGTGGAAGGGTGCTGCCTAGCTTGGCCAGGACGCGCTTGATTTTTTCTTCTTCTTTTCAAATCCCAACAAGCTCTTCAACCTTGGATCTCTCCTGGTTGAAGAGCGTTGCTTCACCGTGGCATCCAGGACACGACACAGCAAATTTGGTTCGGGTTAGATGAACGCTTAGAAATGTGGTCAAATGAACACTTTGAAATGTGCTGTGTGCAGCACGCCTACAGCACCTCCACACTGAGAGGAGAGCACGGTTGCGTCAAAGCCCTGGGTTTGAATCCCCCTTCCCAGACGACTGCGCCGACAACAAACGCAGTCCCTGTTCTGCGAAAGGCTTTGGGTGAAAACCGTCTGGGAGGGCGGTCTTGAGGAGAGAGAGGGTTAATTCGAGCAGACGGCGCAGGCAGGCCGGGAGGGGAGGAGGCTCCGGGAACACGCTCTCTCTCTCTCGTCACGCTTCTCTCTCCTCGCTACAGAGAGACCCTGCAGCTGTGAGTCTGGCAGGGAACCACCTCCCCGCCTGCCTCCCCTGGTCGCACGTCTCCTCGTGGGTCTCTGATGTCACGTCTGCAGTACAACGGGACTCTTCACGACACGTCGTCATCTTCGTCACACGGAGAACCCTCATCTTCATCATATGTAGCCTTTCCTACAGGAGTAGCCTTGGGGCAGGGGTTGAGGGTCAGGGGCGAGAGTGTTGGGGGTCAGGGGGGTCGTGAGGTTGGTCAGGGGTCATGGGGTTGGAGGTCAGAGGGGTCAGGGCATCAGAGGAAGCTGCAGCAGCTGGATTTCTCCTTCTGGGCCTCGATGTAGTCGTGGATCTGGAACCTGGGCTCGTCGGGCCTCTGAACCGCACGGTGCTTCAGCTCCCTGCGGGAGACACAGGGGGTGAGCAGGGGGGGAGGAGAGGAGGAAAGGAGGGGAAGGCAGGAGAGGAGAACAGAGGAGAAGAGAGGAGGGGAGGGGAGGAGAGCAGAGGAGAAGAGAGAGGAGGGGAGGAGTGGGAAATGGAAAAGCAGAGGAGAGAGAGAGAGAGAGAGAGAGAGAGAGAGAGAGAGAGAGAAGAGAGAGAGAGAGAGAGAGAGAGAGAGAGACAGAGACGACCCCAGAGGTGACTCACTTAGCCACAGCTGTGAATGCCAGCTCCACGTTGACTCCAGTCTTGGCGCTGGTTTCCATGAAAGGGACGGAATGTTCCTGGACACATGGAAGAAACCAATGAACCGGGAGAAAGGATTGATTCACACAAACAACACTTGGCAAAACATGACATTGACTACCATTTAACTACATAGCAACACTTTATATTAAGGTTACACTGATTACCATGTAACTACAGCAGCCTAATACTGTATGCTGGTAATATTTGCCCAGTTAACTACGAATCCAAACAAGCCACAGCAGGAAGAGACTGACCCTGGCCAGCTTTTCTCCTTCCTCTCTCCGGACCATCCTGTCACTCCCCATGTCGGCCTATAAGGAGACACACATTCAGATTCATCTAGGAAAACCACTGTACAGAAAACACTACAGAAACACCACCATCATACAGAAACCCTGTTCTTCCTGTCTTTGGTGTCCCGTGCCTGCTATATACAGGCTGTTCCTTGACTCTGACAATAAAATTACAGTTTGAGCTGTGCACTTCTGATGCTTGATTTACTGCTGTATTTTCTACATGCGCTGTATGTATGTCGCTCCGGATGAAACCGTCTGCTGAGGGAATTTCATTTCACAATGCAGAAACACCTGCATGCAGAAACATTCTTGTCAAGGCTGTGATTCACACACCATCTCTGCTCAAGGAAACTCACCCTCTCCTGCATTCTTTCTTTCTTCCTGCTTTCTTTTTAATCTTTTTGTTCTTTCTCTTTCAGCATATTCAGAGTGATTCAGAGGGTGTGAACTGAGGAATGCGTGTGAGGTGTTATTTTATGCTAACTGTTTCCTCCTGCTGCCTCTCCTCTCTTATACTCGCCTCTCTTTCTTCCTGACTTGAGTCAGAAGCTTTATACAAACCCTCCTCACCTTGTTGCCAAGCAACATGATCACTACATCCGTCTGTGCATATTCATGGATCTCTGTAAGCCATGCCTATGGAGGGGGAAACAGAACACACACACTCACACACACACACACACACACACACACACACACACACACACACACACACACACACACACACACACACACAAACACCACACACACAAGGGATCAGTGTAAACTAAGTGAGTTATTTGTTAGCAATGGATTTGTTTTAAGTGCAATAACCTCCCTTTAATTGCTTCAATCATGAAATTATGAATATACTTTGTCTTCAAGACACCAAGAAGCAATCTCCAAAAAGACTCTAACCAAGCAATTGCAGACCAGGAAGTGACACTTACCCGGATGTTGTCGAAGGATGATCTGCTGGTGATGTCATAAAGCAGGAGTAGAGCTGTCAAGAACCAAATAATAAACAGATATCATA
Source organism: Thaleichthys pacificus (assembly GCA_023658055.1). NCBI lineage: Eukaryota > Metazoa > Chordata > Actinopteri > Osmeriformes > Osmeridae > Thaleichthys > Thaleichthys pacificus. The sequence goes on from CM042856.1 coordinate 6,719,131, forward strand.
AGTATCATGGGTATCTGGTTATCATGGACACAGATGACCAATCCTGATAAAGGCCTGCCTGGATACCTCTCTGGGATTGATACATTAAGAATGCCACAGTTAGCTTTTAGCTAATTTAGGGTACAAACTTACAGTGTCGCTAAGACATTTGACATCGCCTGCAACCTTGATACATTCAACCCAGACACTTGTGAGGATGTCTCGTTCATGGTGACAGCGTTGTTTGTCATGAAATGGGCGGAGCTAGTTCTGCCATGGCACTCAGGCAGCGCGTCACGGGCATCAGCTCATGCCACTCACGCTGTCAACTGCAGCCGATTGAAGGTCCAGGCCTTCGGAGGACTATGATACCGCTTGCAGTGACAGACCGGGACACACACGCTCACACATCATGTGTTGCTGTGTTCCTGAATATGGTGCTGCTGCTACCGCCCTCCATCATCCCCGGCTCCTCCATGCTGCCTTCTGTATCGTCACTACAGACGTTGTTCATGCTCCGGGAAGCTTCTCTCGCTTGTTAAAAGTCTGCTTTACGTTTGAAATGATTCCTGTCCACCGGGGGATCGTATACCCTATGTTCCCTGCCTTGTTATTGTGTGTACTGTGCTATGCTGGCTATGCTCCAAGGTAGGGAGTTCCCCCCCCTTAACCAGAGTAACCCGAGTAACCACCAACCGCCAAGAGAAAGCATTTCCAATACAATAAATGGTTAAATCAATACGTGAGTGTCTTGACATTAAAGTGTTGTTTGTCCTAAACCTGGTAGGCCTGTGCCTGTCCCTACCTTGACAATAATAACACCACTTTGTTTTCTATGGCGCCTTTTGTAAGTTGCATCTCAAAGCGCTTTCACAACAAATACAAACACTGTGAGTATAAAGGAAGAGCAAAGGAAACCTTGAGCGTCCCTGTAGTACGCGTGAGTCACGCTCCTGAAGCGCTCCTGGCCGGCTGTGTCCCAGATCTACACACACAACAGCAAGTCAATGCGGGTACCATCCAATACAGTGCTCTGTCTGTCTAGAATAGGATGACTCACCTGCAGTTTGACCTTGATGCTGTCGACCGTCACCACCTTGTTCTGAGGAGGCAGATGCAGTACTGGATTGTTTTTCTTTTTGGTAGAGAGATACACGCACACACGTGCGCGCACACAGAATCGCTCACTGACTTATACACACATTCACTCAGTCATTCACTCACACACACAGACACACCGACACATGCACACAAACACTCTCAAAAAAAGACACACACGTACTGTGAAGCCGATGCCGACTGTTGCAGAGAAGGATCCGGGGATGAACTTGCCCTGGTCGAACTGCACCAGCAGAGAGGTCTTCCCCACTCCGCTGTCTCCCACTAGAATGGTCTGCAGACACACACACACACATACACACACATACATATCCACACACAACACACATACATATCCACACACAACACACATACATATCCACACACACACATACACACATAAATAGATAAATACACATAAATGTACACACACGTGCATGGCTGTGTTAATACTGTGTGTGTTTGAATGTGTGCATTGGTGTGTGTGTTTATGTGTGAGCGCGCGTGCTTGTGTGTGTGTGCATTCGGAGGATTAGAAATAATTGAGTTCACATTTACATTTTGTAGCAGATTTCAGAAAGTCTTTGAACTCAGCTCACAGAAGATTATAGAAACTGGAGAACTAGGGAAGAATCGTGAGGAAGTCTCTCTCTGTCAGCATCACAGAGAAAGTTCTGTGTTCAGCCTCGGATATCGTGTTCAGATCTGGGGGGGTGGGTGTGGGGGGGGGGGGGGGGAGGGGGTGAGGGAGGTGGAGGGGAACGGGGAGAGAGGGAGAAGGAGGGGAAGAGTGAAGGGGATGGGGGGGGGGGGCCGGGTCAGCTGCACACTCAGCTACCACAATGACCAGGTTGCTATGGCGTCAAAGAAACACTGCACACGTCGGATCAGGTTTCATGTTCGGCATGTGAACGAGGGTCTGTGGGTTTGAAGAGCCTGGGAGTGTGTTGTCAGGGAGGGGGAGGGAGATGAGAGGACAGTTGGTAAGGTTATGATACTGTTACCGTGGTTACGTGGGGGGATATGCGAGAGCCTTCTCCCATGGAGACAAAATGCAATCAGGTGGAAGCTACGCAGATGTTGCGGAATTTGTCTTGGAGGAAACAACAATCGTGCATGTTTGTGTGTGTGTTTATGTTTGTGTTTATATGTGTGTGCATGTGCGTTTGTGTGTGATTCATCAGTTAGCCAGCTTGCTTGTGTGGGTCCTTTTGAGTCCAGCAGCATGAAACTGCTGCAATGAGAAACTAAGGCCAGTCCTGAACCACATTATGTAACCTATAATAATAACCTGTAATAATGGAACCACATTACTTCTGCTTCCAGATCAGCAGAGAGGCAGACCACAGGGGCCTCTTGTGAGTGTGGTGAGAGATAGAGAGATGGAGAGAGAGAGAGAGAGAGACAGACAGACAGAGAGGAGATGAAAATGAAGCCTAACTCAGGACTGAACAAGCATGAGTAACAGCTGTTCTTCTGCTCATGGGCTGTGTCACAGTCTGTCTCTCCCTACCATTCTCTCTCTCTCTCTCTCTTTCTCCCTGTCTCTCTCCCTCCCTCCCCCTCTCTCGTTGTCTTGTTCTTTTTTTTTACCCAGTATTTCTTTGCACACCGTCTTTGTAAGGGGCCGTGTTGACTCATAGGTCACTCAGCCGCCGGCGACCATTAGTCCACAAAACAAGACCCATTTTCATCAATGGGCCTGATCTCCACTCGAAAGATCACAGACTCCCCGGTGACCTACATCACCAAGAGGAAGCTCTCACAGGAAGTGGGCCATCACAGTCTCGTGACAATATTTAATTAAACAAATCTCAGCCGCGTAGCCTACAAGCTAGGCTGCTAACACGATACTGCAGTCGATCTGAAGACGCTGGCCGTAAATGCACTCTAGCAGCAAGTGATTTGTTTTAGGAGGACTGCGGTAGCTGTAAGGCTGTAAGCAAGCGAGTCAGCAAGCGCTTCTTATTTGGGCCGGTACAGTATAGCGCGTCATTATTCTGGCAGCTGACCAGCCCCGGCCCGCAGATGGAGCGTGCAACTCTGATTTGATCAAGCGTCAGAACTTCCTCCTCCTCGAGCTGGTCTGATCCAATCACAAAAAGACAGCGATGATCTAATGAGAGTAATGACATTTACTCTAGTAGACAATTACTCTTAAGTAGCGCGGGTGGAGACATGACAACACATCTTACGGTTAAATAGAGTGGGGAAATTAGCCTGAAGATCTCTGCCAATACATTAGTCCCCTAAAACTTTCTTACGTCTTCTTCGTACGCTGTCAACAAGTTGCATATGGGGAACAACAGAGATGTACACTATAATTTATATTCTAATTCACCTACCTTATGCATCAACTCCTCGTCGTATGAAGGAGTGGACGCAGGCTTCTCCTGGAAGTCGTCGGCGGTAGATCCGTACGCGCTGTCCGGGTGGATCTCGGGGTACGCCGTAGCATAATTCGCCGAAATCGGCTCCATAGACTCCATCCTCTCCATCCTGTTATCCAGAACCTCTTCTGAATATGAATCGTTAAAGGAGGTTTAAAACCTATCCTTCTCCTTATCTCTCCTTCTCTCTCTCTCTCTCTCTCTCTCTCTCTCTCTCTCTCTCTCTCTCTCTCTCTCTCTCTCTCTCTCTCTCTCTCCTGTCTCTCTCTCTCCCTTCTCTCTCTCTCCTTCTATCTCTCTAGTTTTCTTTGTGTGGTGTGGCGTCACCGTGATGCGCTCGAAACAAAACAACACTGGAGAAACGGAGACGTCCACAGTTTCTCAGCTGAAATAAACGGAATGCCGTACTCGGTATTCAAAGTGGGAAACTAGTGACTGTTCAATGGCGTTAGAACAAATCGTGTTGAGCCATTCAGCACCATGGAGAGCTCCGATGAAGACCCAGAAAAAGAGAGGGGGAGGGATTGAAGAGGGGGAGGAGGGAGAGGAAAGTCGGAGGAGTGAGAGAAGAGGGGGAGGAGGGAGGAGGAGAGGGGAGGGGAAGAGAAGAGGGAGAGGAGGAATGAGAGAGAGAGAGAGAGCCGAAGGGGGAGGAGTAAAAGGAGAAGAGTGGGAGGAGTGAGAGGTGGAGAGGGAGTGTGTGAGAGAGAGAGAGAGAGAGAGAGAGAGAGAGAGAGAGGAGAGAGAGAGAGAGAGAGAGAGAGAGAGAGAGCGACAGAGAGAGAGATGAAGGGTTTCCCCGGGTGCGCATAGGAATCCTGTAGACTGTTCTATTGTGTGTCTGGTAGGTACCAGGAAGACAGGTGAACAGTGATTGATTTTCAGTGTAAGGTCACGCTGTACTGTGACAGATCCCCCCCAAAAAGTGTGATTCGTGTTTGTGCTAAACCACTGATACCCTCAAGTTTTCTGTGTTTTAACCTCCAAACGAGTTTCCCCTAAAGCTGTTGACGCAAAGTGGCAGCGTTGGGTCGATGGGCGGGTGCTACAGCCCGTCCCAGTTTCTCTGAGTTTGTTAATATTTACCGAACAAAGTTTCTAGCTAATGTTTTGCTGGAGGGGCAACAAGTTCTTGTTGTATCACATCCAACCAGGCGCAAACGAGTTTAAGCTTCAGGAATTACTACATATTGTTTTGGATGTATTTTTCTTTTGGACACGAGCGAATCGAGATGCATTCAGTCAGATTTTAACGTTCAGGCTCAAGTAGGATACTTGTTGGGTAACTTGTGTGATTTTGTGTAAGGATGTCCTCCAATTCAACCAAGAATTTTCCACTGACAGCGAATCATCTGACCATTATCATCGCTTCAGGTAGATTAAGTCAATTTGATCAACATTATAAGAGTCGGTCTTTCTGCACAGTTCTGCTTTCTAGCTTTGAAGATGCTTTAAACGAGCTTTAAACAAATGTAACGGAGTCCCTTGTGGCGGTGATCGTGACTGACAGCGCGTGTTCCCTCCGCAGTGTCCTGCCTGGTGTTCTTCATTATGATCATCCTGCTTCTCGCTATCCTGTACCGGAAAGACCCGCTGTGCTGCAGGTTCTACCGGGGCTCACAACACCATACCGTAAGACTAGCACGATTCACAACCGCCTCTAACGTCATAGCATATGTTTGGAACGTCTAAATTGAATGACTTCAATTCCACGGATATTCCACAATTGAGATGTGTTGGGTTATATTACACATCATGCTTGTGTGATGTCAACAGGTTTAGACACAGATGTAGCATGGTTGTTGCCACAAGACATGACAGCACTTCATAGCATGTCCTCCATGCTTCTGAATCCTCACAAGGTTACTTGTTGTCATGTTTCCTGTAATACTGGCTGATGAGCAATGTTTCTCTGCTCTGCTGATGGGGGGGGGGGGGGGGGGGGGGGAGAGAGAGAGATAACCCATCTCTGTGTGCTTTCACTGTTTCGACCACATTGTTGCCACTGGTTAGCCCTGAGCATATTAACACTGTTTCCTTGTCATAACAGAGAGTGACTGCTTGGTGTGGCCTAATGTTGTGGGGTGGTGGTGGTGTGTGTGTGTGTGTGTGTAAGACAGACAGGCAGAGACTGTTAGCTGCTAATGTTCTGTCAATTCTTATTGGTACTGCCAATCCTGAATAAGAGCTTTTAAGGAAGAAAAGTGAATCAAACTCAGCATGGAAACGCCCGGTTTGTTGACAGGTCAGATAGACAGAGCATTGTCCTCTTGGGCTTTCAGGAAGTAATCAAAGTTTTACAGGCACTTAACTCCATGATCCAGTAATCCATGGAGGAAACAGTTTGGACAAGGGAATGTGTGGAGTAAACAAGACAAAGTCCAGAGTTAAGAAACCCAAGGTTAACTCATTGAGCTGACTGGATTTGTGAAGGTGTTACTTATGTTACTACCCCCCTCCCCACCCCTCCACCCCCCTCCAGGATGTCCCCCCTCACTACCACAGCAGACAGTCTCTCGTGGGCTGCTCCTACAACCAGCAGGGTGCTGGTACAACCCCCGGAGAGATGGACCCCCAGGTACATAACTCTCTCCTCCAGCCCTCCCTCCCTCCATCCTCTCCCCTCCCCTCCCCTCCCCTCCCCTCCCCTCCCCTCCCCTCCCCTCCCCTCCCCCCCTCCCCCCCCCTCCCTCCCTCCCTCCCTCCCTCCCTCCCTCCTGGTCCCTCTCTCCTCTCTTCCTTCTCACCAGAGAGACAGGAGGAGAAGGAGGAAGGTTGTACCACCTCCTGTCCCATGAGAGGCTGGAGGAAGTCTTTCTGTCTTGAGTTAATGTTACACAGACGCTTGAAGGGGAATCGTAATGTGATTGCTTTTAACACGGGTGATTTAACAGCACAGTTTGTACTGTACGATGTCTGACATTTTTATATGACTGGTGACGGTTTCTAACGAGCTGGAAATGTGACCAGTCAGATGATCAGGCATAATTGCACCCAATGTTCAGTCATGAATAATTATATTAGGATCAGTAACCAATCAGTTCAAGACACTCACAAGTTAGTGAACCAGTAGAGCCATTTAATAGGCATAAAGTCATTTAAAGTGCATATGTGCAACTGAACAAAGTGTGTGTGGGATGGTGTGTTTGTAGGGCACACAGATGTGCGTGTGTGAGCATTTGTGTACGTGTGTATGTTAGCAGCTAGGGAGGCTGTTCATCGTTGGCAAACCCAGCAGCTACCACCTGCAGGGCCCGCCGCCCCCGCCTGCCGTCCTACGAGAGCGTCCGGAAGAAGGACCGCCAGAGACTCATCCACTCCATGATCGCTGACCGCTTCGGCCTCAACGGGCCTTGCTCCGACTCTGAGGTCAGTCTCTGTGTAGCGTGGTGTGGATGTGTGTCATTGGGTTGCTTCGTGTACCTGCGTTTCTGTGTGTATCTTCGAGCACGGGTTTACGTGTCGTACGTGTGTGTGTAAATCTGTGTAACTGGTCTCTCTTGAAGTGCGAGACCAGTCCTAGCAGCCTCACTCCCCCAGACACACCCAGGCCTGCCTGCCACACTCACAATGCTGGTGTCTGTTTCCTCTCAGCCCCCTCCAACATACGAGGAGACCCTGCGCCGCTCTGTGGAGATTTCTGCCGTGGACGTACAGTCGCCAGGGACCCCCTCCTCCAGCAGCCTCGCCTGCCCAGGACCCTCCCCTGCGGTCTGGGCAGAAGCCCCCGTCTGTGGCCCCCCAGGCCTGGAGCCCAGGGGCCCAGCAGCCGACCAGCAGTGATCTCTTCTGAAGGCCCTCATTGTGATGGAGACAGAGGGCCACTCAGCCTGTGCTGTCTGCCCGGGGGTCAGGAGGAGTTTGGAAGCGAGGTGGCTGCCTCCTTCTGGAGGTCTCTGCTCCTGTGAGCTGCTTTCCTGGGAACTGACCTGCGGACGGTTTGAAGAAGCTGTCAAAGAGCAGGAATGATGTGTACAGAGTGTTGACAAAACAAACCAAAGAAGTGTGCGTTGTTTGTGGAATAGTCGTTAGAACGCCGGAACATTGGAACATCACGTTTCCACATTCCTACGTGGAAAGAACTTCTTTAAGTTTTATAAGAATCCCACAGAATCCCACCATAGTTACTGTTGTTAATCAACAATCTGAAGCCTTCTGATTCGAGGAATAGTGTGTTTGTACAGGTAAACTCGTCTTCACGTAGACCATGCAGAACGAACTCAATGGACATGTGTTTTCACAAAATGACAAACTACCAAGGGTCATTTTTTAACCCAGGTGAAAGATTAACTAAATATTATGAAAATATACTGGAAGAACTTAAATGTGCTGATATGTACGGATCTGACTCATGCTGTGTACAGATGTAACTAAGCTAGCAAACGAAATTAAAGACAATATTTGTACATTTCTATTAAATATCCTCCTTTAAGTTATATCATAAATTACTTACCTCTTTACAGATTCTGTAAGTTACTGATAAAATTCCTTATGGCACAAACATTTCCATACCATAGATAACAAGTGAGGAACTGAAGGGAGTTATGACCTCTATTTGACCTTTCCTACTTCTTGGAAATTCAGCTCTCACCCTCCTCACAACCCCTCAGCAGAACCCACTGGTCCTGTACACAGTCATGACTCCTCCCACTTCCTGGAGAGGATTTCCATCATGAGAGTTCTAGAAGGCGCTGGTGTTGACAGTACCAGGCACTCATCCCCTCCCTTACATACCACCACTGCAGCTCTCCCCCAGACCTCTCCAGCTGGGCTGAGTTACTCCTTCACAGGTGCAGAAAGTCTCTGTGTTTCAGTGTGTCTCCCTTTCTCCATAAAACTCCCAGGTTGTCCTCTAACCTGAGGTTGTATTACACAGGTTGTATTAATACGTTGGTGTAATAAAACTAGCTTGTAAGCTTGTAACTAGCAGTTAGCTTGTAAGACACAGAGCCAGAGGCATGCTTTATGGTTATTAATAAGAGACTGGAGAGAACCATGATCTCTTCAACAGTGACGCTTTTGGTTTCTTTCAAGACCCCCTCTTGGTTAGTAACAGCAGACAATGCTGTTGTCTGCTCTTGAGACCCCTTGTGGCCAGTTGACAGAACTGCAGACAAGGTTTTTCCAATCAACTGTATGGATGTATTTCTTAAATGTCAACAGATATTCATGGGATGGCTGGGGAAGTTCAGGAATTTTCACATTGGTTCTTCAATCTACTGCCTGACCATTAAAGAGTAAGCCTATGCACTTAAATACAAAACTTTATTCTTGTGACATGTATTTTGCACAGCACATCTAGACAGATGACAGTTAACATACAAGTCATTCTTCCACAATCGAACACTCACATCGATGAACACAAACTCTATGAGTCATAAGTGACCGTACTCCACCCTTGGACAGCTTCCTTTATCAGAGTTCCTTTATGACCTCATCACCACCTCACAGCACACATCCTCCCCAGGCATTCCAACTGTTCCAGAACATTCCTAAGTCGACTTCCAAGTCCACAGGAAGTAGAGAAAGAGAGTTCCGGAACTTCCATACATTCCGTGTGGGATGAAAGCTGATTAGAACATGCCCACCAGTTTGAAAACTCCTTCCTGTTTTTGGGGACGATGTTGATGAAGGTCTTGTAGAGGACGGTTCCCCTGGGAAGTTTGGTGATCACCTTAAAGGTCTCCGGGCTGCGAGGCGGAGGAACGTACACTTCCTTGGTGTAACGGACAATTCCGTCCTCCAAAGCGTACAGGGTGTTGTTGGTCCCGATGCCCACCTGGGACAGAGAAACATTACACAGAAAGAATGTGGCTGTTAAATATAATGTTCTTAATAACAAGTGTGGCGGGGAGACATTCTGCCGATTTCAAGAAGTGGGTGGGACCCAGGTGTAATGACACATATACCGATGATGACCACAACACTGGTCCAGTGCAGCAGACACAATGTCCTATCTAATATGCAACATCAAACTATTTACATTTAGTCATTTAGCAGACGCTCTTATCCAGAGCGACTTACAGTAAGTACAGGGACATTCCCCCGAGGCAAGTAGGGTGAAGTGCCTTGCCCAAGGACACAACGTAATTTGGCACAGCCAGGAATCGAACTGGCAACCTTCAGATTACAAGCCCGATTCCCTAATCACTCAGCCACCTGACTCCCTAGACTATTTGATTTTTAAAGATAGTAGCCTATAGGTTTGGTCTCAACACATCAATGTACAACGTTTTAACTATTTCTTATGTCACTTGGAAAAGGGTGTATGTTCATGAGGATAGGAAACCTCAACCATCTCCGACTTACATGTGCTCCTGGGTGCCATCTCGTTGATCTCTGCGTCGCAACGATGTTTCCAGCGTGGACAAAGTTCCCTGGTCGCGGACAAAAAGAGTACACAATGTACATCCATTCCCACTATAAGCAATATTGTCCCTTATTGCCTTGATTCTGGGTACATTATACACACATTGTCTTCTATTGAACACATTTTTATGAGTGTGGGTGCACATAATTAAGTTACCGTCCATTTTCTTGCAGCCGAACCGGCGGCCAGCGCTCTTTCCTCCCGTGTTCTTGCTACTACCTCCCGATTTCTTGGACGCGAACCTCACCGCGTCCACGAGAGGACACTGGCACGGGAGTAGTAGGCCTTTACGAGGTGAAACATCGTTAGCGATTAATACGTGTTTACTCACACAATTGAGGCAAAAGATTGTTAATGATCTTATTATCACGATTAACGTTAGAGGTGTTCGCGTCCCTGTTTACTGCAGTGCCTTACGTGAGTCAGTCAATCGGTTACTTAAAACGAATCACATATTACTAGCAATCGTTCGTTGGTAGAACACGCTGCTTGTTTATGTTGTTATCTAGACCATAGTAAAGTTAAACGTTTATTGTAGTTATTCTTTAAATAATCCTTTAAATTACCTGTTCTTGTCCTCAATATCAAGGACGTGAGCGCAGCCATCTTTAGGCACGTGATAAGTGTACGTCAATGCGTGTCCACTGATTCGTTTCCATGAACGCGCACTGAATGCTGGGAATGCGCGAAATGCGAAACTTCTACTCGAAGTTCCAGTAAAAAGAACAGATCGTTTTAATGTGTTTTAAATCCTAGGTTAGGTTCTAACAACCCACATACGAAGTAAAAGTTCGCCAACTATCTTGAAATTAATAAAACTGCAAATAGAATAGTAATGCCACTTTGTCAGTGAGCCAATGTGTCTGGACAGTAATGGATAGTTACAGCGACTCTTCCAAAAGCGATCTGGACGAGGAACTACCCGTGTACGAGTTTCTTCTACAGCCCGATCGCAGCAATCAAGCCCCCCTCAGCCGTATAGCGAAGCCAGACGTGGTGGTACTAGACAGCTCCGATATCGAGATCCCCGTGTCTTCCTCCCCTGTTTCTGACCGAGGGGAAGACGCGGTCTGGGAGAACCTGAGTGCCGGTGTAGGAATGCCCGACGTCAAGATGATCAGTAGCGACGAAGAAGATGCGCCGTACGTGCCGTTAGCACAGAGACTAAAACAGAAACAAGAAGCTGTTTCTTCGTCATCTTTATTCATTAACGGGCAAAAGGGCCGTTCGCCAAGGAATCCGTCTCCTCCAGAGTTTTCAGCACAGAGCGCTTTCTCAGAGTCAGAACCTCCGCTTCCACTATACGACCCCGAAGAGGGCTCCATTCCGCAGCTATGGCCGCCTCCTAAGCCCTCCTCCTGGGCAGGGAGCACCTCCACCTCCCCGGCGAAAAAAAGGCCCTCCAAGCGAACACCTGCGGAGATCCAGACTTCCCGGGAGGAGGCGCTGAGGAGGAGGGAGGCCAGGGAGAAGACGGAGGGGGAGACGCGAAAGGAGACGCGAAAGCAGGAGCAGGAGAGGGAGAAGGAGGAGAGGAGGGCGCTCGCGCAGGCGGCCAAGGCCTTGAGGCCAGAAGAGTGCATCAAACACATTGTGGCGTGTGTGGACCCAGGTGGGTGTCTGTCCCAGGCAGAGCAGTCTCAACCTGGTCTTGACGACAGAGATAGACTGTATACTTTGTATATCATTATTCACTCACCTACTGTGTAGACTATAGTAAATATGATTTATTCACACATGTGTGTGTGGGCACGATTGTATCTTTGCTGATACACTTGCAGCACTGATACACTTGTACAATGTTGTTTATACACATAGGGTGCATCTCTGCTGTGTGTGTGTGTGTTTGTGTGTGTGTATATATGTGTCTGTGTGTGTGTATACGTGTGTGTGTGTAGCTCTGTTGCAGCTGGAAGGCGGGGCCACCCTGCTGGCGTCTCTGCAGGCTCTGGGCTGCAGCTGTGCCATAGAGAAACAACCCCTCCCTCGCTGTGTCAGCTGGACCAGGAAGTCTCCCTGCGCTCAGGTGACACACATGCAGATACACGCACACACACACACACACATACACACACATATATACACACACACAGCTGAGCTGAAAGTAGTCTGCTGTAGAGGTTAACCCCCTGTCCCCCTGCTCCTCCGCCCCCTTCACCTCCTCCCTCTCTGGGCTCCAGCCAGGCCCGCAGGCAGGGGTACTGGAGCCGCTCGTGGTGCTGCAGATCCCTGTGGAGCAGTTCATCCCCCTGGTCCACAGCTACAGCCAGGTAGCTTCTGCACTCCCACGCTAGCTCACAGCACTGGGCTGTATGTTTAGGGCAGCCCTTTATCATGAATGTTTACATTAGCTACCATGTAACATACTAGTTCATCGTGGTAAGTTGTGTTATTATGTTATTTCATGATTCATGAGGTTCAAAATGTGATATTTCACCTCCTGACTTTGGTTTTGTCATTCAGGTATAAGGTAATATAACCAGTTTTAATGTTTATATCTTACCAAATCGTCTCCTCTTCCTCATCTCCCCCTCTTTTATCTTATTCCTCTCCCCTTTCGCTTTCCTCTTTTCCATCTCTCCTCTTTCTTCTTTTCTTCCTCTCATTATTTTCCCTCCCTCCCTCCCTCCCTCCCTCCCTCCCTCCCTCCCTCCCTCCCTCCCTCCCTCCCTCCCTCCCTCCCTCCCTCCCTCCCTCCCTCCCTCCCTCCCTCCCTCCCTCCCTCCCTCCCTCCCTCCCTCCAGGAGCAGAGGGGGGTGGGTGCAAATGGCTGTCCCTCTCTGACCTCCTGGATCCTGGATCTGATGGACAGAAACCCTGGGCGTTCCCTCAGCCTGGTGGTGATCGACCTGGAGACGTACTTCAAGTGAGGCTGGCTCACCTGGCGGAGGAGGAGATGAGGATGAGAGAGGGGGGGGGGATGGGGGAAGTGGGGGGGGTTGAGGGTGTCCCACTGTTTCCTCCTGTAGAGTTATACGTTGTGTCTCAACTCCTGTGTTGCCTACAGATCCCAGAAGTCCCAGGGCCAGAAGAAGTTGCGTGAGGCTGTTTTGGGGGAGGAGCTAGGACCAGGAGCAGTGAAGAAGAGGAGAAGGAAGAAGAACGATGGAGGAGGAGAAGGATTGCCGGATGTGTCGAGAGTTGACATAGAGGAGGTAGGTAGGAGGTCTCTCTGTGAGAAGGTGTTGGTTCTGTAGAGGGTCTTGTGTTCAGAACAGGAAGCAGGCGTGTCAGAACAGGAAGCAGGCGTGTCAGGACAGGAAGCAGGCATGTCAGGACAGGAAGCGGGCGTGTCAGAACAGGAAGCGGGCATGTCAGAACAGGAAGCGGCGTGTCAGGGCAGGAAGCAGGTGTGTTAGAATAGGAAGCAGGCGTGTCAGGACAGGAAGCAGGCGTGTCAGGACAGGAAGCAGGCGTGTCAGAACAGGAAGCAGGCGTGTCAGAACAGGCTCACACAGAATGATGACCCATGACCTTATTCTTCCTGTCCTCCAAAATCTCCCATCAGGCCTTGGTGCACCTGCAGCTTCACACCGGCATTCAGGTACGCTTCCTGCACACCTGGGCGGACTTCTCCCAGCACGTCGTCATGACAACAAAAGCGGTAGCCGAAGCCCCTTTCAAGTGAGTGAGTGGCGGGGTGGTGTGTCCTATGCACGAGTGCTTGCGTGGGTCGACTAGGTGTGTGCTTGTGTGTGTCTCTTTGAATGTGTGTGCGTGTATTTGTAACATTCTGTGATGTGATATTGTTGATGTATTATGTAGTGTGGGACGTGTTGATGCATGTATGACTTATTTTGCGTGTATATTATTTCTTGTGTAATGTGTTTGTGTGTGTATTACTGTCAGTATTGATTACTTACAGTGTGTGTGTGTGGTTGTATCTGTGTGTGCGTGGCTGTATGTGTTTGTGTCTGTCCATCCAGACGAGCCAGGGAGCAGACTGGCTTCTCGTTCTGCGTGGAGAGTGAGAGTGCGGGGGGCCGGAAGGGGGCCCGGGGGCCCGGGGGGCTCCAGCAGGTGTGGACGAGACAGATCCAGCAGCTCAACAGAGTCAGTCCAGACATGGCCTCTGCCATCCTGGCTGCATACCCCTCTCCACTGCTGCTCCGCCAGGTACACACACACACACACACACACACACACACTTAGGATACACAGGGTGGGGGACGTGTCCCTCTCCTCATGGTCCTGGTCTCTCCAAGCCTGCCACGTGTACAGCTCACACACTACCCACACAACACACACACACTTGGGTATTGCCCCCTCCTCAGTGTCCTGATCTCCGTAGGCCTACCGCAAGTGCAGGTCGGAGCGAGAGGGCCTCTCCCTGCTGTCTGACCTCTTGATTCGCCGAGGAGAGGGCGTGACCGCTACCACGCGCCGGATTGGTCCAGAACTCTCCAGGCGTCTCTTCCTGTTAATGACGTCATCAGACCCCCAGCAGATACTGGACTCCACTGTGTGAACTTTGACCCCCCTCAACTTCTTTTAAATTTGACCCTGAAGGGAGTGGGGTCGTCACCATAGTTACCAACCCCGTGGACACTTCCATGTGGTGAACTAAACCATGTTTTAATGTCAATTCCTGTTGGCTATGTCTGTTTCCAAGTCATCTGGTTGTCAAACCTCTTCTCTTTGGATCATTCAGATTTGTATTCTATTAAAATGTTTTCAAACAGTGGTTCAATGCTAATGTTATTATCTTTTAAATAGTTAGCTGCCTCTCTATTAGTCCCACGTTTTAGACATTAACGTAAATAAATAAAGTATGCACACACTCAGTAATGCACGCCGGGAGGCAGACACACACACACACACGCACACACACACACACCTCTCCTTAGACAGTAGCTGTCACTCTTGTTCTCCAGTGTGTGTTATTAGGCAGCTGGAGACCTGACAGGGATACAGATGTGCAGAGACCTGTATGTGTGTGTGTGTGTGCGTGTACCTCTGTGTAGCCCAGCTGTTTGGAAGTGTCTCTATCCCAGCCTGCTTATTTCCCTCAGGTCGAGCCAGTGTTCAGAGATGTGAAGGTTCAGCAGAACGTTTGGTGTTGACCTTTGAACCAGACCAGCACACCCTTCCTCTGTCTCTTGACTGAATCAGGTGTTTGGTATAGACGTATTATGCAGGATAAGATCTGACAATATCAAGACATGACCACCAGGGGGCAGGCTTGGTTCACAATGCAAACGTAGAACACGTCAGTCTTGTTAAAATGTTAAAATGTAAATATATTTGAAATGAAAGACCTTGTAGGGCTATCTTTCAGGCAGGTCAAAAGGAAGTCAGTGACAAATGATAGTAATTGAAGAGAACATGACTAGAAATCACATCGAAAACATCTAATGTGACTGCGGTTTCATAGCCTATATCTCAACATTTTTGTGCTTCGAAAATAAATTAAAAAGTCTCGAGTCCCAGAAAATGCTGCATATTATCAGTGGCTTTATGATTTTTGTGTGGGAGAGCTGGTCTCCATTAACCTGAGGGTTAGCAGGGAGGAGAGGAAGAGGGCAGATGAAGTGAGGGTGGATGGATGGATGAGGAGGGTAGATAAACAGAGGGATGGATGGATGGAGGAGGAGGGTACATGAACAGAGGGATGGATGGATGGAGGAGGAGGGTACATGAACAGAGGGATGGATGGATGGATGGAGGAGGAGGGTACATGAACAGAGGGAGGGGTGATGCAGGTTTATGAACCCCACTGACAAGCTTGATTAAAAATGTATAACCATGGAGTGATATAATGTCAGGTTACCTCAAAGGGATTGGATCTGTGTGTGTGTGTGTGTGTCTACTCTTGCTTATTTGTGATTTACTCCTTCTCTCCTTTATCGTCCTCCACCTCTCCTCTCCTCTATCTTCTCCTCTACAGCCAAGCGGCTGCTGTCTGGGTAGCCTTTCAAGGAGAAAAGGCTGCAGGTGGAGAAAGGGTGGTGGTGGCGCTGGCTGCTTTAAAGAAATCCGTTCAATCTTCTCTCCATTTGCTTAACCACACAACTCAGGCACTGTCGGGAGTCGGGACCTCTCTTCAGACTGGAGAGCCTCCATGCTCTCCTCCCCCTCCTCCCTCTCTGTGTGCGTGTTTCGCTCTCTCCTATATCTTCCTCCATCCACTCCCTCACGCCGCTGCCAGAGAGAGAGAGAGAGGGAGAGGGAGAGGGAGAGGGAGAGGGAGAGGGAGAGGGAGAGGGAGAGGGAGAGGGAGAGGGAGAGAGAGAGGGAGAGGGAGAGGGAGAGGGAGAGGGAGATCGAGAGGGAGAGGGAGAGGGAGAGGGAGAGGGAGAGGGAGAGGGAGAGGGAGAGGGAGAGGGAGAGAGGAAGAGCGTGACAGGAGAATTAATCGACGCCAAGGCTACGCTGTTGGTTCTAAACAGACAGGGACTTGGGCTGCGGTTAGCCGTAGCCTGCAGGCATGTGATCAGCTTGCTTACCTTCCATAAACCATCACCTCCGAGGACAGACGACTTCGACCCAGAAAAAGGTAGGCTAGATTAAGACAACAGTGAAACAGATCTTTAAAAGATTGCTGCTAACACCCTCCACTGACCCCCCCCCCCCCCTCCTTCCCTCTCCTCAGGCAACAATTTTCATTGTAATGCGAGGAAACGTGGACGGTGTCTTTGTGACCGCAAGGGTGACCCTCTTTGGAACTGCTACACATTCTGGCCTCACTTCAACGCAGAGTGCTGGTTCTGTCAACAAAAGCAGGGGCTAGTGGCCATGGACAGCCCGTCCTAAAGCCGGTCACAACCTATGTCGCCATGCTCCGGATTAAACGATTGGCCGTGTACCAAAGTTAAGGAAGTTGTGTTTTTTCGCTACATTGGCTAAGTTTTATTAGAAATTTGAAATAGTCAGGAGATTTTGCACCAGTTATTTTTCAGCTGCTACAATTGAGCTAACTTTCTATTGATGTCAATAAATAACTTCTTCCAGGGACGCACAAAGGCTACGGCGACTTCTGTTAAGCGGTTACTCAGAATCGGGAGAGAGGCGACCGGACGGCTTTCAGTCGCTCGCCTGCTCCGCGCGGGTGCTCAATATTCCGTCCACACCGGTACCAGCCCCGGACAGAACCCCCTGGGCCTTTTTTTATTAACATTCCAATCAGTGGCGGTCCAGATTGCTTGATCTTCAGAAACAAATTGGGAATAGCCTTTGATATAGGGCTTTATAACACACTATGGGAGCTCGCACGTCCACAGTAAAAATATATTTTATCTACACACACGCATACACACACCTATCTTCAAGGTTGACTATAATAGCCTTACCTCAACCTCAATTTCCTCAAGCCCTGGCAGCCGTCTTCTCAATGCTAATTTCAAGCGTACTCTCACCCCGACCTCCCCACAGCCTGGTTCCAAGCGCTGCCCTGCGCCTCACTATCCCTGAGCTGGGAGCTGGGACGCCTTGTGAAGGCGGGATCTAAGGCTCTCTGCCCCACGCTGCTACCAGTCTCTTTTTATCTTAAAGATATAATACGAACGAACGAACGAACGATTCGTCCATGCTTTATTGGACAGTTTTGAAGTGGAAGTGTGACAGGAGGAGAAAGAGGAAGACATGCAGCAAAGGGCCAAGGCCAGATTCGGACGTTGGCCGCGGTAAGGCCTCAGCCTACGTGGTACGCGCACGAATCCGCGAGCAGGGTCTCTTTGTTGCCCTGTTTTCTCTTCCTCCCTGGATTGCCACACAGAGGTGGATGACCGCGGTGTTGCTGAGAGGAGGGGAGGAGGGCTGAGCGGGGGAGACCGGGAGAGAGGAGAGATGGAGGAAAGAGGGAGGGAAGATGGAGAGAGGAAGACGCTGCGTGTCGCTCGTCACGTCTGTTTCCACGAGCCTCGACAAACTCAGTATCTTACAGATGAAACGCACACACACTCACACACATAGGCTACATCTACGCACCCACACTCATACACACACACATACTGTATGCACACAGACATGCACACACCCCTACACAGTCAGACACACACCTACACACCGACAGATGGCTCAAAGGGAAGACGCTATAATTGAGACTGCTTCCATAAATAAAGTGACGTGCTGTTGGCCATTTCAATGGATTAGTTGTGGTAGCACAGTGTGTTAGAGCTGCATTGATCAGAAACAGAAGACTTCTGAGGCAGAGTGACTCAGGTTCTGCTCATCACACAAGATGTCCTCCTCCATAGAAATCCGGATAAATGATGTAGAATGCAACCTTGGTCTTCACTCTGCTCTCACTTCCTCTCTCTCTCTCTCTCTCTCTCTCTCTCTCTCTCTCTCTCTCTCTCTCTCTCTCTCTCTCTCTCTCTCTCCTCCATCCCTCTATCTCTCTTGTAGTCATGACAAGGGTCGTTTACCCAGCACTGTCTCCTAACCCTGAACATCTATTAACCCTGACACATAGACACAATCTACTCTTATTAATAGCAAGCTCACATGAGAACATACTGACTAGTTCTATTGATTAGTGAATAATGTAAGCACACAGGAAATACCAATTTCTTCCACACAGTGCAGAACGCTTTTTATTTGTGAGTGGAGTGGAGGATGGAAGTCGTTTTGGGACATCTAATGGTGACTGATGTAAGCCGATGATGAGGTGATTATCACACACACACGTTGCTGCTGCTCGCGTTAAATTGGATAATGTTGCCCCTGTCCTTCCGGAGCAAACGTGCTAATTTGACTATTTTTAAACAGAGGGAGGAGGAGGTGGGTAATTATCTGAGATGGAACGAGTTTGTTCTAGAGTAACAGAGCCTCCAAGGTTAAGGACTGAAGACGGGGATGTGTGAAAGTGCCGACTCACTTCTTTTTTTTTTTTTTTGCAGAGAGTGGCAGTGCACCCTGGGAGTTGAAGTCTGAAGATGGTTTTGAAAGACAGCCAGAACAGCTCCGTCTTGAACGCAGGCCCAGCATGGCTCGGATACAGAGGAAGCACAGATGTTATTGTCACATGACCGTCCACCTGGACTCACCTGAACACACCCTCTCCCCCACTCTCCCCCACCAGTTATTGTCTTTAGAAGAGAGTTTAACAGAAACAGTTTAATTTGCCATTTTATTTGGGTGTTCAGCTTTAAGAATGCGCCCATAATGCTTAGCAAGTGTGTGCCGAATAAAATCCCTGTACAATACTGCACAAGAGGTCAGAAAAGAGCTTTGTATGTTTGGATTCAAGTCGTCAGTGGTCACAACCTCACCCCCTCCATATGACATATGTGTGTGGCGATGCATGTGTCGGAGTGTATAGGTACATGTGTACATGTGAGTGTAATCACCCTAGTAAGCCACCAGCCCCACACTCTCCTCACACACACACACACACACGCACACGCACAGCTCATAGATCATAGCTCACAGATCATATTTATCGCCATGACAAGGGATGACGGGGGTTATCTGAGCTCCCATCCACACTCCTCCTGGGGTTATCGTCATCATCCAGACGGATGACTCCATTTCCAGCCTCGCCCAATGCCCCGGTCGGTGTCTCGAAGTGTGAGAGAGTGTGTGTGTGTGTGAGAGAGAAGCTCCTGTAGATCATACCAGGCCAGCGGACAGGGCCAGTACTTATCTCCACACAACAGCTCCAGGGTGTTATCAGGCTGCTCAGAGCTAACCTGGGATTATCTGACATCACAGTCTCTGTGATTCACCTGACAGACCAACAGGATGCTGGAGGAGAACACGTCATGGAGAGGATGAGTGGGTTTAGAGTGTGAATGTGTGTGTGTGTGTGGGGGGGGACGGGGGTTGGGGGTGAGGGACTCCAAACCACCGCATTACAGTTAGACCCGAACACGCCTTCGGCCTTCCTGCTGTACGTTCTACATGCCCTTTTTGTGCGTCACGTTTGATAACAGCGTCTGTTCAATGACTGTCGGAAACTGTCTGATGGAGGAGCAGAAGTTACCCGGGCTCACAGTCCACGTCTCACTCTCTCTGAATGCCGAGCACATATTCCAGACTCAAGTCGACTTAATACCCGTGACTCCATGCCCTGCTCTAATTCAATATTAAAGAGCTTTTGACCTGGTTACCTTGTCTCAGGCTTGGCTCAGCCTGTCAGAGACGGCCTTTGCTCCTCCGGAAAAACTAAATGGCACGTGAAAGATGTAGCTTAGCATTCATGGTTTGGAAGCTTATTGATTAGCGAGGGTAATTGGGATTCTCTCATTTTTGGTTGGCCGTCGAGAGGATCTTCTTTGGGTGTGTGTGTGTGAGTCCGTGGGGTTTGGTCGCTTTGACCGTGGGTGTGTATTGCAAGGTTGTCTTTGTGTGTGTGCGTGTTGCAGATTGGAGAGGGTGTGTATAGATTGCTGATTTCAGAGAGAGAGAGTGTGTGTGTGTGTGTACAGTATGTGTGTGAGGCACATCCAGGCAATCCTGCAGAGAAGCCCTATTCATCCCAGATACATTAAACTGAACACTGAGGGGATCTGGAGATGTGAAGCGGCTTTACACTCATTAACTTAACAAGCACAACTGATGGAGTTCTCTAACGTCCTGACGCTGCCAGCTCCACCACACTCATCTGGAAACCTGGCACCATGCTGGATAACACAGACAGAACCACCAACATCTAAGCCAAGGCTGACCTGCTCCTGGAGATCGACCTTCCTGGAGGTTTACTCTAGGGTTGGAGTGTAGACCTGATCGAAACCAACCAGGAGAACTCTGGAGGCTGAACACAAAGCTCAGACAGTCTGTGGAGGACTTAGGAGTCTTTTCTCCTGTGGAGGAGATAGTGTAGATCAGTGGCGATTTCTTTAAGACTGCAAGGGAAGCTCAGCGTCCCCTAAAGTTTCAAAAAATTAATGGTCAAATATTTACTATTGTGTTAACATTTTAAATGCGTTAGAACACGTTCATATTGAAGACGAGTTCTTTCAGAATCAGATACATATAGCAGGTCGACTGACTGATTTCCTTCTCATACATTCCCGTAGCGTCACAGTGCATTTCCTTGTTGAAGCTCAGCTTCCATGGTCTTCAATGGGGCTGCTTTTAACAATTTTTTTCAGTGCTTCGAAACTATACGGTCATTGGATGAATGCCGAAATTATGTCCCGCCTCTGGGGGAGAATGGAGGAGTGGGCTGGCCTGGACGCTGGGCTTCCGCATGATGATTGGAGGGTCTGTCGAAAGACTGCATCTTCTTTTGATTTACAGTAATTTTGTACTACAAAAAGTCACCGAAGCTATTCAAGCTCAGTCCCATCGCGGATTTTGCAACTGTAGTTGAAAGACAAACTGCAGCAACCTATTTCTTGGTATTTGCTTGGCGAAATTACTAACCAATTTTCATCATACATTTCATACAATTATACACCACGTTCCTTGTTTCAGTTTAACCAAATTTCCACATTTCCTCCTTGATTAATATTGTTTTGTTAGATCGTTCGTTCATTCATTCAGTAGGCTAGGCTAGTGTCGTAGGGGTGAACTAGCCAGTGAACTAGCCAAATAAATAAAACATTTTCAGGATGTAGGCCGAAAATGAGCTTCCCCTCTTTGAAAGACCAGCTGCCGCCACTGGGGTGGAGATACACAAAAAAAGGTTTATTCTTATTCTTACACTTGTAACAACACTGTGGCTGTGTTGGTCTTCAAACGGAATACATCCCACAAACACCTTGTTTGTGTTTTCGTAGAGTTGGTTTGTGGTGGTCTGTTGCCTTTTTGAAGTCTTTCAACAAACCAAAACTCACCACATAAAACGTTTTTATGTTTTTTTGCAAAGAGATATTCCACAGAGGAGGCTAGCAGGACGGAAACTGAGTGTATTGCCCCTTTAAGGGAAGCGTTTTTTGGAGACGCCATTCCAAACCCAATCAGACACGTCACATGTCTGTGGGTCTTTGGGAGATCAATTTCCCAGATGATTGGCTGCTGGCTGTCATGGTGATGGTGTGATGTTAGGAGAAGGGAGGGGGTGTTTTGGAGCAGGGGGGCAGGGCGGGGTGGCAGGGGAGGGGGGATGTTTGTGGAGCAGGCCTCAGAGAACCCTGTGTTGTTGAAATATTTCAGGCTTCGCTGGATGGCTCTCTCAGGGAGTCTACAAAGAAGTGTTTGTTTGCCTGTGTGCGCGTGTTTCTCTTTGTGTGTGTGTGTGTCTCTGTGTGTGTGGGTTTCTCTGTGTGTGTGGGCACATTTGTGCGCAGGGCTTGGTTGTTAAATCCACCTGCAGGAAAATGACACAAACACACACACACACACACCCTCCTGTCAGAGTCATTGTGATTTTAGACCTGTCCACTCCGAACACACTAATCCTGCTAATGTATTTGTCCTGAGGCGATGCCTGCACAAGGAGAGCTCTGAACACCAATAAATTATCATCGCTCAGATCACCACCGCAGCCCAGACGGGAAATCTTTCACTTACATTGACTTTCAGCCGGGCGGGGGCCTCAAAGCCTCGGCGCTCTCAAGGCAGAGTGGAGGTCTCTGCCTCCAGAAAGCCTGGCCGACTGAGAGCACATGAATCATCAAAGTCGGCAAAGGCCCGCGTCATCCGAGAGCTGGCCTTTCTGGAGAAATATCCTCCAAGAGGAGGAGGGCTCAGCGGGGCGCGGGGCCATGCGTCAAAACAAACAAACCGCCCAAACCAACCCGCAAACGCTCTCTCACTCGATACCTCATCGACTGCCCTTTTTCTGCTCATCGATCGCTGGTCCAGGGTGGAGTGGAGGTCCGGCCGCGATTTTTGCGACGTCGTCAAATGGTGTACGAGTTTCGGAGAGGGTGTCCCTAGACCGGTGCTCTCTGTAAAGGTTACGACAGCAGGCTCCGCTGCTGGGTGGTATTGTGTCATGGGAACACAAAACACTTTTAACATTTCTCTCCCCCAACCCTGGGAGTTACGGAGAAAGGAAATTAGAGAAAGACAAATAGTCAGGCCCTCCCTCCCTCCCCCCCTACCTTCCTCCTCCCCCACCCTCCTCTCTGTAGACCTTCCTGTTTCTACACATAAACATTTGTGAGATAGATGAGAAGGCCAGCCAGCCCATTATGATATTTACCACCCACGTTCCCAGACCCAGCTCTCTGCTCTGAATAGCAGGCTTTGTTAGCTGCCTCGCAGCTAACAAAGGGGGGATGGAGAGATGGAAGGATGGAGGGATGGGGGGATGGAGGGATGGTGGATGGAGGGATGGTAGGATGGTAGGATGGAAGGATGGAGGGATGGAGGGATGGTAGGATGGAGGGATGGTAGGATGGAGGATGGAGGATGGTAGGATGGAGGGATGGGGGGATGGAGGGATGGTAGGATGGAGGGATGGTAGGATGGAGGATGGAGGGATGGTAGGATGGAGGGATGGGGGGATGGAGGGATGGTAGGATGGAGGGATGGTAGGATGGAGACAGACCCCGGAGGCCTCAGCATCGTTCACATATCCTGACCTTGTCTGCTACCAAACTACATCAGTTTGGTGTTCTGCTGACGTGGCCAGAGGTGCTCTGTGACTCCCCCCCCCCCCCCCCCCCCGCCCCCCCCCTGCTCCCCCCAGCAGATACGCCTCATAAACTCAATTTACCACATCACCGTGTCAATACTGCCAGAGTCATGTGAATTATGAATCAAAAGCATGAAAATATATTCAAAAACGTATTTATGCAAACACACACACACACCAACCCACACATGCACACAAACCCACACCCCTGCTCTCACACACACACAAACCCACACACACCAATTCACCCACCCTCACACACACTCACACATACACACACACCAGCTCACACACTCACACATACACACACACCAACTCACACACAAAAGCAGTCAGCTTCGTGATAGATGAAAGGGGCAGAAAAGGACACAGGGCCAATCAGAAGTCTCTCTTCTCCCCTTCATGTGATTGGAGAGCTGGGCTGAGTGGAGTCCCAATCAAGACTCAGCTGCAGGCTGCTATGGGAACTGTTTATTATGGGCCCTGCCTCATTTATTGACCTCAGGCTGAGGTCACACTGAAGAGCTATCGTATGTCTGGGTGCGTTTGTTGAAGTGCGGTGGGCTTCCCTGAAGCTCCCTGAGAAGGAGTTAGGAGGAGAGAGAGTCTGGCTGTGTTCAGCATGGGCTGTGTGTCTAACACAGATCCCTCTAGTTCAAAGACCACGCCAACAGCTGAATACATTAAGTGGTTTAACTTGAAGGAACAACATTGACTGAAGGAGTATTTAACGTATGAATGAGCAAATGAACAAACAAATGAAGAAAAAACGAAGATACTTCATCTATAGACTGTATGTATTAACAAACACAGTGCAGTGTGACATTTGCAAACACGATGTACCGAGTCCAGTACATGCTTAACGGCTCCACCCTCCGTGGGTAAACAGAATCCCCCTCAGGGGCGCTGAAGCGGGCGAACGCCTCACCTGTAAACTGTAAAATCAATTACCTGGGGCGCGGAGATAACAGCCAGCAGCGTCATGCTGCCCGGCCGTTATCAGCAAACTGCCTCGCAATCACATGCCGGCGTCCGGGTGTGAAACCCATCCCCGGGGGTGGGGTCTGTGTTGTGATGACGACGGGACGCAACGGCTGAGCACTTGGGTAACCTTGACTTGGAGACGGGGGGGGACGGGGGGGTTACAGAACAGGACAGGAGATGCACACACACACACACACACACACACACACACACACTCTCTCTCTCTCTCTCTCTCTCTCTCTCTCTCTCTCTCTCTCTCACACACACACACACACACACACACACACACACACACACACACACACACACACACACACAGCTTCCACAAGTGCTGTAAACAAACGGGAGATAGGGCACAGGGGAAGCTCTGCTCGGAGAAGTGGAGATGGAGTGGAGATGTTCTGGTCTGCTGACTGTCACCTTGAAGGACCCTTGATTCTGCCGTCAGGAAGTCAGGATAGAGGAGGGGAGACGGGGAGGAGAAGACAGAGCAGCTGAGAGGAGAGAAGGGGAGACCAGAGAGAGGAGAGGGGAGGAGGGGAGGTGAAGGGAGGTGAGGGGAGAAGAGGAAGGGGAAGAGAGGGCGGAGAAGGAGTGTGGGTATGACTTTGATAAGGTGTTACTTTTGTATTGTGTCCTTGTGTTCTCCACATCCCGGGTTTGAATCCAACTCATCCCGAGGAAGTTTCCCCCCGTATCGCTCTGTGTGCACAGGGTGTCACAGGCTGCTGTATCACTGTGTGTGCACAGGGTGTCACAGGCTGCTGTATCACTGTGTGTGCACAGGGTGTCACAGGCTGCTGTATCACTGTGTGTGCACAGGGTGTCACAGGCTGCTGTATCACTGTGTGTGCACAGGGTGTCACAGGCTGCTGTATCACTGTGTGTGCACAGGGTGTCACAGGCTGCTGTATCACTGTGTGTGCACAGGGTGTCACAGGCTGCTGTATCACTGTGTGTGCACAGGGTGTCACAGGCTGCTGTATCACTGTGTGTGCACAGGGTGTCACAGGCTGCTGTATCACTGTGTGTGCACAGGGTGTCACAGGCTGCTGTATCACTGTGTGTGCACAGGGTGTCACAGGCTGCTGTATCACTGTGTGTGCACAGGGTGTCACAGGCTGCTGTATCACTGTGTGCACAGGGTGTCACAGGCTGCTGTATCGCTCTGTGTGCACAGGGTGTCACAGGCTGCTGTATCGCTGTGTGCACAGGGTGTCACATGCTGCTGTATCGCTCTGTGTGCACAGGGTGTCACAGGCTGCTGTATCACTGTGTGTGCACAGGGTGTCACAGGCTGCTGTATCGCTGTGTGCACAGGGTGTCACAGGCTGCTGTATCGCTGTGTGCACAGGGTGTCACAGGCTGCTGTATCACTGTGTGTGCACAGGGTGTCACAGGCTGCTGTATCGCTCTGTGTGCACAGGGTGTCACAGGCTGCTGTATCGCTGTGTGCACAGGGTGTCACAGGCTGCTGTATCACTCTGTGTGCACAGGGTGTCACAGGCTGCTGTATCACTCTGTGTGCACAGGGTGTCACAGGCTGCTGTATCGCTCTGTGTGTGCACAGGGTGTCACAGGCTGCTGTATCACTGTGTGTGCACAGGGTGTCACAGGCTGCTGTATCGCTGTGTGCACAGGGTGTCACAGGCTGCTGTATCGCTGTGTGCACAGGGTGTCACAGGCTGCTGTATCACTCTGTGTGCACAGGGTGTCACAGGCTGCTGTATCGCTCTGTGTGCACAGGGTGTCACAGGCTGCTGTATCACTGTGTGTGCACAGGGTGTCACAGGCTGCTGTATCACTCTGTGTGCACAGGGTGTCACAGGCTGCTGTATCACTGTGTGCACAGGGTGTCACAGGCTGCTGTATCACTCTGTGTGCACAGGGTGTCACAGGCTGCTGTATCACTCTGTGTGCACAGGGTGTCACAGGCTGCTGTATCACTCTGTGTGCACAGGGTGTCACAGGCTGCTGTATCGCTGTGTGTGCACAGGGTGTCACAGGCTGCTGTATCACTCTGTGTGCACAGGGTGTCACAGGCTGCTGTATCGCTGTGTGTGCACAGGGTGTCACAGGCTGCTGTATCACTGCGTGTGCACAGGGTGTCACAGGCTGCTGTATCACTCTGTGTGCACAGGGTGTCACAGGCTGCTGTATCACTGCACTGTTTCTAAGTCACTTTGAATGTAAGAGAAGAGAGACTGGAGAGAGGGAGATAGAGACTGTGACTCTAGAACCTTCTTTTGCTTCCTGTGTCCGTCCCTCTCTGTAGAAAGGAAACAAGAGAAAGCCTCTCTCTCTCTCTCTCTCTCTCTCTCTCTCTCTCTCTCTCTCTCTCTCTCTCTCTCTCTCTCTCTCTCTCTCTCTCTCTCTCTATCGCTCTCTCTCTCCAACCCTACATATTTCATCAGATTTATTTTGGTTGTTTGGTCTCTCTATCTCTCTCTCTCTGTCATTCTTGGTCCTACACTTCAATGCCCCACACACAAACACATGCACACACATGCACACCCCAAACAAACACACGCACGCACACACACACCTGAACATAACCTCTCTCTCTCTGAATAGCTTAAATAATTCCTTTTGTGCAACATAAAGCACTCCTCCTTCAAAAAGGTTAAATAAAATAAAGATCTCTGTGGAATAGGTTCCCATGGGCTCCCAAACACTCAATAAAAGCAGAGATCTGAAGTGGTCTCTTCTGCCCTCAGGCCTGCATCTGGACAGTGATCTCAAGGCCACACTGAAAAATAAGCAAATCTACTCTCCTCTCTACTCTAGTCTACTCTCCCGGTACCAGGGCTGGGATACCAGCAGACGGCTGGGATACCAGCAGTGAGAGCAGCAGAAATGTCCATGCAGAAAGAAATAAAGAAAATTAAATAAGTCCGAAAAGAGTCATGAATAAAACAGGAGTGGTGGCCAGCGTGGAATCCTCCATTATTAAACGTTGCTATATCAAGGCGCATCACTGCTCAGAGCACAGACTGACCGTGCGTGTGTTTTGTGCGTGTTCGTGCTTTTGTTTGTGTGTGAGTGCGAGTATGCATGAGAGTGTGTGTGTGTGTGCATGTGTGTGTACGTAGATGAATGTGTGTGTGTAAACAGCACGTTAAGCAGTGAGGTTGGCAAGGTGACACCATTGTCTGTATTCATCACTGGAACGACACACGGGCGCGTCTTTGCTCACATGCACCCGCGTGTGTGTAGATGTACCGCGTGTGTGTAGATGTACCGTGTGTGTGTAGATGTACCGTGTGTGTGTAGATGTACCGTGTGTGTGTGTGTGTAGACGCACCGTGTGTGTGTAGATGTACCGTGTGTGTGTGTGTAGATGTACCGTGTGTGTGTGTAGACGCACCATGTGTGTGTAGATGTACCGTGTGTGTGTAGATGTACCGTGTGTGTGTGTGTAGATGTACCGTGTGTGTGAGTGTGTAGACGCACCGTGTGTGTGTAGATGTACCGTGTGTGTGTAGATGTACCGTGTGTGTGTGTGTGTAGATGTACCGTGTGTGTGTGTAGACGCACCGTGTGTGTGTAGATGTACCGTGTGTGTGTAGATGTACCGTGTGTGTGTGGAGATGTACCGTGTGTGTGTAGATGTACCGTGTGTGTGTGTAGATTTACCGTGTGTGTGTAGATGTACCGTGTGTGTGTGTAGATGTACCGTGTGTGTGTAGATGTACCGTGTGTGTGTAGATGTACCGTGTGTGTGTGTGTGTAGACGGACCGTGTGTGTGTAGATGCACACGTGTGTAGATCTACCGTTGGGGGGCTGGAACAAATGCACGGCCCCATCCCCTCAGGGGGATTAGAAATCCCTGCATGTTGCTGACAGCGTTGCATGGATATCCAGCGAGACTGGGCCATGAGACGTATTTGATGTTGTGATTAAGACTGTCACAGGTGGGTGTCCTGGGCTGGGCTCAGATTAGCTTTGAGGATGTGTCACGTAATGTGCCTTTATGGAACCCAATGTAGCCACAGGCTAGCTTTTAATTGGCTCTCCCAAGACACGCAAACAGCACTCTGCATATGCAGTTTCCAACAACAAAGATAAGGGAAGGAGAGAGGGAGGAGGGGGAGTATAGGGGAAGTGTGAAAGAAAGAGAGTGAGGGGTGTTTTTTTTTGGGGGGGGGAGACAGAGAATATGTAAGAGAAACAACTGACTGTTAAGAGTAACATGATGTTCTTGATACTTTTAAGTATGAGTAGATTTAAGACTTGCTCTCTTTTGTACTATCTCTTTTGCTCTCTCTCTCCCCCATCCCTCTCTTCCTCACTCTCTCTCACTCTCTCCCACCCTGTCCTTCTCTCTCTCCTTCAAGAGGATAAGGACGAGATGGAGGATGATACAATACCTCGTACACGACAGTACCTAGTACACTACATTAGTGCACACAATGTGAATCATAAGGCCAGAGTATCTCACCTGGCCCCTCCCCTCTCATCTGGCCCCTCCCCTCTCATCTGGCCTCCCCTCTCATCTGGCCCCTCCCCTCTCATCTGGCCCCTCCCCTCTCATCTGGCCCCTCCCCTCTCATCTGGCCTCCCCTCTCATCTGGCCCCTCCCCTCTCATCTGGCCCCTCCCCTCCTCATCTCCTAATAGGTCCTTCATTCATCCCCAGGCTGTAATAGACATGTCTGTACGTTGTTCAGTCAAGCAGATAATGATCCTGGCCTACCCTCACATTCCTCTCCCTCTCTCTCTCTATTTATCTATTTTTCTCTCGCTCTTTAATCCCTCCCTCTATATCCCCATCTATCTCATCCCCCTATCTCTCTATCTATTTATCATCTCTCTCTCTATCCACATCATCACACTCTCTAACTCTTTTCTTCTCTATTCCCCATCCCTCTATCCCCCCTCCTCTCCTCCCTCTATCCCCCCTCCTCTCCTCCCTCTATCCCCGCTCCTCTCCTCCCTCTATCCCCCCTCCTCTCCTCCCTCTATCCCTCTCCTCTCAGTTCATCTCCATGATTGACTACGTCCCGTCTCCAGGGCCGTCTCAGTGAGACAGAGACAGAGTGGACCTCCCGTGGTGCAGCCTGCAGGAAACACACACGTGTTTACATTTACTCATCCTGTTGGTGGGAGACATCATCCAGGAAGACTGGGAGACATCGTCCAGGAAGACATCATCCAAGAAGACATCATCCCGGAAGACTGGGAGACATCATCCAGGAAGACTGGATGTCAATCAGATGGAGGAACCTCCTCTATCTCCTCTGGAGGAGACGATGTATCGTACATGGAAAAAAACAAGCCTATTTATTTCTGAGTTTGTGCAACAGTGTTCCAGAGTGTGAGGCAGTGTGGTTTGAGAAGATGTTTCTGCAGAAACTGATGTCCCATGTGGTCTTCCCTTCTGCCTCCTGCCTTCAGACACACAGGAGCTCAAAGACCCACACACCAACTCACATGTGAGGGAGGTGAGGTGGTGAGGGGGGTGAGGGAGGTGAGGGGGGTGAGAGGGTGAGGGGGGTGAGAGGTTGAGGGGGGTGAGGGAGGTGAGGTGGTGAGGGGGGTGAGAGGGTGAGGGAGGTGAGGGGGGTGAGGGGGTGTGAGGGGGGTGAGGGGGTGTGAGTGGGGTGAGGAGGGTGAGGGAGGTGAGGGGGTGTGAGGGGGGTGAGGAGGGTGAGAATGCCTTGTGTGAACACCCCCACCACCAAACCGACTGCCCCTTCAAAAACAAAACTCACACCACAACCCCCCTGTCCCTCAACACTCCCCCCCACACCCCCCAACACCCCCTTCCCGTGCGCCCTCAGGCCTCCGTGAAGCTCCAGCTCATCCAGGAGTCCCTGCTCCTCACCTGCCGCTGCCTGTCCAGACATCCCTCCTCACCCCCTGACTGTCCTCCGTGAGGTTCTCCTGCTCAGGAAGATACACAGACGCAGGGTAATTGACACTTAGAGTACAAGCACTTCTTTGATCGCGCTAATTATTCTCTCTCAGGGTCCTCCAGGGAGCTCTCAACAACAACAGTCTTCCTGTCTTCGGCATGCAGCTCCTGTTGTTCCGGACTCTCTTTACCCCAGGTACACTCACTGGCAAGCATGTCCACGCCCTGGCAACCAGGTACACGGTCGCTGGTTGCCAGGGCGTGTACCTGGTTGCCAGGAAGTGTACCTGGGGTGAAGAAAGGGATGGAGAGGGGGAAGGGGGGAGGCAGGAGAGAAAGGGGGAGAGAATGGGATGGAAGATAGAGGAAGAAGAGGGAGGGAGAGGGGGAGAGAGGGGGATGGAGGAGAAGAGGAGGATGTAGAGAGAATCCCCCCTCCTCCGTCAGAGGAGTGGATGAGGATCAGAACATCTGGCTCATCCCGCAGCTCTTTAATATTCTCAGGAACTCTCCGGAATC
Organism: Thaleichthys pacificus; assembly: GCA_023658055.1. NCBI lineage: Eukaryota > Metazoa > Chordata > Actinopteri > Osmeriformes > Osmeridae > Thaleichthys > Thaleichthys pacificus. Next base: position 6,749,799 of record CM042856.1, read on the forward strand.
CGCCGTAAAACACGGCATGAATAATTGATGTGGCGTGAAGCCACGGAGCTCCTTTCCTGTCGTTAATTAGAGTTAAGAAAAGAAGAACGAAGAGAAAAAAGGAGAGGTAAAGACAGAAAACAGAAAAGAATGATCGTGCCGCGAGCTGGGAGGAAACTGCTGACCTGTTCTAAACACCTGCCATCCTCCAGGACCACAGCAAGTCAGTCCCACTTCCGCCTCTGTCAGAGAAGGAGGTCATCTGTGTGTATGGAGGGCAGAGGTCAGGGTGTCTCTGGGTGGAGGACAGGGCTGTATTTCCCGAGGTGTATTTCAAGATTTCGGTTCTTACATTTTGACTAGGCAGAGTTCAGTAAGATTTCAACCTCATTTTGACATGTTAAAAAGTATATACCTACCAAAGTAATATACCTAGGTATTGCATGTATTACGTAACTGGAATTGTGACTAATCAGAATTAAATTGTAAATATCTGAAACTGTAATTACAACCATTCATAATTCAGTTGCAGATTTCCGGAATTAAAATTCACATTGCTGATGTCTGCAAAATTAATTGTAAATATCTGTAATGAGAAACCCCATACACAGAAATGGCAAAAGTCGTTTGAATCTTACTAGTCAAAACACAAAAATGACGGATATCTTGAATTAAAACTTTTACTAGATAAGATGACGTTGCAGATATCAGCACTAAATATCCAACTAATAAATGTTAAAATGGCTTGCCATAGAGAGACAACGAGGGAAGGGGGAGGAGAGAGAGAGAGGGGAAGAGAGAGTGGTAGTGAGAGAGAGAGAGAGAAAGAGAGTGAGAGAGAGAGAGAGAGAGAGAGAGAGAGAGAGAGAGAGAGAGATAGAGCCGGTTGCTGTAACACGGTCTGTAGCCGCACATCCTTTATGTGCCGGCAGCTCATCTCATCCCCTCATTGTCGTTTTACAACATGAGCATCGTCAAGCCTTCCCGATGTCTTTAAAAACCTGTCACCTGGCTGTATGGCACTCACAGTGTGTCTGTGTGTGTGGGGCTGTGTGTGTGTGTGTTTGTGTGGGGCTGTGTGTGCTTGTCTGTATGTGTGTGTGTGTGTGTGTGAGAGAGAGCGGCTCTGGTGTGTATGTATGCGTGTATGTGTACAGGTGTCTATAGTATGTACATGTGCAAGAGTGTATTGTGGAGTTGTTATGCGGCAGTGTGCAGTGACACAGGGGTATGTCTGTATGTGTCTGTCTGTCTGTGTGTGTGCGTGTCTGTGTTTCTTTGTGTGTGTACAGTGACACAGGGGTATGTCTGTCTGTGTGTGTGTTTCTGTGTGTGTGTGCAGTGACACAGGGGTAGCTCAATAAACCATTAGATGTGTTTGACCTGCTCTATTTACAGTTAACTGGTGTCACAATGAACCATAAACACCGAGCAGCATTGGAGGGGGAGAGAGAGACCGGGAGAGAGGGAGGGAAAGAGAGAGACAGAGAGGGGAGAGAAATGAGAGAGAGGGCGGCGGGAGAGAGGAGAGAGGGCGAAACAGAGGGGGGAGAGAGAGGGAAGAAGAGAGAGAGAAAGACAGAGAAACACAAAGAGAGGAAGAAGTTCCCATTGAAGGGGCCTTCAACATCGAAGAGCAGTGTTAAATGTTTGCACAGATCAAGTGACCTTTGTGACCTCTCCTCTACATGTCCTGCTGTTCCATCCTGTGACCTCTCAGCTTGTACGGTGCAGTCTGTGTATGTATCAATGAGGGAGATTACAGCTGTGTGGATGAGGAGGAGATTGTAGCAATTTGGATGAGGATGAGATTATAGCAGTGTGGATGAGGATGATATTATAGCAGTGTGGATGAGGATGAGATTGTAGCAGTGTGGATAAGGATTAAATTATAGCAGTGTGGATAAGGATGAGATTATAGCAGTATGGATGAGGATGAGATTGTAGCAGTGTGGATAAGGATGAGATTATAGCAGTGTGGATAAGGATGAGATTGTAGCAGTGTGGATAAGGATTAAATTATAGCAGTGTGGATAAGGATGAGATTATAGCAGTATGGATGAGGATGAGATTGTAGCAGTGTGGATAAGGATGAGATTATAGCAGTGTGGATGAGGATGAGATTGTAGCAGTGTGGATAAGGATGAGATTATAGCAGTGTGGATGAGGATGAGATTGTAGCAGTGTGGATAAGGATGAGATTATAGCAGTATGGATGAGGATGAGATTGTAGCAGTGTGGATAAGGATGAGATTATAGCAGTGTGGATGAGGATGAGATTGTAGCAGTGTGGATAAGGATGAGATTATAGCAGTATGGATGAGGATGAGATTATAGCAGTGTGGATGAGGATGAGATCAGAATCACTGCCACCCTGTCTCTGGCTAACATGTATTTAACAAATATTCATACAATATATGAATATATGAACATGAACATGAATAAGTATCTTACAGCAGAGTCCACATAGGCAGCTGGTCCTGCCAGAGTGGTGGTGGGGGGGGGTGGTGTGGTGAGGGTGGTGGGGTGGGGGTGTGGTGGGGGTGGTGTGGTGGGGGGGGTGGACTGGGACAGCAGATTAGATCACTCCTCTTCACTCGTGCTTGTGCGTCGTCTACAATCTATTCCTGGTTTCACAGCGTTTCACAGCGTGAATCTAAAGCTAAGTTCTATCTGGGTTGTTGTGTAACGTTCTTGAGGGCATGGGCACTGCAAACGACACAGTGACTAGACTGGACTTTACACAGTGATTAGGAACACTGTTCTCATGCTTCATACTATGTGTTCCATTTTGCGAGATCTTGTGTAATAAACGAAAATAGGATCCCACAAAACCTTGTCTTTCTTACTGTGTATGTCTGCTTCAAAGAGAAGGAGCGAGGTGAAGAGAGGTGAAGACAGGAGAGAGAGGGAAAGGAGAGAAGATAGGAGTGTTCAGGGCTAGGCCCTCCACACCCCGAACCCTCTCACCTCCACCCTCTCCACACCTCTACACCCTGAACACTCTCCTCACCTCCTCACCTCCACACCCTGAACACTCTCCTCACCTCCTCACCTCCACACCCTGAACACTCTCCTCACCTCCTCACCTCCACACCCTGAACACTCTCCTCACCTCCACACCCTGAACACTCTCCTCACCTCCACACCCTGAACACTCTCCTCACCTCCTCACCCTGAACACTCTCCTCACCTCCACACCCTGAATACTCTCCTCACCTCCACACCCTGAACACTCTCCTCACCTCCACACCCTGAACACTCTCCTCACCTCCACACCCTGAACACTCTCCTCCCCCCCACACCTCCACACCCTGAACACTCTCCTCACCTCCACACCCTGAACACTCTCCTCACCTCCACACCCTGAACACTCTCACCTCCACACCCTGAACACTCTCCTCACCTCCACACCCTGAACACTCCTCACCTCCACACCCTGAACACCCTCTTCACCTTTTCACTTCCAAGCTGCTTCCTTCCTCCTCCTCCATCTCCTCCTCCTCCTCCTCCTCCTCCCTCTTCCTCCTCCTCCTCCCTCTTCCCATGCATCAGGCAGGTGCTGAGTGAACGCCCTGCTCAGAGATATATCGGCCCGGCACCGGGGCGAGGCTGAAACGGATTATTTGTCTGGAGTGAAACATTGAGCGTATTTATTATCTCTCCTCCAGCCCTGGCTCCTTCCTGCTGTTCCGACGTCAGGTAGAATAATGGCTGCCATAACCTTGGGCGCTTGCGCTGAGTACGCTCTCTCTCCCTCGCCCGTTACTCGCCCTCCCTCTCTTGTTGCTCTCTCCCCTTCCTTTCTCCCTCTTTCACTGACTCGCTCTCCCTCCCTCGTTCCTCACATCGCTATCTTTTCAATACAGATCAGCGAAATGGCAGAGATAACACAAACACGCACCTGAGGGCAGTATTTCTGTGCTCTAACAGGAGGCGTCCTAAATAGATCTGGAGATAATAAGAGGAAGGGAAGAGGAAAGGAGAAAGAAGAGAAGAGGGGAGAGAGGAGAGGAGGGTAACGGACAGAGGAGAGGAAAAAAGAGAGGAGAGGGGGGGAGGAGAGAGGAGAAGAGGGGAGAGAGATGATTACAGAGGAGAGCTGCTCTCAACATGTCTCACTGTGTGTCTGTATGTAGGTGTGGGTTGTGTGCGTGTATTATTTAAGTGGGTGTGTGTTGTTTGTGTTGTATTGTGTAAGTATTTGCATTGTGTGTGGGTATGTGAGCGTTGATCGTGTGTATATGTATTGTGTGAGTACATTTGTGTGCCTTATTTGAGTGCGCGTGTGTGTGTCTGGCCTACATCCCTAAACCCGTGTCTTCATCGACGCTGACTGACTCCCAACAGTGTCAGACTAGAAGCACACCCCCCTCGACTCCTCCCCCTGCTCTCCCCCTCTCCTTCCTCTCTTCCCCTGGTCTCATAGCCTCCCTCCTCTCCCCCATAAGTGAACATACTGGTGTTAGCCGAGCATAGCATAGCATGTGAGAATGTACTGGTGTTAGCAAAGCATAGCATACTCTGAGAATGTGTGTGTGTTGGTGTTACCACTCGCTGCATGTTTGTGCACGATCAAGAAATGTTTCTTCTTTCTTCTAAAACCACACCCAGTCCTTAGCCTAGCATAGCTCAGCATGGGATCGTCTGCAAGCCACAAACACCTGTTTCCAATCACTCGAAAGGCCTTTCTTCACAGTCTCCATTCCAGCTATGAAATGGAGGATTTATAGACACACAAGATCCACATTCATCATCAACTTTCATCATGTCAAGAGAGAGAGAGAGAGATCTCTGGTTGTGATGTGCAAGACCCGACCCTATAGTCAGAATGCCTTTAAAGGTTGAATATTGACATATTAATACATTTAATATGGTACAAAACAGGTTTACAGTACAGATAAAGTGTATAGCGAAGCATTTTCCAAAGTGAACTTTCCAGACACATTTATTGGGCAGATAACATTACTCAAACACAGTGTATGACCATTTGTAAACAATAAAACAGGAAACGAGGCGTCTGCTTAGAAGAGGCCCAAGCGGAAAATACTCAACTTTAATCATCGTTAGTTTTTTTGGTGTTTTTTTTTGTTCGTTAAATCTTCTTGATATATCTTTTAAGTCAGTTTATTCATATTTTTTATCTTTACATACGTCTCTTACTTTCAGCAGTACTGATAATCGTAATATGTACAAACTAAGCCAAGACACACTGGTATGCTCCTGGAGAAACTGTGGGCTCCTCCTCATCCCTTTCCTCCTCTCCCTCTCCCTTCTCCCCCTCCTCTCCTCTCTTCTCTTTTCTTTCCTCCTCCTCTCCATCCTCCTCCTCATACTTCCCTTCTCTCCTTTACCCAGTTTTTTTTTGTGTGGCATCGATTACAGTTTCCAAGTGCGAAAAGGAGAGGCTCTTCTCTTTGATGCTGTTGGCATGCCTTGTTGGTGACGAATATGACATTTCTGGACAGGAACGGACCTTGTAATGACATTACACGCCCACTGGGGGCAGCGTCCAAGACTTTAGGATCCAATGACAAGAAAAGCTCTTTATTTACAAAGGCTAAAAAGTCCTGTATAGTCTCTTGGGTGAGGAGGCTAGGAAATAAATGTGTCCATTTTTGTATGAGTTTTTCGACGTTGTTTTTCTCCCAAAAAAGGCCGGTATCAAAACGCTGTGTATAGATATTTATAGTCGTACTGGATTAGTAAGTGTGAGTTGGCTTCAGGTGCTTCTCAATGTATGAAAGAAGGTTCTGGTTGAGGACGAGCCACAGTCTTCACTTTGATTATGCTCAGTTTGTCTTTATACAATGGACTAATCTTAGATGAGATTCTGCCTTCATCCTCTGCTCCAGTTGCTCTCTCTCTCTCTCTCTCTCTGTCTCTCTCTCTCTCTCTCTCTCTCTCTCTCGCTCTCTCTCTCTCTCTACTACCACCCCCCCCGCTCCCCCCCCTCTCCTCCCCCCCATCCCTCGCTCCGTCCTCCACCCTCGTTCCTGCGCTCGTCCAGGGGAGGTCATTTCAGCAGCCACTCGTTCACTGGAGAAGGAGAAGAGAAGGAGAGGAGCGGAAGAGAGGGGGAGAGGAGGAGAGGGGGAGAGGAGGAGAGGAGGAGAGGAGAGAGGAAAAGAGGAGGAGAGAAGAGGAGAAAAGGAGTGAGAACACATCGCCGTAGCTCTCATACCCTCTAGACAGATGAGCTGACCAACCCTACCCAGCATGCACTGCCTTCAGTGTCAGACTACAGCAGGCTGACCCCATTACAGCTCCAGAGTAGCTTAAAGGTGGAGAGCGCTGGAAGTAGGTGCAGTTTACATATACATATATATATATATATATATATACTATGTTGTGCATGTGTCTTGTCTATGTCTATCAACTGTATGTATAAATATATCTATAAACATCTGTGTTGTGTTATTTCCGAGCCTATACAGTATATTGTGTGTATTTCTCTATATATATCTGTCTGTCTATCTGTATGTAGCCATCTACAGATATTGACCCACAATAATTCCATATGTTGGGAGTCATCTTAAACATCAGATATCATAACAATCTAGGTTAGTATTCCTAGCAGGGCACACACACACAGCATAGCCCTACCCACACGTGCATTTTGATTAGTACAAATATGAGTGATATTTACAAAACATGAATATCCTCCCACGTCTGTGCAGCTAACTACGGTAGGGTCTGGCTGCTCTCAGACGTCTCGGAAGAAATCAATGTTTCATCCCCGCCTCCAGAAGAGGATGGCCAGACCCTACGCTTCCAGACTAGCCTTAAGAATCATTCCCAATCACCTAAATAAGACGTACCTCCGCCCTCCCCACACGCAGTCTTTACCTTGAAGATATTGACATGGTTAAGAACCCTACGTCAGTCAGACGTGATTACGGAAGCAGCTGAAAGCTGCGGTGCTTCCCTGCGTTTGTCTCGCGAGAGGGAGGGGGGAGAGTGGAGAGGAGAAAGATGTGTGCAAGAGAGGGGGAGTCTGTGGACAAGTGGGTGTGTGTGTGCCTGCGTGTGTGTGTGCGAAAGCAGTGTTTGTAGATGGGTTTGGGGTGTGTGTGTGTGTGTGGAGGGGTTTGGGGTGTGTGTGTGTGTGGAGGGGTTTGGGGGGTGTGTGTGTGTGGATGTGTGTGTGGAGGGGTTTGGGGGGGGGGGTGTGGATGTGTTTGTGGAGGGGTTTAGGGGGTGTGTGAGTGTTCAATCTCTCAACAACTGCTGCACAGAATAAGAATTTCATCTGAGAGCGAGTGAGGGAGGGACAGTGAAGAGAGAGAGGGAAGAAGACAAGATGCAAAGAGAGAAAGGGAGAGAGGGAACTAGAGAGACAGAGGCAGAGGGGCGAGGGAGAGAGAGAGAGAGAGAGAGAGAGGGAGAGAGAGAGAGAGGGAGAGAGAGAGATAGATAGATATATAGATAGATAGATAACTGGCAAGTCTGTCCACACTACAATAAACCCTGAAAAAAGAAGACAAGTAATAGTAGTGGGTTACCTCTGGCCCTCAATGTATTTACGCTTCAGGGGTAAAATTCACATTTTGTGCAGCAGTTGCCCAGATATATTGGCTGAAACAGAGGAGAGGAGATGGTCAGCACACTGCATACGCCACCTCCACCAATTAGCACACTGCATACAAAACCTCCACCAATCAGCACACTGCATACGCCACCTCCACCAATTAGCACACTGCATACAAAACCTCCACCAATCAGCACACTGCATACAACATCTCCACCAATCAGCACTGCATACAAAACCTCCACCAATCAGCACACTGCATACAAAACCTCCACCAATCAGCACACTGCATACAAAACTTCCACCAATCAGTACACTGCATACATGCCGTCCACCAATCAGCACACTGCATACAATACCTCCACCAATCAGCACACTGCATACACCACCTCCACCAACCAGCACACTGCATACACCACCTCCACCAATCGTCTCACTACATACACCATCTCCACCAATCAGCACACTGCATACACCACCTCCACCAATCAGCACACTGCATACACCGCTTCCACCAATCAGCACACTGCATACAAAACCTCCACCAATCAGCACACTGCATACAAAACCTCCACCAATCAGCACACTGCATACAGGTCATCCACCAATCAGCACACTGCATACATGCCCTCCACCAATCAGCACACTGCATACACACCCTTCACCAATCAGCACACTGCATACACACCCTCCACCAATCAGCACACGGCAAACACCACCTCCACCAATTAGTCGGCCCATACATCACGACACACACAGGGCCATCAGGCATGGACAGTGTCTGTCTGCCTGTCTGTCAGTGTGTGTCTGCTGTCTGTCTCCCTGTCTGCATCAGACAGGACCTGAAACCTCTAAACGTGCAATGAAATGCTCTACCACTGAGCTCTAACAATCACCCTCAAGAGGAAGACGAGGAGGAGGAGGAGGAGGAGGAAGAGGAGGAGGAGGAGGAAGAGGAGGAGGAGGAGGAAGAGCAGGAAGAGGAGGAAGAGGAGGAAGAGGAGGAGGAGTGAAGGGGTTCGCTAGTCTAAACTACACCCAGATTTCTCCTCTGAAAAGACACTACAGTATTATTCTCAACAGCAGCTGTGTGTGTGTGTCCTTAACACTAGTTTAATTCTATAAATCACTGTGTGTGTGTCCTTAACCCAACGCTACTAGCAGAGTTGTATCCCTTCAAATCCTGTCAGTAGGACTGACATCTCATCATCTCATCTCATGATAACATCTACAGCTTTCATAGTCATGGTGGTATCTAGCAGATTCTAGTAGAAGTAATTTGTTTTAGTTTAGAATGAGTAATTCTATGTGTGTGTGAGGTGAGTGTATGTGTGAATAGAAGTGTGTGCGTGTGTATAGAAGTATGAGTGTGTGTGTGTGTGTGAGGTGAGTGTGTGTATGCGAGTGTGTGTGTATATGACGGTATGATGTGCATGCAAGAGTGAGTGCGTATAAGTGTGTGTGTGTGTGTGAGGTGAGTGTACATTTATTTGATGCGTGCGTGACCGCACGTGTATATGAGTGCGTGAGGTGAGAGTGTGTGTGTATATGAGTGTGCGAGGTGAGTGTGTGTGTGTGTGAGAGTACCTCGGTACTGCAGCCTCTGGGCCCGGTTGTTGGGGCAGTCCTTGCCCTGCGTGCTGAAGTTGATGTTGGTGCGTATGCAGCGGTTGTTGAGCGGCTGCACCGGGCGCACGTTGTCGCTCATGCTGATGAAGATCTGAGACGGCTGGTTCTGGCTCAGCAGACGCAGGGAGTGCATCTGAGGAGAGGAGGAGGAGGAGGAGGAGGAGGAGGAGAGAGCAGAGGCTGTGAGTGTGTGTACGTCTGTGCGTGTACGCCCGCGCGTGTGCGTCTCTGTGTGTGTGTGTGCGTGTGTGCGTGCGCACCCCACCTGCATCCGAGTGATGTACACCGGCTTGTTCATGAGGATCCAGGTGGCCGTCTCGAAGCAGGGCGGGATGGTCATGGAGCCCTCGTACGTGATGAAGCTGGACGTCTCGGGGTACATCTCCTCCATGTTGAGGCCTGTCAGCAGGTACGCATCATCTGGAGGGAGGAGGAGGAGGGGGGGAGGGAGGGGAGAGGGAGGGGAGGGGAGGGGAGGGGGAGGGAGGGGGAGGGAGGAGAGGAGGGGAGGGGAGGAGGGGACGGGAGGGGGGAGGGGAGAGGGAGGGGAGGAGGGGAGGGGGAGAAAGTAAGGAGAGAGGGGGAGAGGTAGAAGGGGAAAGGACAAAGGATGAGGAAGGAGAGAGAGAGCAAAGAGAGAGGGGAGGGATGGAGAGGTGTGAGAGAGGAGAAAAGAGAGAAAGAAGAGAAAAGGGAGAGAGAAAGAGAGAGTGTATTGAGACACATCTTTCCAAATGCATGATTCAAATCATCCTTAGTATTGTACAATATATGGATGACCTTAACAACGAACACCTACTCTCCTAAACTCTAAGCTGAGCTGGAGAGCTCAGTTCAACTGGACACCCTGACTCCTGTATTTGACAGCCAGACTATAGGAGACACAAACCCCTTCTACGAAAACAGCCTCCTAGCCAGCGAGGTAGGGAGAGACACAGACTTCAGAAAAACACACAAACACACACGCTCACACACATATACACACACACACACGCACAGTCCTCCAGCAGACACATCAGAAAATAATACCACAAAAACGCCCTAAAAACCTCATTTGTAATCCCCTGTACATCAGTCTAGAGTATCATCCATTAGTGGGACGAGCCCTGGGACTCCAAGCACAGAGAGCTCTCCTAGTTCCACATCAATAACATTTGGATGGCAGTGTGTGTGTTTGCGTCATTCATGTGTGTGTATGTATTTATGTGTGTGAATGTGTTTGTTATCATGTGTATGTGTGTGTGCGTGAGTGCCAGTGGGAATCGATTTAAAATATACATGGCAGGGCAAGCAGCACTGCTGGCTGTTGAAAGGTATGCTGGAGGACACACACTGCCAAGTGTGTGTGTGTGTGTGTGTGTGTGTGTGAGAAAGAGAGAGAGAGAGGGAGAGAGGGAGAGAGACAGTTCTGACAGTTGACAAGGCCCACGCTCCTCTCTTCACCCAAGGTTCCCCTCCTCCCCTCCCCCCCCCCCCCCTCCCTCCCCCCCCCCCCTCCCCTCTCTCCAGCCCTCCAGTGGTCTCCAAGGCCCTCCCCACCACCAGGGGTCATGATGGTGAATCTGGCCTTCATACGCTCCCCCATTAGTCCAATTATGGGCTTTTTTTTCTTCCCCCGTCCGCCGCGGGCGCTGTCCTCAGCGGTCCAGCCTGTCCAACATGGCTGCCAGAGAGAGCAGGGAGCTGTCAGGATGAAGCCAGGCTGTCGTCCGTGCCAGGGTAACAGACTCATCCTCAGAGAAGATGTCCCACGTGGACGAGTGTTTGAAATCAATTATTTCTCTCCTCTCTTATCTCTCCCTCCTTCTCCCCCTCCCTCCCTCTCTCTTTCTCTTTCTCCCCCTCCACCCCTCTCTATCTCCACCTTCTCCACCTCTCTTTGGCCACCTTTCGCATTCAAGGTTATTTCTTTCACTTACTTTTGTATGTTATTCTTGTGATGGTATCTCTATTCAACATCCGATTCAGGAAGGAGTTAGAAGTCTCGGCTATCTGGAAGACAAGAAGCAGAGTAGATAAATCATGCACCATGCTGGAGACAGACTGAACAAAACATTGTCTACGTGTGTGTGTGTGTTATGTGTGTGTGTGTGTGTGTGAGCTGCTGTCTGCAGTACACAGCTGCACACACATACTCAGTGAACACAAAAGCAGAAAGCGTTTTCGACAAAAGATCAGCTGTTTGCTTGTGAATCAAGTCTGGTGAGAGGAGCAACATTCCACACTCAGGACTGAAAGCCCCCCTGCTACTTCTCTTCCTCTCTTCCTTCCTCCCCCCCCCCTCCTCCTCCTTCCCCTCCCCCGTCTCCTCCTCCTTCCCCGCCCTGTCCTCCTCCTGGCGCGCCATCTCTTCCTCCCACATCCTTCTCTTCTATCCTCTCCCTCTCCTCCTCCTCCTCCGCCTTCACCATCTCCTCCACTCCTCCCTCTCCTCCTCATACGCCCTCCCCTCCTCCTGACTACGCTTTTTCTTTTTTACAGCTCTAATGGCCGCCCTCATCTCCGAGTGATTAAGCAGAGCAGAGCTCCCAGCGTCACTGGAACTCAAGTGATGCCCTCCTTGACCTGTTCTCCAGGCAGCCCAAACCGTAACCAGGTGCTCGATGCTCTCTCTCCTCCCTCTCCCTCTCTCCCTCCCTCCCTCCCTCTCTCACTCCACCTCTGTTCTCCCCCTCTTTCTCTCTACTATTCTATCACTTTCTCTCTCCTCCCTCTCCCTCTTTATTTCTCCTGATTCTGTCTCTCCTCCTCCCTTTCTTCTTCTCTCCCTCTATCTTCTCACCCTTCTCCCTCTCTCTCCTCTGTCTCCTTCATTCTATTCTTTTCTCACTCTCTCATTCATATTCTGTCTTGCTCTCTGTCTCTTCTCTCCTTCGCTCTTTCTCTTCTTCTGTCTTGCTCTTTCTGACCTTCTCACTCCTCGCACTTTTTCCTACTGTCTCTCTCTCCCTCTCTCTCTCTCTCTCTCTCTCTCTCTCTCTCTCTCTCTCTCTCTCTCTCTCTCTCTCTGAATAACATGTTTAATGTTTGGCGGTAAAACACCTAGGGCGGCTGAAGACCATCTCTCTCTTCCAGGAAGCAATTAGAGAGCGTTCTTTCACGTTTAGAGAGCGTTAGAGGCCCACACGAGAGGCGGACGAGAGAGAGAGAGAAAGAAAGAGAGTGAAAGAGGGATGAGATGGAGAGAGAGACTCGAGGAGCATGTCGACTCAACATATGGAAAACCAAAAATCTGGAACAGGACAACTGTCGACACAAACGTCTTTAAAATCTACCAGTCACAACTACGTCCCTTCATATACAGTTTATCTATCCTCCTTTTATATATCCTGTGTATATATACTCCACTATTTCAGGAGTCGTTGACGTTTTGCACTGCAGGAAAGTTGACATCCTTTGTTCTCTCCTCTGTGCCTCTGTGTGGGACGCCCCGATTGTGTTTCCATGGGGACCCGGCACAGTGCCAACCCTCTGGCATTTCCAGCTCATATTACTGTGGGCCGGGGGGGGGGGGGCGAGGAGGGGGTGTGCTTCCTGTGTGTGCCCCCACGTAAACACTCCCCAAGAAACAGAACATCACATATCGGTGTAAATAGGGGCTTTCACAGAATCACTTTGAGCCAGGTCACTTTGACCCGAAAACACATTTTTAGATGTGAATTATACACACATTTAAAAATGATAAAGCGAGTTATGCCCTTTTAAGTATCGGATGTCACCAAAGCAGTTTATGGGAGACTTTTGACAGCGGGAGTGGAGTCGTTAGGCTAATTAGAACATTACATTTCACCTCAGCTGACAGCAGCTAACATATCTCTTGTTTCCACGCATAAAAATGATATTTCCCAGTCTAAATAATTCATACAGATTATGAAAGCCAAGGTTTTGTTTCATTCGAATCTGTTAAAAGACCAAAATGGACAAGAATCTGTGTATTGACATAACAATTATTTTTCATGTAAATTTGCCATCATCGCGTCTTCCCACACCCCATCCACCTGCCTCAATGCACCACCCCCAGCCTCCACCTCCCATCCCTATCTTCCACCCCCCATTTCCAGCCTCCACCCCCAGCCTCAACCACCCCCCAGCCTCCAGCCAGGACACAGAGAGGCAGCACTCCTCTCCAACCATTACTCTCTGGCAGAAACACAGGGATTCTGTCCACACGGCATAATTACCTCGCTAATTGCCGGAGATGCGACATTTCTGAGCCTTGGTATTTATTAATTTATTTCATCTCAGCGAGAGGAGGACGAGTCGACCTTCAGCGCGAAGGATAGTTCTGAACGCGAATTAGGAGACATGTCGCTAGAAGACACGGTTAATCGCCGTGGCAATCTGCACCGTGGCGATGCATGGCTCCCTGTGGAGTCGCTACCTCGTCGTCAAGGTGAGTCTCCAGGAAGGTGGAGAAGCACTTCCTGTGATGACGTTAAATATCCTGTCTAATCTGACCTGTCTGTTCATCCTACTTCCTACTCAGCCAATCACAAGGCTGTTGCCAGGCACAAATCAAAAACCAACACTTTACATGAAGTTTACATCAACTACCATGTGTAAGGTTACTACCAACTTACCCCAACTTACCAACTTACCACTTACCCAGCCTCTTCCACTTGTGTAATAACGAACCGCTGAACCATGATGCAGAGTTACTGTTGAGACGCTCACCTTCATGAATATGGAGACGACCACCAGGCCGTTGGGACTCTTGGCCGCCTCTGTGTAGTTGGTGTAGAGCTCATGGTTGTAGTGGATCAGCTGCACCTGCAGGGAGAAGAAGAAGAGGAGGAGGAAGTCAAACGAGAGAGAAGAAGAAGAGTAGGAGGAAGTCAAACTAGAGAAAGAAGAAGAGGAGGAGGAAGTCAAACTAGAGAGAGAAGAAGAAGAGTAGGAGGAAGTCAAACTAGAGAAAGAAGAAGAGGAGGAGGAAGTCAAACTAGAGAGAGAAGAAGAAGAGTAGGAGGAAGTCAAACTAGAGAGAGAGAAAAGAAGAGGTTGTCGACTTTACTTTTGAGTGCGTACGGATGCGTACAAACAAATGGTTGTTTCAAAACTGAACACTGGCCTGTCGGCACAAAGGTTCCGAAAACGCCCGCCCTGTGCAGACAGGTCAGTAGAAAACACCGTGATGGGAATGAGGCGTGTTGTGACAAGTTGGGGGAAGATTGACAGATTGTACCCATCCACTCTCAGGGAATGGGTACTTATGTCAGCGGCTCTCCGAGAAAAAGAAAGACAGAAAAGAAAGAGAGCGAAAAAGAGAGGACTGTGTAGATTGTTGTGGTTGCTAGGCAAGCGTTTGCTCGTGTCTACAGTTGAGTTTCTCTCCTGAATGGTTCTGCCGTTCTGGCTCGGTGCTCGGTGCTCGACTGTTTGACCTGTGGAAATAAAGAGGCTTAGAAAGAGAATAGCGCGCTGTTGCAGGGCTCAACCATGACCCCCGTCACTGCAGAGCAGCAAGAATCCACAGAATGGAGTTTCAATGACCCTTATCACAACTTCTAGAGAAAAAGAGGTATTCATTTACTCATCCTTACTCAGCTTCTGTTTAGAGTCTGCGAATGTTCCCAGAAAGGTTATTTATTGATGTGTGTGTGTGTTGAGGAGGGGTGGTTCTTGTCTTTCCGTCTCAGTGTCTACAAGTTCATGTACGTGGTTGGATTTAATGTTGCCTGTGAAGTTTTTGTTTCTGTTGAATACTTTCTTGTACTTGTTGTCTGTATTTGCTTATTACTTCCCCCTTGGCTGCTCTCCAGATGTGTCACACAGAGCTGCAATGGAGTCAGGCATTAAGGAACTTTTCGGATACGGAGCATTCCGGATCACTCTGTGCGCATCTGTGATCTCTATCTCTCGGCAACACCCCGCATCCACCTCCCCCTCCCCACCCCTCCACACCTCCCAGCGGACCTGGCGACAGCAGAGCATCATACATAAACAACCGGAGGGGAGCACAGCGATGACAGGCTGGCGGGGGTGGGGGGGGGCTCAGAGACGCAGCTCGTCCACAGACCAATCAAGCAGAGGGGGAAGCGATCAGGCTTGTGAAGATCCTGATTAGATTTCCAGTTGGAGAGAGGCAGAGGTTGTCTGTGCGGCTCCCCTGATCCCTCCGCAGTAAACTGGGGAAAGTTGCTGCGGGAGGTGGGTGGGGAGGGGGGGGGGGGCATGGGGGTCTGGAGAAGATGGGGGGGGGGGGGCTTGAGGAGGGGGGGGGGTGCAGAGCAGGGAGAACAGGATGCTGCAGACAAGAGGGATTGAGTGAGGAGGAGAAAACAGAGCGGAAATGAGAGCGGGACAGGCAGGGAGAGAAAGAGAGAGAGTCGAAGGATGACGGAGCAAAATAGCGACCGCGACTCCAGACACACTCTCATTCCCACATACTCTCTCAGACACATATACACTCTCAGATACAGGCTCAATAGCCAACAGCTGTTAGTCACACAGATATAGAGGCAGCAACATGGTGAGGGATAGAAGCAGACTGAGACACAGACAGGCTGTTGTCTGTGTGTGTGTGTGTGTGTGTGTGGGTGTGTGAGTGTGTGTGTCTGTGTGTGTGACAGTGTGTGTGTGTGTCTATGACCATGAATGTGTGAGGATGTGTGTGTGTGTCTGTGCATTTGTGAGTCTGTGTGTGAGCGTGTGAGTGTGTGTGTGCTTGTGTCTACAGTATGTGTGTGTGTGTGATGGCTGGGTGTGTGTGTGAACTTGTGTCTGTGTGTGTGTCCAGTCATAGGGGTTTCTCTAGGAGACCTGACAGCCTCTTTATGGCGTGACGGCCAGACTGGGAGGCCCAGGAAAATATGAAGACAGGAAGTCAATACAGGAAGAGAGATGGACACTGCTAACAGGCTGAGCGGAAGCTACTGGAATGGAACTGTCTCCCCTCCTCTTTTTTCTCCTCCTCCTTTCGGTCCCCCTCTAACTCTTCTTCTGTTCTCTCCCCTCTCATTGTATCCTCTCTCCACCGGCTCTCTCTCCTCTATCTCTTCTTCTGTTCTCTCCCCTCTCATTGTATCCTCTCTCCACCGGCTCTCTCTCTCCTCTATCTCTTCTTCTGTTCTCTCCCCTCTCCCCTCTCATTGTATCCTCTCTCCACCGGCTCTCTCTCTCCTCTAACTCTTCTTCTGTTCTCTCTCCTCTCCCCTCTCATTGTATCCTCTCTCCACCGGCTCTCTCTCTCCTCTAACTCTTCTTCTGTTCTCTCTCCTCTCCCCTCTCATTGTATCCTCTCTCCACCGGCTCTCTCTCTCCTCTAACTCTTCTTCTGTTCTCTCTCCTCTCCCCTCTCATTGTATCCTCTCTCCACCGGCTCTCTCTCTCCTCTAACTCTTCTTCTGTTCTCTCCCCTCTCCCCTCTCATTGTATCCTCTCTCCACCGGCTCTCTCTCTCCTCTTTGTCCTTCTTCCCTTTACCTTCCTGTTGCTCTCCTCCTCAAACCAACACCAATTTGTTATAATCCCAATAAGCTCTCTGCCTCTCACACACTCACCACATCCCCCTCCTTCTCTCTATCCCCCCCCCCCTCCGCCCCTTGACCACCTTTCACCCGAGAGGGAGGCTGAGGAGGGCAGGGCAGATCTCTGCGGTTAAACTCCAGTGAGAACCAGTCCAACAGCAGATGTCTGTGGTTAAACTCCAGGTAGAACCAGTCCAACAGCAGATGTCTGTGGTTAAACTGCAGGTAGATCCACAGTCTAACAGCAGATGTCTGTGGTTAAACTGCAGGTAGATCCACAGTCTAACAGCAGATCTCTGTGGTTAAACTGCAGGTAGATCCACAGTCTAACAGCAGATGTCTGTGGTTAAACTGCAGGTAGATCCACAGTCTAACAGCAGATCTCTGTGGTTAAACTGCAGGTAGATCCACAGTCTAACAGCAGATGTCTGTGGTTAAACTGCAGGTAGATCCACAGTCTAACAGCAGATGTATGTGGTTAAACTGCAGGTAGATCCACAGTCTAACAGCAGATGTATGTGGTTAAACTGCAGGTAGATCCACAGTCTAACAGCAGATGTATGTGGTTAAACTGCAGGTAGATCCACAGTCTAACAGCAGATGTATGTGGTTAAACTGCAGGTAGATCCACAGTCTAACAGCAGATGTATGTGGTTAAACTGCAGGTAGATCCACAGTCTAACAGCAGATGTATGTGGTTAAACTGCAGGTAGATCCACAGTCTAACAGCATATCTCTGTGGTTAAACTCCAGGTAGATCCACAGTCTAACAGCAGATCTCTGTGGTTAAACTCTGGGTTAAGGTTAGTACCCTAGGGTTCTGTGGTCCAATAGATGGACGACCCCTCTCATACTCTGGAACAGAGACAAACACTACTGCAGCTTTGGGTTTTCTAATCAATAACTTTCTCACACACACACGCACACCCCCCCCAACACACACACACACGCATTCTTTCATTCAGGTTGCTTCACACATTAACTCCGGGTGATTTGCTCTATTCCTCCAAATGCTGAATTTGGTTTTAATGAGGAGATTTGCACCATCGCTACCTTCACTGCGAGTTAAACCGTGTTGTTTTGTGAGCGATGATAATTAGTTGCAGCAGCAACAACAACAACAGCTAAATAAGAGGCACAAAGCGCAGGGCTAAAACAGTGAAATCGAATCAGGAAACTGTTAGCGTTTGTAGGACTATTACGCAGAGCACAGAAACACCGTTTGTTTAGACTGTTAGACACATCACAGAGTCAGTCTGGCACACCCTTTCCATCGACAGGCCTTTTCGAAAAGCCCTTCCCGCCGCTGCGCCTGTTCTCATCCTCTCTCGCAGAACGCGGAAACGAGTTCACCTACTGCCCCCCCCCCCCCTCAGCCGATGTCAAACAGTCGAATATGTACTTGGGTGACTTGATAGGAACAAAAGTACGTTTTGATCCATTTCTGCACACGCAGACTCGACGCGGGCCTATCAGACAGGATCGAGATAATCTGGTACCACACCTGGCAGTCTGCTGGAGAACAAATCTCTGTGAGTGCCGCCCGTACGACAGACCAAGAGAAATAATACCTGGGATATCTTCTTAACACATATTAAGTCCTAGGTGTTTCATTTTCAGATATGCCTGTGAATAGGCTCGAGGCGACTGAAGCAGAAACAGATGATTATTATTATCGTTCGTATTCTAAGGGATGTTGTCGTGGTTTCACATGGTGTAGTCAGCCTCTCACAGGCCCCCCTGAGAAGAAAGGAACAGAGAGATAAGGGGAAGAAGATAGGAGAAGACAGGAGAAGAAAGAGAGATAAAGGGTATTGAGGTGCTTGGCGGTTTGCTGGGGGATACCTCGCTCTCTGCTCGGTTTCCTCTTTCATCTGCCTTCTTCTCCACTCTTTCTCCTCTCTCTCTCTTTCTCTCTTTTTCTGTTCATTCCTGTCTCTTTCTCTCTGCCTTTGTCTCACCTCTCTCTTTCTCTCGCTTGCTCCTTCCAAGTTCTCCCGTTCTCCTCCACACGGTGCTCTTTCTTTCCCCTCTCTCTCTCTCTCTCTCTCTCTCTCTCTCTCTCTCTCTCTCTCTCTCTCTCTCTCTCTCTCTCTCTCTCTCTCTCTCTTTCTCTCTCTCTCTCTCTCTCTCTCTCTCTCTCTCTCTCTCTCTCTCTCTCTCTCCCTAAGCAGGCAGCAAAGCAGCCTCCGTCTCTAGACTGGCTTAGAGGGATGTTGTGGTTTTTTAACTTTTTAATATGTATCACTTAGTTCTCATTTCAAGGACATGCACAGGCGCCCTCCCTTCCCTTCCGCCGTCAGCCCATTTCCATTTTGAATGATTTTAGTGAACCTCAGTGGTTTTGAATCTCTTTCAAAGAGGTTAGCTGAGTGGATGGCTGGGTGGATGGATGAGGGAGGAGGAGTTGGTGGATAGACGAGGTTGCCTCTGTCCCCGTAATTGTAGCTGTATTTTTTTTGGGGGGGGGCTGTGGTTGTTTGCAGTGAGCGAGGATTCTGGGATGTGTGGCTCTGGCTGTGCCTCTTCCTCCTCCCCCCCCCCCTATCCTCTTCCTCCACCCCCCCCCCCCCCCCTCTCCATCAGTCTGAGTAGCTGAGCCTCACCCATCCCCAGCCCTGTTTCACCCTGCCCCCAGCCTCACACTGCCTCCAGCCTGCCTCCCGGCCTCAGCTTCGTCCAGGTATCAGACATGCAGGGGCTCAGCCCTGCTCCTGGGTGATAAGAGCGCAGCCCTGCACAGACCCGGGAGTGGTGCTGCTCTCATCTCCTCCTCTGCCTCCTGCTCTCCAGGCCTCAGAGAACATTGCCTGTCAGAAAGCTGTGTTGTCACCCCCACCCAACCTGCACCTCCTCCCTCCTCCCCATCTCCATCATCTGCCCTCCCCTGTACCCCTTCTCCTCCCTTCTAGCTCCTCCTTCCCCACCCCTCCTCCTGGATTTCAGCGTCTGTGTGCCAGAGAACAACCTCGTCACCCGCGGCGACCCAACAACCAAGCTCACGCCAGCCGCCGACCCCGATGAGAAACAAAGAGCGGGCGAGTCCGCATTCACACCTCCCTCCACCTCCCCTCCCGCCCCCTCTCCTCCCCTCCCTCCCCCTCTCCTCCCCTCCCGCCCCCTCTCCTCCCCTCCCTCCCCCTCTCCTCCCCTCCCGCCCCCTCTCCTCCCCTCCCTCCCCCTCTCCTCCCCTCCGTCGGATTGGATAATAACAAACACTTGTTTTATTACCTTCTAGAGAACCATCGGGTCTCAGCTGCAGGGAGGGCTAAATGATTCTCATTAATTACAGTGCGTTTCCCTGTCAGGAACGCAATTATTCTGTTAGCTCACAAACAGGTTATTGTTACAGTTGGGTGGCGAGGGGGCTGGAGAGACTCACTGACTGTGTTAAATGATCAAAAGCAGGATGGATAAAGACAAGGTTCCTCTCCTCACTCTGGTGCTAGCACACCGATTCAGATCTTCTCTTCCACAACGTGGAACAACCGACTGGTAACTGGTAATGAGAGAATGTGTGGGTGTATCCCGTTGGTGAAGCACGAGAGTGAAGATCAAGGGGTTGCTGGTTCAAATCCACCATGTATGTCTCTTTGTATAAAAGGATCTGCAAGGGCCTCGGTGGCTGACTGGATAAGATCAAGTACTACTTAGGCTAAAGAGAAAAGGCCTGTCTTACACCCCCCTGTCTCACATCTCCAGAGAAGGCCTGTCTTACACCCCCATGTCTCACATCTCCAGAGAAGGCCTGTCTTACACCCCCCTGTCTCACATCTCCAGAGAAGGCCTTTCTTACAGCCCCCTGTCTCACCTCTCCAGAGAAGGCCTGTCCGTTGAGCAGGTGCTCCGAGCCCTGGCCGTCCTCGCTGCCGAAGTGAAGCCGCACCTCCTCCAGACGGTGGCTGTACGTCATTGGTCCGCCCGAGATGTTCACCAGGTGCTCCTTGTCCAATCGCAGAGAGACGTGGCGGCCAGTGTTGTACATGGTCCCGCCCACCTGGAGGAGGACAGGAAGAGGAGGGGTTAGACTGGTGCTGTTTGGTAAGGTACAGGAAGAGGAGGGGTTAGACTGGAGAGGACAGGAAGGGGAGGAGTTAGATCAGCGCTGGGTATGCTTGGTTATGATCTTTAAAACACATTTGACATTTTATTCTTTTTGCGCCTTATCCCTACCAGTGAACACACAGTCAACATGATTCCTGTGACGGTCAGACTCTGCTTTGAAAGATCTTCATTTCAGACACCCCAAGATCAATCCTCTCTCTACAGCAACTTGTTATGTACTTCCACTCACTTCTCTCCTTATCTCCTGCACACCCCCTCCCTCCCCCCCTACCCTCCCACCACAGCCCCCCCCCACCCCTTCAATGGCTCAATCCTCCTCACACACACCGCTGTCGGCCCCACAGAAGTGGATGATGTCATGATATGAACATCAGCATCCAACTCTCTCAGGTTGAAGCTTGGGAGTTGACCCAACAACCATGTGGTGTGTGGTACTGACCCAGCAGCAGCAGCAGCAGCAGCAGCACACCTCCAGTCTGGGCCCCCCTCACCCCTCTCCTCCCAGTGTTTCCTCTAGGAATTATTTTTGCAGTGGGGGCAGGTCTGTCCGAATAATTTTACAGTTTTACAGTCAAATCTACACCAAAAAAGTTGAGCAGGGCAGCTTTCAAGATATATGGGAATTCTGCTTTTTGCACCTAAAATACAAAATGTGAGCAAAGGCAGCAATCGCAATCGAAGAGACGTGCAATTTACTAGCAGGGGAAGAATACAAACAACGAAAATCACCAGTTAACTTAATTTAAATTAGAACTATAGACTAAGACAATAACAGGCTTAAATGAACTGACAACATAAGTTATACGACTTACAGTTCTCAAGGACGCACACACGCAATCTCAACTGCGGTGTGAAGCGTGTGTCCGTGCTATTCTCCGACATGCACTCTAACAATCACTGCTGATAGACGGCCTAAAATTTTGTACAGCCCTATTTCTGATACCGTGGCGGCAGAAATTTAGTTGTGGCGGGCTGCCACACTGCCTCCACTCTGGGCCCCCCTCACCCCTCTCCTCCACTCTGGGCCCCCCTCCCCCCTCTCCTCCACTCTGGGCCCCCCTCACCCCTCTCCTCCACTCTGGGCCCCCCTCACCCCTCTCCGGGCCCCCCTCACCCCTCTCCTCCACTCTGGGCCCCCCTCACCTCTCTCCTCCACTCTGGGCCCCCCTCACCCCTCTCCTCCACTCTGGGCCCCCCTCACCCCTCTCCTCCACTCTGGGCCCCCCTCACCCGATCCCTCTCCTGCATCCTCTGCCTCGTTAACCCACCCGTACCCCTGTCACAGGAAACCCCACCACTCACTCTGTGACACACACCCAGACCGGCGCTGGATTAGGAACCCGAACCTCCGATCAGGAGAAACAATGTTATCAGCTACAACACTACAGCCACAAAGGAGAGAGAGAGGATGGGTAAAGACACAGGAGTGTGTCTTCAGAGACATAGACAGTGTGAATCAGCTCTCCATCGATTGGCTGTGTGCTTTTAAAAGAGGGAAATGCGTTGAGCGTGCGAGCGGTGAATAACGATCTCTATCAGCACATCTCTTTATTTATTTATATTCAGCAGCCGTTTCAAAGTGAACCATTGATATTCCACACACTGCTTCACCAGAGCATCCAAAGCTCTTATCTTGCTCGTTCTCTTTTTCTCTCTGTATTTTTTCTCCCCCCTCCGTCTCTCCTCTTCTCATGCTCCCTCCCTCCTCTCCCTCCCTCCCTCCCTCCCTCCCTCCCTCTCTCTCCTCTCCCTCTCTCTCTCTCTCTCTCTCTCCTCCTCTCTCTCTCCTCCCTCCCTCCCTCCCTCCCTCCCTCCCTCCCTCCCTCCCTCCCTCCCTCCCTCCCTCCCTGCCCTCCCTCCCTCCCTCCCCTTCTCCCCACTTTTCCACTTGCCTTCAAAAGGATTTTCCCTCCAAATTTCGCAAGACCGAGACTGTGGTAAAGACGTGTTTACCACACATGGTACATTCACAGCATTATAGTACAACTGAAGCATCAGTGATCTGCATGAGGATAGTGGTAGGAAAGAGGAGCGATAGAGAGAGGGAGAGAGAGAGAGAGAGAAGAAGAGAGAGAAAGGACAGAGATGGAGAGTTGCAGGCAGGGACTTACAGAAGGAGTAGGAAGAACAAGAGGAGGAAGTGGAGGAGGAAGAGGAGGAGGAAGAAGAGGAGGAAGAGGAAGTGGAGGAGGAAGTGGAGGAGGAAGGTGGAGGTGGAGGAAGAGTGGAGAGCTGGAGGGTTTGTTGTGAGCTTTCTAACACTTACCGGACCACCTGCAGAGCACAGCAGGACAGGACCAGAACAGACAAGTCCACATCACGGGTTTGAATAAATCACACTTTGAATTAACTTTCCCATGTGTTTCTTAAACACCATTGGTTTTATTTAGAGCAGTTGTTGTGTTGGTGTTATTTACATTTCACGGTTTGGTGGAAATTTGACACTAATTTGATGAGTCAGCACTGTTATTAGTGTGGGAGTGTAATCTTACGTTTACAATAAGTTCTGTATGATAATCAACAAAAATACTGAATTACTTAACAGCCAGCATCATCAACCATCTACATATAGGAGGGTATAGTGGTTAGACCCCTTGGCTACAGATCAGGTCACAGGTTCAATTCCTCTCAGTTCAGTATGTTATTTTGGCAAAAAGTCATGTTAAAAAATTTTAAAAAGTCAAATGATATACGACATGGATGCTGTTTCCCATGTTCCCAGATGATGTCTATGAACAACGCCTTGACCACAAAGGTCTTTCCCTGGCCTCCCTCACTGCTGAGGATTGTGGGTAGGGAATTACATGGTTTTCTGGGCTGTGTGTGTGCTCACGGTTGATTGGACGAGGCAGGGTAAATGGGGGGTGACTGGGTGAGACGCGAGGGTAGTGGAGTGTGGTGAGACCGGCGGAGGTAATGGTGTTTACTGGAGAGAGATCCGTGACACCTGCAGTATACTCATGTCTCTCCTGACTTTGAGAGGAACGAGGCGGAGAGCAAGCTAGCGAGAGGGAGGCTGAGTGTGTGTGTTTCTCACTGCAGAGTGTGTTAGTGTAAAGTGTCGGTATCGCACGCACCACCATTAGCAGAAAATAACTCTGCTCAAGGATTCATCTTAATACTTCCAGGCACGAAGTGTCGATTCCTGGCTGCTTTAATCTCTTAACTATTGTATGTATGACGTGCAACCCTGCTCCGAAAACACATCTAATCGCCATGGGGACCAGAGTTGTTGTTCGCGCTCGGCGTTCAAGAGGCGACGTGCTGATTGGGCTTTGCTTTCGGTTGTCATGCTGCCACGAAAGCACACACACACACAACCGAGCAGACACACTCACACACAAGCACACACACACACAGTACAACCGAGCAGACACACGCACACGCAAGCACATACACACACACACAGACAGTTTGAGTCCTTCTCCCCTGACACGCTGAAAGATAACAAATCATGGACCATGTTTGGTAGAAACCCTAACAGACATGTTCCATGTTTTCTGTGTTTGATATTTGATGGATTCCTCACAGGAAGTCTTCCTGGAGGACTCCACAGGACTGGAGGACTCTGGAACACAGTGTACTACATGAACATGAACATAGCACTGCTTGTAGCTACAGGTGTTCCTTTGTGTGTGTGCGGGTGTGCTGTCTGTGCGTGTGCGTGGGGGTGTGTGTTTGATCTCTGATCACACAGAGCCTGCAGGAGTGGTCAGAACACTGGGAGGAAGGAAGGAAAGCAAGAGAGAGAGAGAGAGAGACACAAACAGAGACAGAGAGAGAGGAAGTCAAAGCGATAGGAGGGAGAGAGAAAGGAATATAGAGAGGGAGAAAGAAAGCCAGAAACAGAACGACAGAGGAGAGAGGAAGAGAGAGAGAGCAAGAACGAGGAAGAGAGAGCATGAGGGTGAGGCAGAGAGGGAGACAAAGAGAGTAAGCGAGACTGAAGAAGGCAAACCTTTAGGAAAAATCAAGTGAATCTTCTTCCACTTCAGTAGAGCACGTTCAAACGATCCTCAGCTTAAGCTGTCAGAAAGCTCAAGAGCAAGAAGGCGAAACCCGATGCTATCCGTTCCACAACAACACCTCCCCTCCCCGGCCCGCACAAACGACATTAAACGTTTTTTTGTTCAATAACATGGTTTTAATTTGCTCTGCGATGCCTCTGCAAAGCACTGGAGCCTCCTGCACCAGGTAATGCTGATTGCAGGGTGATACCTCATCACTGCTAACAGCCCCGGCAGCGTAAACAGGTCGTAAAACAAGATGGCTGCCAGCAGAGAAGAAGGGGGATTTACTAATACCGTGCCGGCTCCTACATTAGCTAGCTAAAGTGTCTGAGCAGGAAATGAAAACCTTCGAACTGACGAGTAAACACATTGATCAGTATGACTCACCCCTCATCTCTGTATAGAATATGGGTGACTGAATTCACCATGTACTAACATCTTTACTAAATCTACCTCAACTGTTTACCATAGGTGGATCATTGCCAAAAACCCTCCATAGAAGACTATTGAATGAGGCATGTTTAGTTGCTGTACCTAATGACTCCAAGCTTATCTGAGTGCTAAACAGTAACATTATCATCAACCCGACCTGTATACCAGGTGCCATGGTCGACTAATAAACTCTATTGATATGAATTAATTACAAACACACCATCTGTGACACATCAGCAGTGTAATTACTGCGAGTGTGAATTTAGTGTGCGCAAAATGGATTGTATACATGGGTACTCAGAGACAAAGAGAGAGAGATGAAAAGATGTATAGAAAGAGAGAGCGAGAGAGATGTTTAGAAAGAGGGAGAGAGAGGAGAGGGAGAGATGTATGAAAAGAGAGAGCGAAGGAGATGTATAGAAAGAGGGAGAGAGAGGAGAGGGAGCGTTAGAGAGAGAACTTACTTGTGTACTGTGGTATGAATATGTTTAAATATTATGTGTGTGTATCTGTGTGTATATAAGTGTAAGTATGTATATGGCTGTGATGTATATAGATAATAAATATTTCAGTTATTCAACCGTTGCTGTGGCAATATTTAAAAAAAAATCACACCAATTAAAGCCCATTGAATTGAAATTGAATTGAGAAAGATGGAGAGTGAGAGGAAGAAAGGGAGAGCGACAGAGATGTATAGAAAGAGGGAGGGAGAAAGTGAGAAAGATACAAAGAGAGAGAGAGATAGATAGATAGATAGAGAGAGAGAGAGAGAGAGAGAGAGACAGAGAGAGAGAGAGAGAGAGAGAGAGAGAGAGAGAGAGAGAGAGAGAGAGAGAGAGAGAGAGAGAGAGAGAGAGAGAGAGAGAGAGAAGAAAGAAAGAGCACTGTGTGGGAAGGTCCATGGAGTCTGGTTGAGGTTCTACATTGTGCACTTCCACTGTCATGCTCTAGGTGGAGCTTCACTGACGCGTTCCCCTCACAATGAAGAAGAAGAAGATGCATGAGTAAAACTTCCTGTGAACAGCCTACCGCTGCAGAAGAAGACAGCATGAGTAAACTTCCTGGGAACAGCCTGCTGGTGCATTAGCAGTATTCACGGCTGGAGGCCTCCATCACAACACTGAATAGGTGCTCATCTCAAAGGGGGATGACACACATCTACTTCAGATGAGAAAGAACGTGCTCTCTCTATCTCTTTCTGTGTCTCATTCAGTCTAACAATCTCTCTCTCTCTCTCTCTCTCTTCCTCTCTCTCTCTCTCCTCTCTCTCTCTCTCTCTCTATCCTCCGCACTCTTTCTTTATCTTTCTCCTCCCACTCCCCCTCTTCCCCTCTGCCCCACCCTACCTACTCTCTCTATGCTCCTCATGCTCTCTCTCTCTCTCTCTTCTCTCTCTCTCTCTCTCTCTCTCTCTCTCTCTCTCTCTCTCTCTATTCTCCATCTTTCTCTCTCTCTCTCTCTCTCTCTCTCTCTCTCTCTCTCTCTACCTCCCCACTTCTTCTCACTCTCGATCCTCCTCCTGCTTTCTCTCTATCAGTGCTGCTATCCCTCCCCAATAGGGCTCCCCAGTGTTAGACCCTGCTATGACACTGTCTTCTCCTCTATCCACATTCATTCCTGAACGCTGGATATCTACTGGCCCCTAGCCCAGCTAACTGGACTCGGTAGCCATTTTAGAGTCAGCTGTCTGGGAAAAGGCAGACATGTTAGAGTCAGCCCACTCAGACTGGACAAAAAGTGCGCTGACTGCACAAGGCAGCCATCTTGATGCCAGTGAACCAGACAAGATACCCATTTTAGCAGTCATTCGCTGGACAGGGGCACGCTCGTTAACTTCGTCCCGGAGCTGAGCTTCAGGGGGGAGAGAGCGTCTGTCCAGAGCAGAGGAGACACAGAGACAGTCTGAGCAGAGCCTCCCTCTGGAAGGAAGATGTTTCTGACTGCGTCTCAGTTACCTCAGGCCATGGACCACAGAGGAAGCAAGCTGCTTTGATGGATGCCAGCTAACAGGATAAATATTTGATGCTATCGACAGGCTAGTGTGCTAGCAGCATGTTAACAGAGTCTCCATACACTATGGTGTGCTAGCAGCATGCTAACAGACTATCCACACACTACAGTGGCAGTTAGCAACAGATCTCCACACTACGGTGTGCTAGCAGCAAGCTAACATACTTCTCCACACACTACAGGTGTGCTAGCAGCAAGCTAACAGACTCTCCACACACTACGGTGTGCTAGCAGCAAGCTAACAGACTCTCCACACACTACGGTGTGCTAGCAGCACGCTAATAGACTCAGTCTGATGGTTAGTAAGTGGAAGGTGTGGAGGATGACCCTCAGTCACTCTGACAGGTTCAGCAGGCCTGGGCAGTCGTGTGACCAGCCAGGCTGTTCTTCATGAATGAATAACGAGGGGAAGACGGGAGGAGAGGAGGGAGGACCTGATTGAGAACACTCTGACAGCACACACACGTGACCCCTGACCCCCTGGAACAGCCAGCCTGGCGGAAACATATTACCCGTAATTCATAGGGGAGTCGCATCCGGAGAAGAGACTGACACAGAGGCAGACAGGACAGAGGGAGGGAAGGAAGAGAGAAAGAGAGAGTGGGAAAGAGATAGAGAGAAAAGAGAGAGATAAAAAAGAGAGAGTCTGCTCCAGTCTGTCGGTCTCTCGTGTGGCATTTGGGATGACACTGTCAGAGAGTGCGTGTGCGTGTGTGCGCGTGTGCGTGCGCGTGTGGGAGCTATCCTGGCTGAGGGACTGGCTGCAGGTGTGAGGTGAGGTGCGGTGAGGCCTGATTAAGACTGCGTCAGTGACAGAGAGATGACAGAGCCACAGGGGCACGGTAAGACCTGGCACTCTGTACCCCCCTACCCCACCACCATCTGGTCCTGCTGCCCCACGACACACACACTACCTCACACACACACTCATACACACACATGCACGCACTCACGCACACAGGAGTCCGGACGACGCTGCCGCCGTAGGTAACAAATGAACACTTAAACACACCCTATCACCCAGCAGGAGGAGAGGGGAGGTGAGGAGAGAAGGAGAGGGGAGGGCGGGAGAGGGGAGGGGAGGGGAGGGGAGGCGGAGAAGCGGAAAGAGATGGAGGAGAGGACAGGGGGGGGGGGGAGGAGGGGGCAGGAGAAGGGAAGGAGAGGAGAGGGGAAGAGAACGAGATGAGGGATGGGGAGGGGGGGAGGGAGAGGAGGGGGAGAAGAAAGATGGAGGTTGGAGGAGTCACAGTGAAATTAAATTAGCGCTGAGCTCCTCAGGCTTCTATCTGCTCGCTGTGGGGTTCTGGAAGTGGTTGTGTTCTCTGACACTGTTACCAGGGTTCCAGAGGAGAGCTGGACGCTGGGGCTGCAGCCTGGCAGCTCATCACTGCTGGGGGCAGGGGGCATGTACCCATCTGCTGGGGAGACGGACCCAGCATGCTGCCTGGCTGCAGCTGCTACTGCCCAGGTATTATACAGCAGCAGTACTACCCAGGTATTATACAGCAGCAGTACTACCCAGGTATTATACAGCAGCATTACTACCCAGGTATTATACAGCAGCAGTACTACCCAGGTATTATACAGCAGCAGTACTACCCAGGTATTATACAGCAGCATTACTACCCAGGTATTATACAGCAGCATTACTACCCAGGTATTATACAGCAGCAGTACTACCCAGGTATTATACAGCAGCATTACTACCCAGGTATTATACAGCAGCAGTACTACCCAGGTATTATACAGCAGTAATACTACCCAGGTATTATACAGAACTGAGAGTACCCATGTATTATACAGAACTGAGAGTACCCATGTATTATACAGAACTGAGAGTACACAGGTATTATACAGCACCAGTACTACCCAAGTATTATACAGAAACAGTACTACCCAGTTATTATACAGCAGCAGTACTACCCAGGTATTATCATGCATTCCCATTCTACTGTTCCACCTGTTCCAGCAAAGGACTTCTTGACGGGGTCCTTTTCTACTTCTTATTAAAGTAAGAGGGGAAAACTACTTGAAATTCATAACACAAACCAACACAACAAAGCCTTAAGTAACCCTGGATTAAGAGGCCTGGCCAAGTTGTTCATTAAGAAAAGCATTGAGTTAGGGTTTTACCAAGCGACAAACTCCACAACAAAGATAGCGTGTGTGAGAGTGTGACATTTAAACAGATAACTTATTCAGGCGACACCTTGTCAGAAAGAGCAAACTCATTAGGGCTTAGCCTAGCGAACGCGAGCCTTCATCCAGAGAGCTTTGTCAACATTTAATCACAAGCGCACACAGTGAAGACATCCTTTTACTGTTTGGTCTGTTCCTCCTATGAGGGAAGCTTGAGCTGAGAGACAATAGAAAACACGAGATTAGAAAACATGAGACACAGTAGAAAACATGAGACACAGTAGAAAACATGAGACACAGTAGAAAACATGAGAGAATCGAAAACATGACAGAATCGAAAACACGAGTGAGCAATAGAGAAAGATCGAGATATGGACAGATAGAAAGAGATGAACTGAAAGAAACGAGAGACAAAAAAACAAAGATGGAGAGAGAGAGAAACAGAGAAGAAACAGAGAGATGAAGATAGAGAAACCGAAAACAGTCAGATGGAGAGAGTGCCTCGTCTAACATCCTGATGTATCTTAAAATAACCGTGTAGAGGAGGCCTCGCCCACACAGCCACTCAGCCCCAGGGCTCTAAGCTGTGATTTATTTAGTTGCTTTGTGGTGTGGTCGTTCCAGAGGGGCTCCAGGATGGGAAAGGGCCTCTCTCTGGCCCCAGGCCCTGTACGGAGGGAACACAGCTCCGACAGCCCCTCTGTTACCCCTGAGAGGACAGCAGAGGCCCAGGTACTAAAGGACAGTCTCTGACCCTCTGGTTAAAGTTGAGTTTCTGTTGTTTTTCGTCGAATTTGAATACCTGATTTGACACGTTGGTTTAATCCTATGTCTCAAAAATCTGATCAGATCTGAACAGCAGTCACTTCTAAAAGTTATGTGAAATGAAACAG
Organism: Thaleichthys pacificus; assembly: GCA_023658055.1. Classification (NCBI taxonomy): domain Eukaryota; kingdom Metazoa; phylum Chordata; class Actinopteri; order Osmeriformes; family Osmeridae; genus Thaleichthys; species Thaleichthys pacificus. Next base: position 6,779,959 of record CM042856.1, read on the forward strand.
TTTGGAGATTTTAGTTTCAACTCCACTGTGGGAGCAGAACCTGTGACTTTACAAGAGCCAGATGCAGAGGTGGAACTCTGACCAGGGTCGGAATGCCTTCTAAGTTCCTAGAATCTAGAGACAATTCTTTGTTTCGGTTTTATTTTAGCATTATTACAGGGTTCAATTCTGAAACTGCAGCTTGGAATTCTAAACAGAGATTGAGGAGGAGAGATAGAGAGAGAGAGAGAGAGAGAGAGAGAGAGAGAGAGAGAGAGAGAGAGAGAGAGAGAGAGACTGAACGAAAGACAGGTGAGCAGAGAGTTTCTATGAACAAACAGAAGGAGGAGAATGACCTTTTCTGTGGCCTGACACACAACCCGGGGAAGCAGAGGGCTCAGGTGAGATGGACCAACTCTCAGCGCGGGAGCCAGCCAATCAAACATTGGGCTGCCAATCGAGGGAGAGAGAGGAGAGGAGGAGGGGAGGGAAGAAAGAGAGGAAGGTAAGAGGGGAGGAAGGGAGGGGAGGAAGGGAGGGAGGGGAGGAGGCAAAGAATGGACGAAGGAACAACGAGGAATGAGGAGGAGACACACTACACACACATACAACACACACATACACACAACCACACACACACAACACACACACACACAACACACACAAACAAACACAACACATGCACACACAAACACATGCTTATTCAGGATATCAAGTCAATACTAATGCAATACTAAAGATGGTTGCTAATGGTGAAACAGATTTCTGGCCTGCGCATCACCCCCAAGCAAGCTCTGATCGATAGTAATCGAGCAAGATACTAACACTGATCAATTCAATTGACTGGAGCTCTGAGGTCAATCAATTGGTTGGTCAAATGGCATTAGTGTTGGAGTAATTACCAGTGGCTATCTGATAGTGAAGATAATGGTGGTTAATATCGCCTAGCTGGTTCTGTATGAGCGGATGGAGCATGCTAGCTTACAGCTAACTGCTGTACTTAGATTTGCAGCTAGCATAGCGCTAACTGATGTAGTTAGCGTTGCAGCAAACATAGTGCGAATAAGTTATGTCGTTTGCATTGCAGCTAGCCTGGTGGACGGAGTGTGCTAGTCTAGCGCTAACAGATAACACTTGATTTTCTCCTAAGGCGACTCAGGAGAGCTGTTATGACAGAAGGACCAACAAAGAGAAGTCTCTGATTAAGAAACAGAGGCTGTATTGATCTCAGTAATGAGGATCAGTAATGACTCAGTGATTTACAGCGTTCAAGTCGATTATCAGCAATTAACTCCCTAAACACCTGATGGTTATCAATCTCTTCCCCTCCTTCACTTCTTCTCTTCCTTCCCCTTCCTCTTCCTCCAATCTTCCCTCCTCCTCTTCTCTTGTACTGGGGGGTGGGGGTGGGGTACTTGTGATGTTTCTGATTGTCTGTTAGGTGGCATTTAACTCTGTGTAACTCGAGACAGCTATCAACTCAAAAAACAGAAAACTCCCCTCTGTACGCCTGCGCCATACATTAATTGTATATAGCCGGACAAGTTATCCCTTACTTCTCGGCGTGAAAATGACAATGCGTCGCGTGAAAGCGTGAGAAGTGGTTGACATGCGCGAGTCTCGCGGCGAATGGGTGAGACTTGAGAGCCCTGGGTATAAATATATTATTGTTGTCACAGGTACACTCTTGTACTTTTGAGGTTCTTGCTGTGTAATTGTAACTTGTCTAACTACATGCTCTTATTATTCTTCCCTTTGGGACTTATTTGGTTTTCACAATGTATGCTTCATGTTTGGCTACCCGCAATGTTTGGGGCTATCTCCTTGTTATGATCAGTGACCTATGCACGTTTGTAAAACTCTCTCTTGGAAGTCGCTTTGGATAAAAGCGTCTGCTAAATGCATAAATGTAAATGTAATGTAAATGTATACGTGTGTGATTATGTGTGAGCGTGTGCGAAGGCATGTGAGTGAGTGTGTCTATATGCAGAGCAGTGCACTGCCCCAGATACCATAGTGTACCTTGAGAGTGAACACATGCTACACCTCCAGCAATCCCACTATCTCACACAGCCTGCATTATAATATACATGATTGCGTATATATGTTCCTTCGTACATTATTTGTGTGTGTGTATGTATACGTGCTTGTGTGTGTACATGTGTGTATATATATGTGTGTGTGTGTATGAGTGTGTGTTCACGTGTCTGAGTGTGTGTATCTCCCGGGGCTTTTTTCACGGTGGTACTGACTGGCCGAGCCCCAGCCAGCTGTTCCTGTCAGTTACTGCACACACACACACACACACACACACACACACACACACACACACACACACACACAACTACACACACACACACACAACCTCCACCCCATTCCCAGATGTGTACAGATGCTATGTCTGACAGGCCCATCGACAGGGCCATGCATGTGACATGGAGCTGAGGGATTCTGGGAGTTGGAGTCAAACAGGGTTAAGAGTAGGGGTCGTCACAGGGGAGTGAGTCATCGTGGAGGGACAGCTTCTCCCAGACGAGGCTGAGGAAGAACTCTCACATTAAGCGAGACTTTCACAAGTCATTACACAAACGGCGCTTTTCTCTCCGACAACAGAACCAACTCATCCCAGCCCACACGAGGAGCGGAAATCCTTAAAGTAATCATAGAGACCGGAGGTTTTCCGCGCGAGACAAAATCAGCGTTCTCTTTCTCCTCCTTCTCTCCCTCTGTTCCATGGGCTGGCCTCTATTGTGCTGGATTAGTGTCTCCGAGGAGATTAAGGAGTGGGCAGTAAAGATGATTAAAGACTTGACCAACATTATGTGTTCGCGGGAGAAAGTGAGAGGGTGGGAGATTGGAAGAAAGAGAGAAAGAGGGAAAAATACATAGCAGATAGGAGCGTAAGAAAGAGAGTAAGAAAGAGAGAGTGAGAAAGAGAGAGAGAAAGAAAAAGAGATTGGGACAAAGAGAGAAAGGGATTTTCAGAAAGATCCTGCTCACATACTACTGAACCACTGACCCTTGTAGAAATGGATCATGCAGCTTAAGCAACAAGAAACCCACCAGGCATGATCAGTCTGTCCCTCAATGCCGAGGCTACTAGGGGCTACTAGAGGCTGAGGCTAGTGGAGTCTGAGGCTACTAGAGGTTATTAGGGGCTACTATCGGCTACTAGAGGCTGAGGCTACTAGACGCTGAGGCTACTAGAAGCTGAGGCTACTAGGGGCTACTAGAGGTTGAGGCTACTATGAAGTTGAGGCTACTAGAGGCTACTAGAGGCTACTAGAGGCTACTAGACGCTGAAGCTACTAGAGGATGAGGCTACTAGAGGCTACTAGAGGCTACTAGACGCTGAGGCTACTAGAGGTTGAGGCTACTAGAGGCTACTAGACGCTGAGGCTACTAGAGGCTACTAAAGGCTACTAGAGGTTGAGGCTACTAGAGGCTACTAGAGGCTACTAAAGGCTACTAGAGGTTGAGGCTACTAGAGGCTACTAGAGGCTACTAGAGGCTACCAGAGGCTACTAGACGCTGAGGCTACTAGAGGTTGAGGATACTAGAGGCTACTAGAGGCTACTAGACGCTGAGGCTACTAGAGGTTGAGGCTACTAGAGGCTACTAGAGGCTACTAGACGCTGAGGCTACTAGAGGTTGAGGCTACTAGAGGCTACTAGAGGCTACTAGACGCTGAGGCTACTAGAGGTTGAGGCTACTAGAGGCTACTAGAGGCTACTAGAGGCTACTAGACGCTGAGGCTACTAGAGGTTGAGGCTACTAGAGGCTACTAGAGGCTACTAGACGCTGAAGCTACTAGAGGTTGAGGCTACTAAAGACTACTAGAGACTACTAGACGCTGAGGCTGAGGAGAGAGAAAGAACAGGTGTACCGTTGGTGAGTGTGTGAACGGTCTCATCTGTATTCTGGAGTCAGAGTCTAACACAAGATTGATTTTAACAGGGAGATATGGCATCTCGCCCTCACTCCCTCTGTCAATTTCTCCCCTCTCTCGCTCTCTCTCTCTGCCTCCCTCCGTCCCAATCCTCATTTCGTTTTCTCACCTCTCTTCCTCCTTTGCTTACTTCTTTCCAACTCCTCCTCCTCTCTTTTCTTTCCACCTTCCTCCTTCCCCACGTCCTCTTTTTCTCTCTCTTATTTCCTGCTTCTCTCTCTCTCCCACCCGAACCCCTCTCTCTCTCCATCATCCTACCTCCGCCCCTCTCTCTCTCCTTCCCCCCCTTCCCTCAGTCTAGTGTGATGACACCAGATCTGCTCGGCTTGTCTCCGTGGTAATGTGTGATTTTCTCTGGAACCTTCCAGAACTCATGCATCTATGCTGATAGGGCCAGGAAATAAAAATATGACCTGCAAATATAAAGATAAATAAACAGACAAATGGATGGAAAAATCCTTCCTGGAGGCGAGACAGTCTCACCATACTGGTAGGAGGTACAACACGGTGGGAACCAGTTATTCAGTTAGGATTATGTTATGTAAGTGTGACAGCAATGCACACGTTCTGTATTCACCTCGAGCTACAATGTAAAGAAAGATACACGTACAGTACATATTTCAATAACACACTGGGATTCAATCAATCCCTCCTTCGGTCATGCCCCTTCCTGGCTCTCTCCTTTCCCACCTTCCTCCCCCTCTCCCTCCCCAACTCCCTCCCTCCGTTTCTCTCCATCCGCATATCCCCTCCATCTCTCTGTCTCTCTCCTTCTCGCCCGCCCTTGCTCTTTCTCTCCTTTCCAGCCTCCCTATCTGGGCTGTGCTGACATGAGAGGGAGGCTTAATTCCACCTCTCATTACTGTGGTTCCAATCAATGGGACTCAGCACCGAGTCTCCCTCCCCCTCTCTCTCCCTCCCCCTCTCCCTCCCCCCCTCTCTCCCTCCCCCCCCTCTCTCCCTCCTTCCCCACCTCTCTCAGCACCGCCCAAATTACAGGTGTGTTTCGCATTGGGAGGAATTACAACCCTCTCTTATTCTTACACTCCCTCTCCCCTCCTCCCTCCGTCTCTCACCCTCTCTCTCTCTCACGCTCTCACTCTCTCTGTCTCTCCATCTCCCGTTGGTACATACAATGAAACAACACTAAACATGTATGACTGCTGCCCAATTTTAAAAACAACTAATTTATTTTCATAATCTGCTAAATCAGGTAATTGAGACAAGCAGTTAGCTGTGGTTAGGGTAATTTGCCCTGGCACCAGTTTGAACCAGTATCAAGATTGATTCATTGCAGGTGTATATAGCAACGGTCATTTGTATATACTGAATAGTGTGACATGTAATTGTATGTATAGCAATATAATCTATCATGCACCAACCTACCAAAGTAAATTCCTTGGATGTGTATACTTAATTAAAAAAACGGATTCAGATGAATTAATTTCACTGAATACTGGAACAGAGGTTCAGGGTTGCTCCCCAGAACATCTTATAATCATAACATAATTATGTGTTCATTTAACAAACACTTTCATCCACAGCGACATGCAGGGTAGGTTTGAACCTGCGATTGCTTGACCTGCAGGAAAATACTATACCACTGAGCTATAGCGATTGGTAATGTCATAAAAAACTTTCAAATCCTTCCAGAAATGTGTTGTGCTCTTTATTGCAAGAATCTGTCCAGTTTTTGTTCTGTCTGTTTTCCTGGACACACACTGTCACACACACCATCACACACATATCTATCCTCTGGGTCCGTGGTTCATTACTTCTAATTTATTTTAAAAGGGAATCTGCCATACTACAATTAGTCTGCTTAAAACCCAGTCTGTCTCAGCCATTACAGTCTACCTCTCTCTTCCTCTAAACCTCTCTCGTTCTCTCCACCTCTCTCTCGCTACCCCTCTCTCTCTACCCCTCTCTCCCCACCTCCCTCTCTCTACCTTCCTTTCTCTACCTCCCTTTCTCTTTCCACCGCTCTCTTTTGTCTCCACATCTCCATTCACTTGCCTTTTCCTCTCTGTCTCTCTCTTTACCTCTCTATCCGTTTGTAAGCCAGGGCTTGAGGGGGAGGGCGGGCAGGCGGGCGGGCGGAGCGACGGAGAAAGGGCGAGTTGTGTAGAGATGGATGGAGGAAGAAAGGGGTCGAGGTTCCAGTTTTGTTATGGAGGGAGTGAGGTTGCAGCCTGTCATGACAGCGTTACAGTGGGCTGGGTTCCTCCCAGAGCCAGCGGGTGAATGAGACTCCATGTTGGACACTAAGAGGACCACTGTTCACCAAGTCACACGTTGATACTGGAATTGTCAAGGATCCTGTTTCTTAAGTCTGGTCTCACAGCACTCTCGCCTCTTTCTTTCTCTCCCTCTCTCCCTCACTCCACCTCCCCTTCTCCCTTCCTCTCTCCGCCCCCCTCTCTCCCCCTCTCAATCTCTTCACCTCCCCTATCTCCCTCCCTCCCTCTCTCCACTCTCTCTCTCTCTCTGGCTCCTGTGAGACTCCTCCTGTCCTCCCAGGCAGGTGTAACACATCACAGATGGAGAAAGAACTCGCCAGAAACTCCAGATCTGCAGGTCGACCCGGCTGCCCTTTCCCACGGAGAGAGCTGTCTGGAGACGCACACTTGGCAGAGTGAGAGTGTGTGTTCTGATGTGTGTGTGTGTGGGGGGGGGGGATTAGGTGTGAAACCCCTGCCTGCTACAAGTGGAAGAAAAGGAGAAAAGGAGGGGGGAGAGGGAAGGAGGGGGAAGGAGGGATTGGCTTGGTAGGATGGGGGCTGAGTCGAAGGAAAGAGAAAGGACGAGGGTGGGTGGGCTGGATAGGATGGAGGGAAGCCTCTGAAGGAGGGTTGGAAGGATGGGGAGGGAGGAATGGAGGAGGAGGGGAAGGAGGGAGGGAGGGAGTGAGGGGAGGAGAGATATGGCTGAGAGGGGAACAACAGGAAGGTGGTGACAGACAGCCTGAGTCCAGGAGGCAGACAGGATGGAGGGAGAGAAGAAGGGGTGGAGAGAGGGAGGAATGGAGCGAGGGAGGAGGAACAGGACGACTAGCTTCTCCAGTTTTCTCCATCAGGTCATTATCATCCTGGTTTTCTGCTGAATATTTATTTATTTGTTGCCCCAGCAACAACAACAACTGGCACTAATTGTTCATAAAATCTTAATTAGCTGGCTGTCTTTCTGTCTGTGTGTTCTGGCAGTGTGGGAGGCTAGCTCTCTTCATCACATATTTATTACGTTCTTAATTGCAATTTCACAGTGACTGGTTTTGACATTTAGAGACCTTGCAGTGGACAGAGATGACTGAAGGAGAGGAATTAGCTACTGTACTCTGCAGTAATGGCCACAAACAAACACACACACATACACACACACATGCAAGCACATACAGGGACAAAGGCAGATAAAGAGTATCAAAGAGAAAGAGGCAGGGACAGAGGCAGGGACAGAGGCAGGGATAGAGGCAGGGATAGAGGCAGGGAGAGGGATAGAGGCATAGAAAGATGTAAAGAGAGAGGCAGACAGACCCTGAGACAGTACCAGAGGAACGTTGACAGCCTGTTCTAACTGGCAGATGTTCCGGTGCATTCCAGAAAGGAAGCTGAAGGGGGAACAGCGTGTCTATTTGGGCCAATCGTGACAGCACAGACGGGAAGTAGAACAGGAAGTTATTACCAAACCGTGGCATCTGAAGACATGTCTCCAAATCATAAACAAATCACACAACACACAAACAGCCCTTAACATAACTGGAAACCAAACAAATGTATATATCTCACAAGGATACTGCCACATAGTGATCCCTCATACACTAGGGGGCTGCAAAATAATGTTCCTTCACACATAAGAATGCTGCCACATCTCACATACATAAGGATGCCGCAAAACATCACACTAGGAATGTCGCACAGAACACTCCAACACAAACACACACACGCAGCGTGAATGTCTTTAACCCAGACACAGTCAGTCCTGAGATGGAGAAGCTCTCGTCTGTGAAGGGGCAGTCTGATTGTTTCAAAGACCTTAGAAGATGAAAAGATCCCAAACGCCTCCAAACCAGATCACATTCTACCAGCACCCTGGCTTCCATCTGTCCTATCCAGCCCTGCCTCTGTCTGCCTGATAGAGATGGAGAGAGAGATGGATAGATAGATATAGCGAAAGAGAGAGAGAGAGCGAGAGAACAACAGAATGGAGAAGAGAGAGACAGAGAGAGACAGAGAGAGAGAGAGAGAGAGAGAGAGAGAGAGAGAGAGAGAGAGAGAGAGAGAGAGAGAGAGAGAGAGAGAGAGAGAAAGAGAGAGAGAGAGAGAGAGAGGAGGGGGTTTATGACACTCCTCAGTCATATCTGTAGGGAAGGATGGGTTGGCAGATTGATCTGCTTGTCTATTTCTCTCCTCTCCTCTCCCCTTTCCTCTCCCCTCTTATCCTCTCCTCTCTCTCTCTCTACCCTACACTCCCCTCCCCCTCTCTAAAGCAGTATATGAATAACCAAGAGAGTTGTGTAGCTGATATAGCCTGAGAGACAAGCAGCTGTTTGCTGAGATCCATGGCCGGCGTTGGGAGGCAGTAACCAGGACATGCCAGAGACGGCCATGCTGAGCTCATTTCCTGCCAGCCAGAGGAAATGAAATGAGTGGAAGAGGAGAGGAGGAGGGGAGGAGGGAAGCCGCAGCGTTTCCGCCCTACAACTTGAGCAGGGCCACTTCCCGTCCTGTTGCATCTACTTCCTGTTGCCCCACAACCCCCAAGGGCGTCTCTGGAACGTTCCTCTGTCACTCCCCCTGGATCCGTGTCCTTGAAACCCTTCGCGTCTCCGGCATCAAAACGCGGGGATCAAAACATGCCAGAGACACGCCAGTGACACTCCAGCGACAACAGTCACCCGCCCTCTGTGTGGATGAAGGGGATGGGGGGATCAGTAGTGAAGGGCGGGCGAGGACTGGGCGAAGGAGAGGAAGAAGATGAGAGAGAGAGGGAGGAGGAGGAGAGGACAGCTGGCGCAGCAGGGGAGAGACACGTGGCCAGAGATGGAGATGACAGAGCAGAGGAGGGAGGAGGAGAGTAGACTGAGGAGAGGAGAGGAGGAGGAGAGTAGACTGAGGAGAGGAGGGAGGAGTAGAGTAGACTGAGGAGAGGAGGGAGGAGGAGAGTAGACTGAGGAGAGGAGGGAGGAGGAGAGTAGACTGAGGAGAGGAGGGAGGAGTAGAGTAGACTGAGGAGAGGAGGGAGGAGGATAGTAGACTGAGGAGAGGAGGGAGGAGGAGAGTAGACTGAGGAGAGGAGGGAGGAGGAGAGTAGACTGAGGAGGGGGAGGAGGGTGGGGCTAAAGGAGAAGAACAGAGAGACATGGACACAGCAGATCCAGAGAAGAACAGGAGAGACCCAGAGGAGAACAGGAGAGACCCAGAGGAGAACAGGAGAGACCCAGAGGAGAACAGGAGAGACCCAGAGGAGAACAGGAGAGACCCACAGGAGAACAGGAGAGACCCACAGGAGAACAGGAGAGACCCACAGGAGAACAGGAGAGACCCACAGGAGAACAGGAGAGCAGCACTGGGACAGGGACCAGACAGAGACCTTGTTAGTGTCTCGAGCTCCTAGGCCAGGAGAGAAGACATACGTCACCAGGAGCTTCTGATGATGAAACATCACATCAGCTGACAGTAGAGAGAGGGAGGAAGAGAGGGAGAGAGGAAGAGGCAGGGAGAGGAGATGTAGAGAGAAAAAACTGGTGTTAAGTTGGCTGAAAGCATACTCCATCACTCTTTAACAACCAGGAAGACTTCTAAGGGCTTCAGTGTGGGGAAGGGAGGGGGAGGGGGGGCAGATGCTTTACACCCTTAGCTTTACACACACACACACACGTGTGTGTGTGTGTGTGTGTCCTACAGTGGGTAGTCAAGATCTCAAGCCTCCCAGACTCACGTTGTCTAAAGCACAAGAAGCTGCCGGCATGGCTATTAACCACACAGTACTGCCACACCGCTTCCTGATTGAAGTCAACAGCTTCATTTGTTTAAGCTAACTAACCTGTAACTGTAGGCGGCTTTCTCACTCTATCTCTCTTTCTGTATTTCTTGTCAGAAAAGTGGTTGAGGGGGGTGTGTGAGGTTGGGCGAGATCAATGTCGCCAGGGTGTATTTTATTATAGATGTTGATCTGTTTATTGTGTCTGAGCACTGCGTCAGTGTGATTAAGCAGGTTTTCTAATGTCCAGGGTGGTGTAACTAGATGGTACCTGGCAGTTTTAATGACCAATTAAGTCATTTTAAATTTTTCAAATATATTACAAAAATCTCTCTCTCACACACACAGCTGGCAAGTACCAGCGTCTGCAGAAGGCTGTGTGACAAAATAACACACACAAACACATGCACACACACACACACACACACACACTCACACACTATCACTGTTTGTATCATGCATGCCATACCTGAATCTTTGTTCAGTGGAAAAGCTCATTGGGGGGAACTTGAGCGTTTATCTACATGCTGAGATAGACCATCTGTTCTCCTACCCTCTTCCCCCCCCCCCCCTCTCTCTCTCTCTCTCTCTCTCTCTGTGTCTCTCTCTCTCTCTCTGTCTCTCTCTCCCTCTCTCTCTGTCTCCCCCCAACACTCTTTCCCTCACCCAATGTCTCTCCCTTTCTGGTGTGACACAGACAAAAGTGTGTGTGTGTGTGTGTGGATGGTAGAGAGAGGAACAGGATAACAGAGGGAAACAGAAAGCAGATCGAGGGGGGGGGGGGACTTGTCATCTCCTTCTTCCTTCTCTCCCTGTAGGAGGAAGGGCTGGCACATCTGTTCCAACACACACCTGGGAGCTTCAAAAGATGCCCAGATGTTCATCACCATGCCGCAGATACACACTCAATGCATGAGCACACACATGCGCACATACAGTATAAACACACGCACGCACGCACGCACACACATCCACACACGCAGTACCAGGAGTTCTGGAGGATCCTCTTGACACCACAGCATCAGAATCTCTCCTTCTCTGTCAGCTCACATCTGTCTCCTCACACTCGTCCTTCGCTTCACATGCCTCCGCTTTCTCTAAAGCTCCCCTGAGTCTGGAGCACTGCTAGAGAGGTCTAGAACATTGCTACAGAGGTCTAGAACACTGCTACAGAGGTCTGGAGCACTGCTACAGAGGTCTGGAACACTGCTACAGAGGTCTGGAACAGTGTTACAGAGGTCTGGAGCACTGCTACAGAGGTCTAGAGCACTGCTACAGAGGTCTAGAGCACTGCTACAGAGGACTGGAACACTGCTACAGAGGTCTGGAACACCGCTACATAGATCTAGAACACCGCTACATAGATCTAGAACACTGCTACAGAGGTCTAGAACACTGCTACAGAGATCTGGAACACTGCTACAGAGGTCTAGAACACTGCTACAGAGGTTTGGAACAGTGTTACAGAGGTCTAGAACACTGCTACAGAGGTCTAGAGCACTGCTACAGAGGTCTGGAGCACTGCTACAGAGGTCTGGAGCACTGCTACAGAGGACTGGAACACTGCTACAGAGATCTAGAACATTGCTACAGAGGACTGGAACACTGCTACAGAGGTCTGGAACACTGCTACATAGATCTAGAACACCGCTACATAGATCTAGAACACTGCTACAGAGGTCTAGAACACTGCTACAGAGATCTGGAACACTGCTACAGAGGTCTAGAACACTGCTACAGAGGTCTGGAACAGTGTTACAGAGGTCTAGAGCACTGCTGTAGAGGTCTAGAACGCTGCTACATAGACAGAGACCCCCATAGAGACAGAAGAAGCTTCCAGATGTTACTGTTGATTAGTAATTAATATTGGTATCATTATAGAGCTGGGTTCAATTCCGGTTTATAGAATAAACCCACAACAGCAGCGTATGGAAGAGTGATTTGCATGCTGATGTGAAAACATCTGCCGTATGACTCTGTCTTGTCATCTACAGAAAGCCCCACAATTCCTGTCCGTTCAAGTGAACGCAGTCTGAGATATTAAAACTCTGCTCGTGTTACAGCCAAATGTCCGACTTGGAAAACGTCAATCATCCGAAGAGATAAACACCAGAAGATCCACTCAGCATCACAGCACCTGTTGCCTTCCTGCAGGGCAGTTAAAGATCCTGTAAAGGAAATTCCATGATTTGCTTCTCAGTAGAGTATATACGTGTGAAATGAGTTCCTGAAAGCATGTGCAAAGCGCAAAAACGTTGTCGCACTGAAATGTGGAGTTAGACCGTAGAACAGTTTCTCTTCCATTTTCAGATCAGGTTTTAATGGGCGGAGCCAAAAAATGACCTATCTACGTCATCTTGACCCATCTACATCAGATCACTGAATGGCTCCTCCTGCTGTACTGTTATTGTAGCCTACATCAGCTAGCTAGCTAGCTTCAGGATGTCTCCCTCCACCTGCAACTGCATCTTCCCTAGATGCAAGAACTTCAGCTGTGCTGCAACGCTATTTAATTTCCCAATTGATGATGAAAGGAAAAATAGAGACAGAAGGGGTTCAGGGACACACAGCTTCTCTTGCAGCGCGGAGCCGTACTGAGCATCGCCCTCCCGGCCGTTCATCCTCCGGTCGCACCTGGACCATCCACCGCCGCCAGCAGTTCATCACTCAGTTCTGTGTGCTTGTTATAATTATACTAGATAACTTTTCCAGAGGTATCTCTGCTATGAGTTAGTGCAAACCGCTAACTTGATATTAGGCTACTCGGTGTAGAATGATGGTATTTTGGTGAAATGGTAGCTAATGTGCAAGAAGTAGTTGGAGAGCTCACTGTCTTCTGTCTCTGGTGTCCATTTTTACTCCTGTGTTACAGCTCAGGGGAACATTTCATTTATATGCATCTGTATGTTTCACACATTCTAGTTCTATACTGTTTTGTTCGGCTTGACGTAGCGTCCATTATCTGGGTCGTAGGTAGGCAGCGAGGGGCGGAGCTTCAGCTCCTTCAGGCGACACGCCCCCCCAGTCTCAAGCAGAGAAGAGTGCTGATTGTCCTACAATTTCAAAGCCTTATTTAACATACTTGTCGGTGTTTATTTTCATTCGAATTTGGATGGGTATTTAACAACACATTCTTCTGTGGTGTGGTGAACTTAAAACTCGTTTTTAATTCCACTTTACAGGATCTTTAAGGTTTCCAAAGTTCCTCTCCTCACCACCAGGGGGAGTGTTGAGACTGAGAAGCCCCCCCCCCCCAGACACACACAAAGAAGCCCAGACCAGGAGGAGAGAGGGGAGGGTGATGGGGTGAGGGCAGAGACAGCTGGGGGCCAGGTCCGTGTCACCACGGTTCTGGGTCACAGCGCTGATCTGGGACAGGAGATCAGGTGACAGGTGAACTGTCACCTCCCACAGGAGGGGAGAGAGGAGGGGACTGAACCATTCTGACATGCTTGGGAGCTAACACACGCCAGCGGGAGAGAGGAAAGGAGAGGTGAAGAGTGGAGGTCAGGAGAGGGGAAGGAGGGCATAGGAGAGCAGTGGAAAGGTGATGAGAAGTGAGGGGAGGAGAAGGGGGAAAGGAGAGGCAGAGAGGAACGGAGGAGTTGGAGAGAAGTGGAGGGGGGAGGAGTGTCTTCCGTGTCCAGTACAGCAGGATTAGTGGAGGAAGAGGAGGAGGAAGAGGAGGAGGAGAGAGGAGGCCCTGCCTCCAGTGTCCAGTACAGCAGGATTAGTGGAGGAAGAGGAGGAGGAGGAGGAGAGAGGGGGCCCTGCCTCCAGTGTCCAGTACACCAGGATCATGAGTGGGTCCATATTGACGTGTCTGAGAGTCTCCCTTCCTGCATCGATCCTCAGTTCATCACTCTGTCTGTCAGAGGAGTTCTCAGACGCGGCCCAGCGCTGATTCACAGAGCGGATACCATTACGCAACAATGTCTGTGTGTGTCTCTCTGTGTGTGTGTGTGCGAGAGTGGATCTGCGCGTGAGTGTCTCTCTTTGTGTGCGTGTGATTGAGTGTACCTACGTGTGGGCGCGTGAGCGTGTGTGTGTGTGTCATAAGAGGAAGTGAGAGGATACGGAAGGTCCTGATGCCGGCAGACAGAGGCCACACGTTCACTTTTAATGCCATTACCCAGAAACCCCCTCAACTTTTAATGGCTTCTGCCCCGAGGTGGCGAGCGACGAGGAGACGCCTTCCGATTCCGAATCGCACCAACACAGGATTAACACTATCAACACTCCAAAAAGCAATTTGGTTGGAAAACATGTCTTTCCAGGGAGGTGAAAACACTGGCGTTAACGTAGCTTTCCTCCCTTCCTGGGTGATAAATGACCTAATTATTCCGCCGCACCAAGGTGGAAGAGGTTTCGGAGGATTACGTCGAACTGTAAAAAAATCGAAAAAGGAGGAGAAGGAGTGAGCGAGCAGGAAGGAAGAAGGGAGAGAGATAAAACCAAAGAGGAGGAAAGACGAGAACAAAATGGTCGGCGCGCCGTCTGGGAGTGGGTGCTGTGGGGAACCAGGGAGGGAGTGAGACGACTCGGACCAGAGGCCCCGTGTGACGCCATGCGGTGGGGGACTGAGCAGCCTCACTCTCTTACTCCTCTGCTGTTTACCCCAAACACACACGCGCGCCGACACCGGGGGTCGAGACGTTCATTGGATTGTCACTTTATTTCACCCCATTACTCCAATGACCTTGCAATCTATCAATCCACCCAGCCCCTCCAAACAGCAAGAGAGACAGAGAGTGAGGAGAGAAACAGGGAGAGAGAGACACCGAGGGAGAATGACGTGAGCGAGACCGAGAGAAGATGAGATGGAGAAAAAAGGGAGAGAGAGAAACAGGGAGAGAGAGGAGAGAGAGAGAGAGAGAGAGAGAGAGAGAAGGGACACTCCCAAAACAAACAAAACAATGGAGGAAAAGGAAAGAACGAAAGAGTACAAAGGCGTTAACCTTTCTCACGCGGGCCGCAGTATTGCATCAGACCACCGAGAGGGGGATGACAGGAGAGGAGAGGAGCAGAGAAGCGTGGAAGGGGAGTGAAGAAGAGGTAAAGCGGATGACAGGCTGCGGAGAGGAGAGCGGAGGAGAGGAGCGAGGGATGAAAAGGAGAGGAGGAGTCCAGACCAGACACGCTGGGCCACATTGATGTAACTTCCTGCAATCTTCAGTTGGCAGAGCAACGAGGAAGGAGAAACAAGAAACATTTATTCGTCTTATATAGTTTGACACACACACACACGTGCAGGGAGCATAGACACCGAGAACACACGCATACACACACACACACACATCCATACAGACCCCCCCCTAGATCACTATGGTGCCTCTGGCTGTTCTTTTATGGTCTGGTGGAGGAGAGAGATTCTTCGCTCCAACCTAGTTATTGACAAAGTAATGGAGTCAATAAATGTGTGTGTGTGTTCTGGATTTGCTTCTCTAAGGGTTGGCTGGAAGGCAAGAACCCTTGCTGAGTGTGCTCTAGCACACACACACACACACACACACACACACACACACACACACACACACACACACACAGTGAGTATCCTCACTCCAAGGGCCCCCCACAAGGGCCGCACAGCTCAACCACAGCTAAGGTATGGTCCAAAGCCGTCTGTCTAGACTGCACCGCATCAACAGTGAGAACAGCGATGCAGACCAAGATCCAAGCCAGCGAGCTGTCCACATGCGGCTCAGCTCTGGGTTTACTCACTGCTCTCTCTCCCCCCCTCTCTCTCCCCCCCTCTCTCTCCCCTCTCTCTCTCCCCCTCTCTCGCTCTTCCTCTCCCTCTTCGTTGTCCTCTTTTTCCCTCTCTCTCTTTCTCAGCCCCCTGTGTTTAACGTTTTTGTGAACTAGTGTGAATTATTCACCTGGTTAGGTGCACTGTGGCTTTTAGCCCAACCTGGCAACCGCACGTGGCAACCCATCTCGCTTCCTGCCCCTGGGGGGAAATGTAAGAGCATGAAGGAAGTCATAACACAGCCCTCTCCCCAAGAGTAGCTAAATGGTAGAGGGGGGGGTTACAGCCATAAAATAAATCCAGACTTTTCATCAAAACATTCCAGTGCAGTGGAAATGATACTGAGTCCTGGATACAGGCTAATCAGGGTGGTGAAGGGTGGGGGGCTGGGAGGGGGGCAGGTTAGAGGGGGGCTGGGGCCTGGAGTGGGGCCAGGTGAGAGGAAGGCCAGGAGGGGGGGGGGGGGGGGTAGGTTAGAGGGGGGACAGGAGGGGGGCAGGTTAGAGGGGGTAGGCTAGAGGGGGGACAGGAGGGGGGCAGGTTAGAGGGGAGCCAGGACGGGGGAAGGTTAGTGGGGGCAGGTCAGAGGGCCAGGAGGGGGGCCAGGTGTTAAGCCAGGAGTTTAGGCAGCTCAGACAGGACCACTAGCTGAATCTCCCCCATCAGGCTGAGGATTGGACCTCTATATCACAGAGGTCACATTGTGTCACACAAACACACATACAAACACACACACACGTACACACACACACAAACACACATACACACGTACACACACACATACACACACACACACACACAAGGGGATACAGGGTGAGAGACTGAGTGTGTGTGTGTGTGTGGGCTCCACTCGATCCTTGTCACATACCCAACGGGATAGCAACCTATGCAGGTGCCAGCCGACCTGCTAGCCAATCACTGCAAATGTCACCTGCAGCCTCCACCTCCGGCACCACGCCAGCAACACGCCATCCATTTCCATCCCTCCCTCCATCACTCCATCCCTCCTCTCTTTTTTACTCATCTGTCCCGCCAGTGTTCATCCATCCATCCCTAGTCCTCCCCCCTTATCCACTCACTTGTCTAGCCATCTTTTATCCCTCCATCCTTCTCCTCCTTCCCACCTCCCTTATTCACTTGTCCATCAAGCCAGCATTCATCCCTCCATCCATTCCCTTTACACCTCTCTCCCTCCATCCGTCTCTCCGGCTGGACCTGGCGCCCAGCCAGGGACGAGAGACAACCACACAGACAGGGAGAGAGGGAATAACAGCTGTATGGATGAAGAGATGCGCGACTGGAGGGATGGAATAGTTGGATGGGTGGATAGATGGATGCAGGGATGGGCGGACGGATGAATAGAAGGACGGATGAAAGAAAAGATGCCTTGAGGGATGTCTCTCATGTTAGTCCAGTGAGTCCATGTCAGGTGACCAGTGTCACAGGTAACATCAGTCCAGTGAGTCCATGTCAGGTGACCAGTGTCACAGGTAACATCAGTCCAGTGAGTCCATGTCAGGTGACCAGTGTCACAGGTAACATCAGTCCAGTGAGTCCATGTCAGGTGACCAGTGTCACAGGTAACATCAGTCCAGGGAGTCCATGTCAGGTGACCAGTGTCACAGGTAACATCAGTCCAGTGAGTCCATGTCAGGTGACCAGTGTCAAAGGTAACATCAGTCCAGTAGAGTTACAACATCATAACATTATTACAGTAAACATGAGATCATTCTTACATTGTCCTGTTACACGTGCAGACAAGATGCCTGCTTTAGAGAGCGCTGGTGCAAGGTCACTTCCCTCTGAGATCACTATTCATCAAAGCATCACTACTGTGAGGAGGATGTTCATATTGAAGACTTGATCACGGACGTGGGTAGATACACAATTACAGTCTGTTTTTTCTTTCTTAGATGCACTGGTCAAAACTGAAGCCAAGTTTTCAAAACTCTTCACACAGTCAGCGAAACAGAAGGGTATGTGAAACAAACTTTGAATTTTCATTGCTTTCACTCAAAATGGTTTCAATAACCACATTCTCCAAAATCCATGAACTCTTTTCTCATTCATACTGTACCAACCGCGAAACACAATTTATTTACAGCACATTTTTGAAATGTTAACACTGTTTCCAAAACTCGTTAACAACACTTTCAAAATCCAATTATTGTGAAAGTATTGTGCATTTCTGCAGTAACCAGACTGAAATATATTTCAAAATCAATGTATTTACTTTAGTGTAAAAAGTTTGATACAGGAAGTTCTTCAGATAACGTAGATTCATCAGACAAGTGCTGCTAGTAAGCATAGATTGTGCAAATGAGGAAACAAAGACCGCTATTATACTCTACTATTCTCTAATATTCTCTTATTACGCTTTTTTGACAATCAACCTTGAAATTGCTTCGGGCGTCTCCACAGCTAACACATAACCTTTGTTGTGTCTCCACATTGGCTGATTGACCTTTGTAAAGTCTCTATATACCAAACTAAGGAAAACGTCATACCATCCACACAGACCTCCCTCCCTCCCTCCCGCACACCCCCCCACACACAATAGCTTACCTACCTCACACACACAGGCACACCTCCCGCACACACACTCCTGCAGACACACACACACCTCCCGCAGTCGCACATCTCTGCACATACACACAAGCTCCCCTGCACAAGCACACACATTTGCACACACACTCACCTCCCGCAGACAGACACACCTCCCGCGCATGCTCATCTCCGCAGACACCTTCCCCCCCACAAACCCCCCCCCCCCCCACACACACCGGCCCCCTGCACACACACACACACACACCTCCCCCACAAACACACCTCAAACACAAAAACATTTGTGGTTTCCACACAATCTGGAGCCAGAAATACATTCCCAGCCCCTCTAAACCCGTGAGTCATCGAACGTGAGCGAGTCACACGACTCGGCAGAAAACATATTTTCACGCTCCGCTTGTTTATTGAGCGAACACTTATGGCAAAATCTAAGATAAAAGCTTTGGAGGGAGCTTATGTGGGTCTCGTATTGCCGTCATCTATCACGGAGGCTGCTGGCCAGGGAGAGATACCTGGGCTTGTGTTGCAGCCTGGCATCAGAAAGCCACTTACAAGGGCTGATAAGTAGCAAACAATAGACGGAGGGAGAACCACAGAGCGGGCCTCTCGCGTTTCACAGGCCTGCTCGAGGGTCCGGGAGTGAGATGAATTGTAGCCTCTTTGAGATAAGAGGAGAAGAAACACTAAATTGTCTATTTCTGTTCCTGCAGCAAGCGTTGTGTGTGTGCGCGCGCGTGTTGTGTGTGTGTACTGTGTGTGTGTGCACGTTGAGGAAGGGTTACTGTCATGTCTCGGATCTAAGAGGCACAAATGCACCCACTCGTACACACACGTACACACACGTACAGACAGCAGACACACACACACACGCACACACACACACACAGCTGGGTTAATCTCCCTGTGTTTGGTAGCACAGAACAGCTTGATAACAGGAAGGGACAGTTTCATTTCCAGCCTCGTATTATTTGCTTCCCTGTCTCTGCCCCCCCCCCACTCTGACCACAGAGAACACATATGCCTTTAAAGCCTGTATGTACTGTAACACATCAGAAGACAGAGTATAGCTCATTGTTATAGCTATAGCTCAGAGGTATTGCTATAGGTCAGGGGTATAGCTCAGAGGGAAGTTAGACAGTGCATTTGGTAACGCTTTGTATACCGCCTTTCACAATGCAGAGGTGGTGGTTCTATGGTTATGTGAAACGCTGATGCCATAGTACATCTGCCCATCACGGCTGCTGCTTGGCTCTTAGCCGTTTACTTTGCGGATGTGATACGTAGCGTTCCAATGTGACACTTCACCTGTCGTCGGCTGCGGTCGTTGCCCGAGTCATTGAGACACGTCGATCCAAGTGGAGCCTTGCAGTCGACGTCCCGGCTGGTTGGATTTGGGAGTTGGCCCGCAGGCTTCAGCCTCACAGTCATCACGGAACTGTTATAAGCTGCTATAGCTTCTCACTATTCCCTCTGGCAGGGAAACAAGACAAGCGTTTCATTCTACGCTTCACTTCTTGTATTTTGAATTGTAAATGAGCAGCAACAAATGTACGCTTTTAAATCTATGCAATCTTCATAAATAATAAGTAGGCATATCAAATCAAATATACAGAAATATCAAAATGCTATTAGAATAAACAGACCCATCTGCAACAGACGCAAGCAAGCACACCGTACAATTTCCCAGAAATGTTACCCTCTCTAGCTGTTATACATTACATTATTGTTACATGATGTGTACAGATGCCAGTATATAGAACATCTACCCCCTCATCCGTCTGAACCTAAAGCTGTAGCTAACAGAGAGAGGCTGGCGATTCCAAAAGCCTCACATTACGTCTCACAAACACATTGGGAAAAAACATCATTATTGCAAAATATCACTGACAGAGATATGGGCTTGCTTACTTCTTACTGCCAATTTGTGTGTGTGTGTGTGCGTTTGTGTACTGTAACTGAAGTATGTGTGTGTGTGTGTGTGAATGTGTGTGCTGTACTGTAACTGAAGTGTGTGTGTGCACTGTAACTGAAGTGTGTGTGTGTGTGTATGTACTGCTTTAGGTGAGAGCAGCACACATGAAAGGGCCACACTGAAGAAAAATCCTCCAAAACATATTTTCCCCAAACATCATTATCATTGTCGCTGAGGACAGAGTTTGGAGAGCAGAGAAGATCAAAGCAGGCCCGGTGAGGGCCCCTGGCTGTATCTACACCACAGAGGTGAAGGACACCCCCCTCCCTCCCTCCATCCCTCCCTTGCTTCCAGTCGGGACGGACTCTCCTGAAGACTCTTTGAAGCGGACTGCAAACTTAATGTCCTAATTTAACTAGTTGCAGCTCTCCTCTCAGACACTGGGCCCCATCTCCTCTCTGCGAACCCCCATCCTCCTCCTCCTCTCTCCTCCTCTCTCCTCCTCCTCTCTCTCCCTCTCTGTCATGTCACGGTGCTCCCTCCCTCCCTCACGTGTCTTTTCACTCCCCCTCTCTCCCCTCCTCTTCCTCGTCCCCCTCTCCTCTCCCTCCCCTCGTTCTCTCCTCTCGTGTCTCCATCCCCTCATCTAACACTTTGCCCTCGCTCCCCCCTCCTCTATCACCCCCCTCCTCTATCCCCCCCCCCCTCCTCTATCTCCCCCTCGCTCCTCCCTCTCCCTGGCCAATCTAACACTTCTCCCTCCATCTCTCCTGCCCCCTGCCTTTATCTCTGTGCAGTGACAAACCGGATCTCACCGGGGCTAAATCTAGCAGAGCTCCAGCCACAGAGTGAGACAGAGGCTGCAGTCAGACGGCTTCTTAGAAGGGAATGAACACTCCACCTCTCTCTCTCACTCTCTCTCTCTCCTACTCTCTCTCTCTCTACTCTCTCTCTCTCTCTCTCTCTCCTACTCTCTCTCTCTTATACTCTCTCTCTCTTATACTTCTCTCTCTCTCTCTCTCTCTCTCTCGTCTCTCTCTCTCTCTCTCTCCTACTCTCTCTCTCTCCTACTCTCTCTCTCTCTCTCTCTCTCTCTCCTACTCTCTCTCTCTCTCTCTCCTACTCTCTCTCTCTCTCTCTCTCTCTCTCTCTCTCTCTCTCTCTCTCTCTCCTCTCTCTCTCCTACTCTCTCTCTCTCTCTCTCTCCTACTCTCTCTCTCTCTCTCTCTCCTACTATCTCTCTCTCTCTCTCCTCCTCTCCTAATCACTCTCTTTCTCCTACTGTTTTTATTGTGAGCATGTTTCAATAAGGAGCATCAGAAGACAGATCCTCCTCCTCATCTCTCTCTCTCTCCTTATATTCTCTCTCCTCCTCCTCGCCTCTCTCTCCTTCTATTTGGTCTCCTCCTCTCTCTCCTCCTCTCTCTCCCCTCCTCTCTCCTCCTCCTCTCTCTCCTCCTCTCTGCTGTCCTCCAGTGTTCGTCAGACAGTTCGTATTTTGTTCCAGGGAACCGATGCGTCAGCAAGCTTGTCTCTCAAAGCCCTCACCTTGACCACTCCATCTCACTGGAGAAGGATGGAGGGAGGAGAGAAGACAGGGTGCCAAGGGAACAAAGGAAGAAGAGAGATTCGGAGAATTCTGTACAATGGAGATGGAAGGGGATTTAAAAGTGAGAGCCATACAGAGAGAGATAGAGAGAGAGACAGAGACAGAGAGAGAGAGAGAGAGAGAGAGAGAGAGAGAGAGGGGGGCGGGAGAGTGTTTCTCAGAGAGGTCAGGGAGCTCCTTCCTGACAGGAGGACTGAGGGGTGACCGCAGACAGGAACCTGCTCTCTGAACATGGAGGCTGTTACAGTGGGTTCACCCAAGACACGCACACACACGCGGCTCATGCACACACACGGCTCATACACACACACACACGGCTCATACACACACAGTGAGATGTTATTTCACACTGTGCCTGGTAAAAATACAGACTGTTCCTTCAGTCTGTGATAAAATTATAATAATATTGAACCTTTCCAAATTCAATTTGGAAATACAATTTTCAAGATGCTGGCACTGCAGAGTCCTACACAAGCCCCCCATAAAGAGGAGGAGGGATAGGAGGAGGAGAGATGGGAGGAGGAGAGATGGGAGGAGGAGGAGGGATAGGAGATAGAGAGATGGGAGGAGGAGAGATGGGAGGAGGAGAGATGGGAGGAGGAGAGATGGCAGGAGGAGAGATGGGAGGAGGAGAGATGGGAGGAGGAGGGATAGGAGGAGGAGAGATGGGAGGAGGAGAGATGGGAGGAGCAGGGATAGGAGGAGGAGGAGAGACCAGGTGATCTGAGGAGCTTACACCAAACACTTACCCTGCCAGGCGTGTGTAGAGTGTGTGAGAGTGCGTGAGTGGTGTGTACAGTGTGTGTATGTGTGTATAAGAGGTGTGTATAGTGTGTGTGTATGTGTGGTGTATACAGTGTTTGTGTGTGTGTGTGAGGGGGAATGGGGGGCCAGAGACGAAGGGAACGTCTAAATAAGGAAAGCAATCAGCCTCTTCTCGTTCCATTTCCCAAATTTGTTTCTTCACGTATTCTTTCACCCTCGCTGTTACTTTTAAAGGTGTGAAACAGCCTGCACTGAGAACGCAGGGAAGAGGAGGAAAGAAAGAGGTAGAGGGGTGGATAGAGGAGGAAAGGAAGAGAGAGAGACAGAGACAGAGAGGAGAGAGAGAGAGAGAGAGAGAGAGAGAGAGAGAGAGAGAGAGAGAGAGAGAGAGAGAGAGAGAGAGAGGAAGGAAAGAGGTAGAGGGGTGGAAGAAGGGGGAGGGCGATAGGGAGGGAGGAAGGGAGAGGGAGTGGGGGCGTGTGGGCGAAAGAGAACCAGACAGATGGGAGGAGGCAAGAGAGAGTGAGCGAAAGAGTGACATACGGATACAGAAACCCAGACGGAAAGACGGACAGACGGAAAGACAGACAGACGGAAAGACAGACAGACGGAAAGACAGACAGGCAGAGCTGATAGGCGTCATGTAGCTGCTGAGGAGAGTTCCCTGTGGGAGGACGCAGGGAGAGAATGAATGCCAGTGTTCCAAACAGGCCTGGCCTGTATTAATCTCCCAGATAGCCTTGGAGCCCGCGGAGCATTACAGGAAACAGCGTTCTACGACTCCGAGACGCTCAATCTTGCCTCTCGCCTCCTGTGGCCGGCCAGGAACAGCCAAGGTCCAGACCAATCAGGAGTGATGGAGGACTGGAGGCAGACTACCAGCCCCAGCCTCTGACCCAGCCTCTATCACAGCCCCAGCCTCTGTCCCAGCCCCAGCCTCTATCACTGCCCCAGCCTCAGCCCTTGTCCTAGCCCCAGCCTCTGTCCCAGCCTCTATCACAGCCCCAGCCTTTGTCCTAGACAGACCCGGTTCTAACCAAAAGCCCCAGCACCAGCCAATCTCAAATCCTCAGTTCCAAGCTTGGGTCAAACAATGGCCTCAGAAATCACAAAACAGCACCGATAGGGAGGGCGAGAGGGACAGAGAGAGAGAGAGAGAGAGAGAGAGAGAGAGAGAGAGAGAGAGAGAGGAAAGCTCTTTCCCTTATCAGCGATTAAACATCTAATCGATTAAACATCTAATCGATGTTTAACCAGGCTGTGAAGGATGCTCATCAGATATCCAGGCTGGCTGGGGACTGACGTGTGACGAGGCATACACACATACAGTAAGAGGATTACCACCACCTTGTTCTCCCCCAACACCCCTAACCCACACAGGCAGAGGAGATTACAGGCGCCCGGCAACCATCGCCCGGTAACCGTTACCGTCCTGTCTTGTGTCCCAGTGAGGCCTGTGAGCAGACTCGGGTCCCAGAGACGCTCGATCCTCAGGTGCAGCTGCTGTTTCAAACTCATACGTGACAGTGTTTTCACTGCAGACACAGACTAGACAGGTGGGTCGTTATAACCTGGACGAATGATGAGACGTTGTGGGTGAGCATCTTCAGAGGTGTGTGTGTGTGTGTGTGTGAGGGGCAGGGGGCGCACCATGCTGAGGGACATAGAGAACAGAGAGGTCTGTCAAGGGTGGGGGGGGGGGGGGAGCGAGGGAGTGAGGGAGTGGAGGAAAGGACAGGAGAGAGAGCTAAAGAAGGGGGGGGGGGGGTGTTGATGGTGAGGAACACACATCACAATGTGTAATTATCTCCACTGGGGAGCTGGAAGTTGGACTAGGAAGGTGTTGAAGTGACCTTCATCACTCTCCGTCTCAGTCTGGTGTCAGCAGGGCATCTCGGGGAGCTAGTTAGCCTGGGGTCAGGGGTCAGGGGTCGGGGGGAGGGTTGGGAGGTGGAGGAGGTCAAATGTTGAGGTGTGGAGGGTCACAAAAACAACCGAGGAAAGGCAGGGCCCACTCACACACGAGCTGTAGCACACACACACACAATCACGCACAGCCACACACACACAGTCGAGCAAACGGCACATTGGCGAGAGTGAGAGTATGTGTGTGTATAGGCAGGCGTGTGTATGTGGGTGTACGCAGGTGCATGTGTGTGTCAGTGTGTGTGTGTAGGTGTTTGCGTGTAGGCAGGTGCGTGTACGCAGCTGTGTGTGTGTGTGTGTGTGTGTAGGAGTGTGAATCAAGCTGACCGCAGCACAGCCACAGCCTTCTCTCCCTCTGTTTTTCCACCACAGTGTCTTCACATCTGAATCGAACACGGATCCATACGGAACCAGACCTCCACATCCATGATGATGAGGCTGTAGGCTGCAGCAGTGACCTTTCACCCCCCCCCACCCCCCCACCCCCTCCATCCGCCCCCGACATCCTCAACCCCCCCTTCGTCCTTAACCCCCCACCTCGCGACACAGGACACAGCAGGGATGGAGAGAGAGAGAGGAGACAGAGGGAGAGAGGGAGAGAAAGAGAGAGGAGCAGAGAGAGAAAGAGGGAGGGAGATATGCCCAGGTAAATGTCAATGTGCAGACAGCTCCACGTCTCCTGCTGGTAGGTCTTCCAGCCCCCTGCTTCGTTCATTATGGGATGTCTGTAGTCGAGGGAGGGAGGAGGGGAGGTCGGGAGGGGAGGCGTAAACATCTTGATTTAGAAAATAAGTGATGTGTTTCCTGTATTCTGCCAGGAGATAGGAGTCATCCTTCAGGGCAGCATATGCTGTTTACACGTTAGCCTAACGCAGATAGGCTGTTTACATGTTGCCGTGACGCAACGTGTCTATTTCCACAACACTAAAGTAGGTTGACAATCAGCGGCCAAAATGATCCTACGCAGCTAACCAACCGCGTCGCTACAGCAACGAACACAACGCCAAACCAAAAACGGAAGAAAGTGATTGCTGTAGTGCGCCGGAAAACAACGCTGTCTGTCGGGCTCCGTATCTGTCTCCAAAACATGTCGCTCTGTCAACGAATGGCTGCCAACGACGGATACATGTTTACTCCTTCAGTCTGCCTGGTGTCGCGACTAGTGAGTGTAGCTACTGAACTCAGTGTTTCAGGTCGACACGCGGGCCTGGCTAGTTAGGGACACGTTGGCCCGGACTGCTGGCGGGGTGGAACGGCTTAGCAGGCAGACACCACACTCGAGGGTTAATAGGAGCTAAGTGATTACAAACCGAAGATGGAGAGAGAAAGCTCGTAGTCTGGAACGGGAGAGTCATATAACTAGAGAGATAAGGAGGACATTTGAAAAAGTGGAGAGTGGAGAGAGATAGTGTGTAGGTGTGTGTGTGTGTAAGAGACTGAGCGTGTGTGCATGTGCGAGAGAGTGAGTGTGTGCGAGGGAGTGAGCATGTGAGAGACGGTGTGTGTGTGTGTGTGAGGGAGTGTGTTCTCAAAGCTCCACTGTGCCACGCAGCAGAGGCTCATGCTGCACCACCAGGTGCTTCTGGTGCCAGTAACACAGAGCAGTCCAACAGTCTGCACACACACACACAGACACACACACACACCTTTGTGCCCTGGTGCCTTGTGCTAGTTCTAATTAAAGGAAGCTAGCAGAATGCACACTGCGTGGTCCGCTTCACTATAAAATCAACTCCAAACTAAGAATCACCTCCCCCATACTAGCATTGACCTCCACATTCGAAATCACCACCTCCACATTAGATATCACCTTTAACAGATTAGGTTTATATGAGGTTTCTATAATGCGTGCCCCTCCATCTTCTGCGCCATCCATCAGTTTGTCCTCTCCAACCCGCCATCTCTCCTCGTCTCCATCTCTCCCCTCGGTCCCTCCATCTCTCCTCTGTTCCGTACCTCCATCCCTCCAAATGAACCGGTAGGGTGCTCCACCCTACCGGTGCTCCACCCTACCAGCACGGCCCTGGGCCAAGGCCCCCTGGTATGGGGGGCCGTGGCAGCTGGCTGAAGAGGCAGCTGGCTGAAGGAGGGATGGTGGTTCAAGATGGAACGAGATGAGAGGCCTCTCTCTTTTCGTGTCCATCTTTGTCCGTCTCTTTCTGTATTTCTCTTTCTCCTCTCTCTTTCTCTTTCTTTTCAGACAAATCCTGGTAAATTGGATGGGGACGACCTTGTACACGGTGTACATTCTGTGTGTGTGTGTTTACAGTTGGTGTGTGTATAGTCTGTGTGTGTGTGGGTGTGTGTGTGAAGGTTTTCCTCCAGGCAGATCCGATGTGTAAGAATAGAACACATATTGTTCCAGCGTCCTATATACACGTCATGTTTACCCAGGATAATCAGCACATCCCAGGCTGACAACAAGCCCATCTCTAGATTACTCACATCTCATCTCAACTCAGCCAGAAAACAGCTAAACATGACCCCATGCCAGTGATTTAACACCAACACAGACAAATACAGCTCTATACCACTAACTAAGCACCAGATAGCTGAACAAGGCCAAAATACCCTCTGACCTTGTCATGTGACCAGGACAACCAATGCTAGGTAAATCAAAAACACGTTGCAGCTACGTGTTTATACCTAAACCGACCACAAGCTGTTGCTGGATGACTACGAACTGAACACAACCGTAACAACAGTAACAACCACTAAAGCAACACCAACACACTGCACTCTGGGGTCCGTTCTCCGTACGTCGCTTATTACATCCGAGATCAAATGACACATCCAAGATGACATCATCTTGCTAATCATGATCTGGCTAATTCGGTTCTTCGAACACCCATGTTGTTTATAATTAGTATAGCTGGATTGAGTTATGCGTTGGTCTAAAAGGGGGGTATGTATCGATAGTAGAAACCTTGATCAGCAACGCTGCTATTGGCTGCTCACATAAGTCTACGGCTGCTCACCGTGGCCAAAAAGAGCGCCCCGTTTTTTCCGCAACAGAGCCAACAGAGCAACAGCTTGCTCGAAACTTACTCCGAATTTGAAGATTTAATCAGAACCCCAGGGAACACCTCAAAGTCTGCACAATCCAAGAAAGAGGCCTGGCAAAAAGTAGCAGACCAAATTAAATGTATAGTAGTGACCACGTTAGATGTTTTATCGCTTAGAAGCTAGGCCTATGTTTTTTTATTTCATACTTTGTTTATCATCTTTAATGTAATATAATGTGGTTTCAACAAATTTATGATTTAAATGACACCCTCACAAAAAAACGATAGGCTATCTCTCTAAACGTAGCTATAGGCTAGTAGCATATCGCGCTGTGCTTAAGGATCTATCTATCACGCAGTGAGCAATAATTCGGTTTCATGTTAAATTCTGCTAATTATTCTTGCACCTTCCGCAACAGGTTGTTGTCGTAAAAACAGACAAGACATGTCTGGGACAGACTTCCTGTATCACCTCTGCTTATATAGTCGCAATCAAATCTCGTTTACATCAAATAAGCCTGCTCCCGAGCAGGTTTAAGCTAAAGGACTTGTTGCTATGACAGCAAGTCCAGAATAAGCTTCGAAGAACCGAACATCCAAGAAAATGACAAATCGTCAACAATCAAATCCAGCTAACTGAGTTAGCGACGTAAGGAGAACAGGCCCCTGGCCTAAACCACTAAATAGCCTCTGATAAAGACACTCCACATAGAGAATGCAGCTTTATAATATATCAGTCCTCTTGATTGGGTGTAGTTATGGGTTTGGCTGCTCCAGTATAGCGTATATTTGGCAGTCCTAGACACTGGCACTAGAACAATAGTACTCCAAAACCACTATTTCAAAGCTGCATCCAGAACTGCTTACAGTGACTGGAGCGTGCTTCTGGAACACTGCACAGACAATAAAACAGAGTAAAACAGAATTTATTACTGAGGGAATCGGTGAAAACCAAGTCAGCAGAGACTCGGTGCTGCGAAATATCACAGGAACATCTTCAGCCTCTGAGAACAGCCGAGCCTCCGCACTGGTACACACCTCAGGCCGGCTACACGCTCACCCAGGAGCATGTTTACTCTTATATTGTCAATCATTGTTTATTTCAAATGTCAACACTGTAGGGTGACTGACGAGTCTCCTCCTTCCACCCGCTCTTCCATTTATCCTTCCATCCATCCACGCTTCCATTCATCCCTGCCTCCCTCCACCTTCTATCCATCCATCCACTTTATCCATCAATCCCTCCACTCACCCCTCCCTCCAGCCCCTTATCCTGTACTCCTTACACACCTCAGCAGACCTGGAATCAGCTCCACACTTGTTTAAGTAATTTTGTGGGTACCAAATGTCCTCACAAGTATAGTGAAATGTGAATAACTTGACCTTGTAGGGCCATTTTTCTGGGCCCCATACCTTGAATGCTTTTTACAGGAGGTTTTAGGCGTTTTAGAGTCCGGGTTTGAATGACATAAAGGGTTAAGGTTCAGGTTAGGGGTGAGGAGTCAGAGAACGCCGTTTTGAATGGAAGTGCACAGGGTTAGGGGCCTCACTAGGGCCACACTAGGATAGAAACACAAACTTGTGTGTACATGTGCTTCATTGTGTGTGTGTGTGATTGTGCGTTTGTGTGTGCACATCTGAGTGTGTGAATGTATGTGTGTGTCATAAATATAAAAATAATGATGTGTTTGTGTGTGTACTGTAGGTTTGACTGACATCTTCAGTACATGTCGCTTTTCTTATCTACTGTACCTGTAGGGTGCACTTATCCCAAACACTAGTGTGTGTGAGAGTTTGTGGCTATGTAAGCGAGTGTGTGTTAGTTCTTTTTAGCAAAAAAAGCAAATGCACGCCCCCGTGTGTGTGTACTGTAAGTATGACTGACAGCTCCAATACATGTCACTTTTCTACATCTACTTGTAGGGTGCACTTATCCCAAACACTAGTGCGTTTGTGTGTGTCTCTGTGTGTGTCTACAGTACGTGTGTATGTGTGTGTGTCTATATATGTGTGTGTGTCTGTGTGTGTATCTGTGTGTGTGTCTATGTGTGTGTGTCTATGTGTGTGTGTATCTATGTGTGTGTGTGTCTCTGTGTGTGTGTGTGTGTCTATGTGTGTGTGTATCTATGTACATGTGTGTGTATGTGTGCAGAGGAGGCTCAGGCCCACCACCACCGTGCAGCATAAACACGCTATCCTTCCCCTGGCGTACAGTACAGTACAGTACAGTGCAGTGCAGTACAGTGCAGTACAGTGCAGTACAGTACAGTACAGTGCAGTACAGTACAGTACAGTGCAGTGCAGTGCAGTGCAGTGCAGTACAGTACAGTGCAGTACAGTACAGTGCAGTGCAGTGCAGTACAGTGCAGTGCAGTGCAGTGCAGTGCAGTACAGTGCAGTACAGTACAGTGCAGTACAGTACAGTGCACTGCAGTACAGTGCAGTGCAGTACAGTGCAGTGCAGTACAGTGCAGTACAGTACAGTGCAGTACAGTACAGTACAGTACAGTACAGTACAGTGCAGTACAGTGCAGTGCAGTACAGTGCAGTGCAGTACAGTGCAGTACAGTACAGTACAGTACAGTGCAGTGCAGTGCAGTACAGTGCAGTACAGTGCAGTGCAGTGCAGTACAGTACAGTGCAGTACAGTACAGTGCAGTACAGTGCAGTACAGTACAGTACAGTACAGTGCAGTACAGTGCAGTGCAGTGCAGTACAGTGCAGTGCAGTGCAGTGCAGTGCAGTACAGTGCAGTGCAGTGCAGTGCAGTACAGTGCAGTGCAGTACAGTGCAGTACAGTGCAGTGCAGTGCAGTGCAGTGCAGTACAGTACAGTGCAGTGCAGTACAGTGCAGTGCAGTACAGTGCAGTACAGTGCAGTGTACAGTATGGAGGAGAGCTGCCCTCCTATTCACTTGATTACGTTATGTGCTTACCGAGTGCCTGTGTACTCCTGGCAATGAGGAATTCCAGTGAAACTCTGACCCAGCACTTTTACACTGCTAGTCTGAGCGCGTCGCTGACTGTGTTTACATGGAGCCTTAGGGTTCATGGTCACGTTAACTACCATGTAACTGCATGGGAACACATACGTCAACAGGAAACATTCTGATCCACACTGTGGAGGGGCGCCGTGTGCGAGGGCTGGTGAGATGGAATGATGAGAGAGAGAGAGAGAGAGAGACAGTAGGATAGAGAGAGAAAGACAAATAGAGTTAGACAGATATAGACATAGAGAAGAGACAGAGACACAGACAGACAGAGTTATAGAGGGTAAGAGAGAGAGAGAGAGTAGAAGGAGGATGTTAGGCGTAAACATGGGGATAGTACTTCCACTTTACCTTCCGGAACAGCCTCACGAAAAAGGAAAGTCTTGTTCCCAGGAAATTAAAACACAGCAACCAAAAAACGATAAATAAATAAATATATATATAAAATTGACAATGAAAAACATTCTTCCACCCAGAATTTCAAGGCCGCAGAACAAATGATAACGTACGCACTTATTAAAGTCTGGATCTGAGCCACACTGGAACAGCACATCTTAAATGAGCCTGTCATATTTTTAGCAATACATTTCACATTTCCCCTCCTTGGTGCTCAGTAACAGTCCCTTAAGTGCGTCCCAGCGCACTGATAAGGATGTCAGATACATCACCATGTCAACAGGCCTGATGCAGATTAACCACAGCAGGCTACATTTACAGCTAGGGGGCTTCTCAAACCATTAGGACCAGGGTGACCTTGGCCTCATTCTACCTCACACACACACACACACACACACATGCACACACACACACACAGATACTGTATGTACATACACACACACTCACATACAGTCACACTGATCATCAGCTATTGCATATGTTGTGTGCACTGTACAGGTTTATACAGAAGTGTGCGCATTTCATCATAAAACGCTTCTATAGATTATATGTATGTATTTATCTGATAAATACTGCATACACAGTAAGCGTATAATGGGATTTTGATTTGATTATTTCTCTCACATCTAGAACCTTGAGATATGAGTGATCCTCTATCTCATACAGAACAGGTTCTAGATATGAGCGATGCTCTAGTCTAGCTCGTACAGAACAGGTTCTAGATCTGAGCGATCCTCTATCTCATACAGAACAGGTTGTAGATATGAGCGATGCTCTAGTCTAGCTCGTACAGAACAGGTTCTAGATATGAGCGATGCTCTAGCTCGTAGAGAACAGGTTCTAGATATGAGCGACCCTCTATCTCGTACAGAACTGGTTCTAGATATGAGCGATGCTCTAGTCTAGCTCGTACAGAACAGGTTCTAGATATGAGCGAGCCTCTATCTCGTACAGAACTGGTTCTAGATATGAGCGACCCTCTATCTCGTACAGAACTGGTTCTACGTGCGGTGTGCAGCTCCATGTCTCATCCATCATATCCAGGTTTGCTGCCGTATCTGGATGGAGGCTTCAAACCCATCTACATGCAGGCCTCACTCTCTGCTTATCCCACATCCATCACTCCATCTGACAGCCTGCCTCCGGCCTCCTCTCACACCACAGAGGTGAGGGAAGACGGATGGACAAGCCCTCCCTCCCTCCCTCCCTCCCTCCCTCCCTCCCTCCCTCTCTCCCTCGTCCCCAGCAGTCAGTCTCTGGCGGTGGTGAGGAGTGGGGAGCTCTCTGTCCCAGGAGCAGTCTGAACGTGTTGGCATGGTTTCCAGGTGGGCTCCAGAGGTGACAGGGGGGAGATGGAGGCCTGTGTTTCTGCTGTGACAGCAGCTGCTGCACTGGAACACGGAGGAGAGTTCAGACCACTACAGGTAGGTCTGTGTTCAGGTTCCCAGTTCAGGTTCTGAGTTCAGGTTCTGTGTTCAGGTTCTGTGTTCAGGTTCTGTGTTCAGGTTCTGAGTTCTGAGTTCAGGTTCTGTGAGCAGGTTCCGAGTTCAGGTTCAGAATTTTAGGTTCTGTGGTTAAACACAAACTGTTTTCCAACAGACAAGTCTCTGTAATTATGCTTTGTAACAGTAATTACATGGAAAAGCCCCTCTCTTTCTTTCTCTCTCTGTCTGCATTTCCATGCAGACTTGTCCCCTGTCTGTCAGTCTGTCTGTCTGTCAGCCTTTCCGGGATGAAAGGGGCAGCGGCGAGGGGAGGGGCAGAGAGGAGAGGGATGGAGAGGGGCGGGGCAGGGCAGGGCGGGGGGGGAGGAATGGAGGAGCAGCGTGAGTCTCCTGGGGACACCAGGACTGTCTCTCTGAGGAGAATTGACAGTCCAAACACATCCAGGTGTCTGGAGACTCGAAGAGACTTCTAGGGGACTTCCACACCCTGCCGTGGCTCCGCTAATTAGCGGGCCTCCTAGCGAAGAGAAGAGGGCGAGTCAGACGGCGGGGATTGTGTTTGTCAGGATATTCTGGCGCATTCTCTCCCTGCTGCTGTGACAGCCTCCCTGGCTCAGCCAACCCAAACTTGGGTCTAATTAATTTGAAACTGCAATTTGCATAATTGAATCTATTCACGTAATCATAATGCATTTTACTCTCTGAAATAAACATCTGTCTGTGTGTGTGTGTGTGTGTGCATGAGAATGCATGTGTGTGTGCGTATGTGTGAGTGTGTGTGTGTTTGGTAGAGTCTTGCCAGGAGACTTACAGTGTATGTTGATCTAGCAATGTCTGCAGTGGCAGTTGGTATTATAATGGACTAACAACCAACTCTCTCAAATGGTACAGAACATGTTTTTGGTTCACACACAAAAGTTTTTGCCAGAGTTTTAAGTTTTCAGAGCCTGTCTGTGTGTGTGTTTGTGTGTGTGTGTGTTTGGTAGGATGGTGTAGATGCTCAGTCTCAGTCTCAGGCTTGGTGTCTGCTTGGTGTTCCACCTCACTGCTTTGTCATTAGACGATACACACACACACACGCACTCACACAACCTTGTCATCATCCTGCCGCTGCCCTACATACCCCCCCCCCCCCCCCGCCCTCCTCCGCGCCGCCCGTCCCTCCCTCCCTCCCCTTCTCCTCCTCCCCTCCACCATTCCTCTCTCCATCCTCTCATCTCCCCATCTGGATAAGAAACCCTTATGCATGCTAAGAGAATCTCTCCCCTCCCCTCCCTCTCTCTCTGTCTTTACTTGTCACTCCCTTTCTCTCTCCCTCTCTCCGGCCCGCTATTCCCTTCCTCTCTTTGTTGTGACTCCCCAATGTCTGGCGCTCTCTCTTTTTCTCTATTGCCACTCTCTCTCCCTCTCCCTGATGTCTCTCTCTCTCCCTCTCTCCCTGATGTCTCTCTCTCTCCCTCTCTCCCTGATGTCTCTCTCTCTCCCTCTCCCTCTCCCTACTCTTGTGTCGTCTCCTCTCCATGGAGGTCGCGGCAGACAGGAGAAGGTTGCCTTCATAGTGAGGACTGAGAGGATCCAACATGAGCTATCAGTCCTTTCTACAAGAAGCTTTTATAACGACGATTTAGCACCGCAACGATGTCTCTCTCGCTCGCTCGATCTCACACACACTCACAAACACACACTCACAGACATACACGCACACACTCACAGACACACACACCCTCACAGACACACGCACACGCACACTCACAGACACACACCCTCACAGACACACGCACACGCACACTCATGCCCCCTCACACACGCACACACTAACAGACTCACTTAAACTGCAAACTTTCTGACTTTTGCTGTCCCTAGTTCCCGAGTTTTTCTCCCAGCTTTGTGAAGAGAAAGCTGCTGAAAGCTGTTCATCCTCTATTCATCCCAGCAAGGCCTGGACCAGAACCCAGGTACAGTCCCTCCCTAACGAGACGATGCAAGCACATTTCACACAGCCTATTGATTCCCAGGCATTTAGGAGAAAACTTTAACACCAAAAGACAAAAGAGGATTAAAGCCTGTTTCATAAGCCTATTCGCTCTCTCCACACACATGCAATGTGTGTCTCTCTCTCTCTCCTCCTGCTCCTCTTTCGCTCTCTCTTTATTCCCTCCTCTCTCCATCTCTCTTCTCCCCTGCCGTCTCTCCATCTCTTTCTCTCTCTCCTTCCCTCCCTCCCTTCCCTCCCCCTCTCTCTAACTCTCCCCCTCTCCACAGTGCCAGAGTGATTAAATTCATTAAAACCTCTTCAAGTAATTGAGGCTCATCTATAGCAGTGCAAATATTCAATTAATACCGACAATTTAATAACTGTGATTCCTTCCATCTAGAGCACATAACCTTGACGCATGTCTCCTCCATTAATTAACAATTCTATTCAGAGGTCGTTCTTACTTCCTTTAACCGTGCATTAGTCTCCCACACAGAGAAGACCAGGAAGAGCCTCTCTCTAACCCCCTCCCCTCCCCTCCCTCCCTCCCTCCCTCCCTCCCTCCCTCCCTCCCTCCCTCCCTCCCTCCCTCCCTCCCTCCCTCCCTCCCTCCCTCCCTCCCTCCCCTCCCTCCCACAGCCTCACAAGTAGCTGTTAGTAGAAGGCTGTCTTTTCACCAGTGCTTCAGACAGGCTGCTTTGTGTGGTCGGAGAAGAATGAAGGAGTAGGAGGAGAGGTGGAGGAGAGCAGATGGGAGAAGGTGAAGGAAGGGGGAGCGGAGGAGTGGAGGAGAGGAGGAGGACGGGAGGGGGTGGAGAGGGTGGAGAGTGGCTCCTGAGTGGGGTGCGCATGGTGGATGTCCAAGGCTGCGTCTGCCAGGCATGAATCAGACCTGACAAGGTGAGACCACAGTCTTGTTCTCACACTGACACCCCGCACTGACTAAGATACAACAGAGACACAACAGAGGAGAGGAGGAGGAGGACAAGGAGAAGAGGTAAGGAGAGAGGGGCCGAGGAGGAGGAGGAGGAGGAGGAGGAGAGGAAACTTTCTATAAAGGAAACTTCCAAATATTTTGGGTTGAGTTAACAAGAAAATTCTTTATCTTTAATGCATGAGCTGATCTACAAAACACTGGAACACTCCGGAACACTGCCATCTGCATCTCGGAACGAAATGTAGAGTGCCATCAAATAAATATGATTTCCTTTTTAAAACGGTTCCAATTTTGCGTTAATCTCTCTCTCCCAACCTGTCTTTCCTTGTCTGTGACATCCCCGTGTTTGTGGACAGTTTGAAGAGTGTCTGTATGCACTCTGCCCCGCTAATCTAACACCCAGACCTCCACCATGACATTGTACTGTACCATCATAACCAGTGTTTCCCTAGGTTTACAGCTTTGGGGGGGGGGACAGGACGACACACACATGGTCTCCCGGCATTTAGAGACAGAAATGACATGCCGTTGTGTAAATAAGATAAATAACATTAGGCCATTTAGTTTGTTAATAAAAGAGCAAGCTATAGACCTGTTTTATAGGAAAGGTAACCTTAAATTACTTATATTGTGATCTGGCGCTATAAAAAAAAAAAGTTTTTTTACTTGACCTTCCAGGTGTGGGGGGGGGGGGGGGGGGGGGGGGGTGCCATTGGGGGGGCGGGGCGCCCCCCTAATATAATGGTAGGGGAAACACTGATAACCATGTACTGTACCATCATAACATTGTACTGTACCATCATAACCCTGCTCTGTACTATTAAACCCTGTACTGTATAGTGTAC
This sequence comes from Thaleichthys pacificus, assembly GCA_023658055.1. Lineage (NCBI taxonomy): Eukaryota > Metazoa > Chordata > Actinopteri > Osmeriformes > Osmeridae > Thaleichthys > Thaleichthys pacificus. The sequence continues at coordinate 6,815,981 of CM042856.1, forward strand.
TGTTCTGTATAGTGTACTGTTCTGTATAGTGTACTGTTCTGTATAGTGTACTGTTCTGTATAGTGTACCCACCCTGGCATGTGAGAATCTAGCAGCCCACTACCATCCATACCTCCATCTGGAAGTGTCCTCTCATTAGCTGCCATCAGATGGTGTATGTATGGAGGGTGTACAGTAGAACATGTCCTTCACGTCTACGTAAAGGACTGGTGATAAATATAGACACCACCCTCATTAGCGGAGATGTGGAAAAGTATTATCCGTGTAGCACCGTGGCTGGTAGCTGAGCTGTCATCACTCTGTACTGTGCCTGGTAGATACAGGCTGTTCCTTGACTCTGACCACCGAAACACTGTTAGCGCACACATCTTACTATGCACAGTACGCTTGATCTGGCTGTACTCTGTATTTGCACTATTCATATTTCGCTTTGGATGAAGTTCTCTGCAAAATGAATAAAGTAGTACAGCTTCCTGTTTGAGGCTGGAGTTTGCCTCCTTTAATGAGGACATTGTGAACATGTCGAATAAAGCACACAGCACTCGTTTCTGCCAGCAACATCGGTAATAGCAAAAGAGATTTAAAAAAATAGATTCCTGTTCCTGTTTTCTAATCCTACCTCAACAGCTTCTGAATATGGACTCTATATCTCCTCTCAGCTAATGTAAATTCAGTACCTGTTTGTTCTGTGTGAAAAGCGTTCAACTCTGACAAATCACCTGCTTTGAGCAACAATAGAGCAGCAGCCAGGCTCATGCATCAGGCCCGGAGTTGCCTCAGACCGAGGCACCCTGCCTCAGAGCACCTTCAGCTGCCTCGGAGGATGACAAAGAGGCAAGGGCTCAGAAGGCAGCCAGACCCAACTGATAAGACCACATCCCAGGTCCACCACCAAGCCAGGATGTCCAGCTTGGTGCCAATCGAAACCAAGCCCACCCACAGAGCAGACAATGGGAATCGTAGACGACGGTGAGGCGACCAATGGGAGCTGAGCTTACCTTGCGTCCGCCGGTGTTGAGTCTGAGCGGGGTGAGGAAGGGGTCGAAGATCATGTGACTGGTCTCGATGTTGACGGGAGACTGACGCTTCCCCACGGAGCACAGGTTCCAGGCTGAGTTCACCAGCCCCCAGAACGACGGCACTGGAACACACACGCACGCACACACACACACACACACACACTGGTTAGCATGTCCTTCAAGTACACACACACGCACTCACACGTGCACAATCATACACACAGAAACACTTGCATGCATGCACAGGAACACACACGCACACACACGCATGCACACACACTCACACACGCGCGCACACACACTCACACGTAAGACAAACCCGTTAGCGTGTGCACAGGAGTAAACAGAAAACCAAATCGTTAGCATGTGCTCTGAAGAGATAAGGCGTCCTACAGCAGAGGAGATAGTGGACATTGTGTTGGTGTGAATGGAGGTCACAGACCCAGTCCCTCTCCTCCTGTCGGCCCAGAACCAGCCCACCAGTCAGCAGGTCAGCCGGCCAGAGGCCCTCAGGCAACACAGGGGGAGGGAGGCTGGAGGACTGGCCAGGAAGACAGAGGGACTGTGCTGAGGGAGGCTGGGCCTGCCAGGGAGGTTTTTATGGAAGGCTTGGCTGGGGAAGACGGGAAATCACATGGTTTCTCATGGGAGGGGGGCGGGATGGCTTATCATACTCTCTCTGTACACACACACTCCCACTCAAACACACACACACTCACACACCAGACCTCGGGTGGCCACATGCGACACCTAACTCTGTTGCGTTCCATTTTCAAGATGTGACATCAGAGTCGCCATTCCCAGTCCCAGTCTACCCTCAGATAAGCATGCAAATATGCAGATGAGCACACACACAGCTGGGGGCGCGGGTGGGGGGGGACGGGACGAGAGTGAAAGGGAGACATAGATAGAGACAGCATGAGAGAAAGAGAGAGAGAGGGAGAGAGAGGGAGAGAGAGGGAGAGAGAGGGAGAGAGAGGGAGAGAGAGGGAGAGAGAGAGATAGTGTGAGTGTGTGTGTGTGTGTGTGGGAAGGATGGCAGAGTCAGTAGGTTCCTTCTAAGATTCCTGGAGTGTTGCAAAATCCCTTCATGGCTCTCCTGGAGGACCCGTCACCATGGCAGCACTGTCCATGGTAACGGAGCAGGTTTTGGGAGTGTTGCGTAACCAGAACAGCTGGGGGGGGGGGGGGGGGGGGGGGGGGGGGGCTGACTGCTCTGCTGAGAAGAGAGCTACTTTACACACACACACTCCAAATGACCAGATAATCTCCAGCAATTTCATCACTTCCTGTCCAGGGCATTTTCCGGTACTTTGACATCACTTAGCATAAACAGGGAAATGTGTGTGTGGGCGGGTCTTGCATTTGACATTTATTTTGTAGAATTACAGCTTAATATGACCCACTCTGCCGTTGTTCAAAAGTGCTTGAAGTAATAGAAGGGCCTGCTCCTCCCCCCACCACTATCCCCCATCCCCTACTCTCCCCCACCAACTCTCACAGTCCACATCACCCCCCCCCCCCCCCACCCACACACGCACACCCACTCTCCCCCATCCTCCCACACACGCACACACACCCACTCTCCCCCCCCCCCCCACCCACACCACGCACACCCACTCTCCCCCATCCTCCCACACACGCACACACACCCACTCTCCCCCATCCTCCCACACACACACACACACACCCACTCTCCCCCATCCTCCCACACACACACACACACCCACTCTCCCCCATCCTCCCACACCCACCCACACACACACTCTCCCCCATCCTCCCACACCCACACGCACACCCACTCTCCCCCATCCTCCCACACACGCACACACACCCACTCTCCCCCATCCTCCCACACCCACACACACACCCACTCTCCCCCATCCTCCCACACACACACACACACACTCTCCCCCATCCTCCCACACACACACACACACACACTCTCCCCCATCCTCCCACACCCACCCACACACACACTCTCCCCCATCCTCCCACACCCACACACACACCCACTCTCCCCCATCCTCCACACCCACACACACACCCACTCTCCCCCATCCTCCACCGTTGCATTATCACATCTAACTTCCAGCCCCTCATCTTGTTGTCAAGTGCTCATCGCTCCAACCAGCAGAGCTGCCGGGCGAGGGAGGAGACGACGCCAAAGCAACAGCTAGAAAATAACGAAAAATACATTAGAGAAGTGATGAGTCATGTCTGGTTAAAGGTACTACTGGGCTGGCCAGCGATATCTTTCATGAGTGCTCTGGCAGGAGAAGAAGGGAAGGAGAACGAGAGAAAGAGAGGGGGAGGAGAGTGAGAGAGAAAGAAAGTGAGAGAGAGCAAGACCGATGGAGAGGTAAAATGGCGCCCGCTCCTAAATCCTTCAGACAAACGACAGGAAATCCATAGGTGGAATGGGAATTGGACGTGCGCGGGGATCGATCGCTTAAATCCGGAGCCTTGTCGTAAACGTACACATAATTATTACCCCTGATAGATCCCAGAATACGCCTGGGGAGGCAGGGCATCAGTCACACACACACACACACACAGACACACACACACACACACCATGCACGGCAACAGTCACACACGGGGAAACAGTGAACCAGGCAATGTCTTAAACACCCCTATTAATAGGCCGAAATGGCAGGTCTCATACACACTCACACACACTTACACACACACCCCTCCAGCAGCACTATACATCACCCTGATGTGCTAGCACACATTATACACACACTTTCATTTCCTACTGACATGCTGTAAAAAGGGGACATGGATATATGGTGTGGCTTGCAGCACATACACAGCTGTCCTGGGGGGATGTGTGTGTGTGTGGAGGGGGTGGGTGTGGGGTGTAGAGTGTGGCAGGGAGCGGGCGGGTATGGGAATGGTGGGGTTAAGGGGTATGCTGGTTGGAGTGTGTGTGTGTGTCTGGATGCAGGTGAAGGGGGCGGTTTGGAGATCAGACCTGGACACAAACACCACACACACCTTCCATCCATGACCTCCTTTACCAGGTCCAGCTGCTAAGCCACAACACTAGAGACCTTCTGCTGCACACCCACACACACACATACACGCACACACTCACACACGCACACCCACGCACATTCACACACACATATCCAGACCCGCCACACACACTGACACACACCTAAAAACACTTACTCAAAGGCAAAAATCTTGGACGAACATCAACTGAATATAAAAGTGTGTCTTGCCATCCTCTCTAATGTGCTGATACGGAGGACTCCTTCATGGTCCTCCTCTTCCTCAGAGAGGAGGGGAGCTCTGGAAGAACCGCTTACGGAAGCACAAACGGAAAATAACATCATAATCAGAATAAATAAGGAGCCACATTAAAGGACTTGTCACAATGTGCAAGCTCTCAATTTCAAACTCATCATCACCTCAGAGAAGATGATTGAAATATTATTCCTGTGGAAACTGGTTTTGTTCCGAAAAGTCAAACAGAGATGGAACAGGGATGGAAATGACAAATACCATCCGGAGGGATTTAGAAATAATACAAATTAAAATCTGAGAAAAAGTGAATGTGTGTTCTACACCACCAGAATATTATCAGAACTACGCACTTCTAATCCTAGATTTTCTGCAGTACAAAACAGATTTTTTATCCAACTTTTGATAAATGGCGCCTGCTAAATGTATAACATTATAAAAATGTTACAACACAGCTACTGTGGGCTAGGCTATCAACAGGCTAGGCTAAGCTAACAGGCTAAGCTAACAGCTAGCCAGGGTTGTTAGCTTCACACAGGCTTTTTACCACACTTCATCAATAGCCTCTTTATCAAGGTGTAGCATTAGCGTAATGAGGCTAACACCAGGGCCGTTGACGCTGAACGAAGGGACTTTTAATCACTGGGGGAACACCATCTCAATAGGATGTAGCAGAGGCGCTAAGTACCTGTCAAGACCAACATGATGTGTGATGGTGTACGATGTGTGTGCGTGGGTGTGGGTGTGTTTGTGGGGGAGTGTGTGTGTGTGTATTTGCAGGGCAGAGTGTGTTGATTACCAGATGATGTCATACCAGTCAGATGCTAAAAAACATACAATTCAGGAGACTTGAGTCAGAAAACAGTAAACTGCACACTCACCTGTGAAACTAAAGAAATAATGTTTAAACTGAGACCGGTATTCCTGGGACCCTCGCTGCACCTGGGTCGACCACTCACGCATGAATGCGAGGCACACATAGCTAGTCTCAGTCAGGGTTGTTCATGGTGTGACTCGCTCTCACTCTTTCTTTCTTTCTCTTTCTGCATCCCTCTCTCTCTCTCTCGCTCTCCATCTTCCTTCTGGCTTGAACCCGGTTAGCCTTCTCCTGCAAGCTTCGTCTTGCTAGCTTACAGGTGCTAAACTAATCCTACTAGGCTGGTCCTGATAGCCTGTTTTGGCCAGTCTATTTCTGCTAGCCTGATCCTGTTAGCCTTCTCTTGCTAGCCTAGCATGACGGGCTCATTAGCTCATCAGCCAAGAGAACAATGAACATGTCCGTCAAGCTAACCCTTCCTGTCACCTTGTTAATGGCCGAGGATATACAAGCTGGCGGACAAAGAGAGCCCCTCCCGCCCACGCCGCCCCTCTCTGGGGCACTGATAACAAATGGAACACACCCGGTGGGAAACACACACAGATCCATCATGGAGGTGGAGATAGGAAGGGGAGGGGGAGACAGGAGAGGAGAAACAGGAGGGGACAGGTATCATCCTCGCCACCTCCGTTCTCCATCCTTATCATCCAGATAACCAACTGTTTCTCTGTCTCTGAAGCATGAAAGACAGACAGACAGACAGACAGACAGACAGACAGACAGGCAGGCAGGCAGGTAGGCAGGCAGGCAGAGAGACCGAGTGAGACCAGTCTGGAATAAAGAACAACATTAAAGCAGCTTAGCACTGCATAACTCAATTCATCTCCCTCTCCACTCTTCCCCTTCCTCTCTCTCCCTCTCTCTCTCTCCCTCCTTTCTCCCTCTGTGTCCCCCTCTTCCTCTAACCCATCTCTCTCCCTCTCTGTCTCCCCTCTCTACTATCCCCCTCTGCTCTCCCTCTCTGCTCTCCCCCTCCCATCTCCCCTCCTCTCTCCCCCTCCAGTACTCTCCAGAGTCCTAAAAGCAGGCAGAATTTCAAACAGATTTGTATCCCACAGTGAGGAGAGAGTGTTATGAGGGTTAATCTCTTGGCCAGCCCTGATAAGGAGCTCTAATAGAAATCATTGGGTTTTCTATTATGTGTCCACAGAAACAGCTTTCACGGTGTCCCACCATGTCTGTCTGGACTGCAGGAGTCTCTCTTGTAGAGTACGGTTCTGTCAAGGTTCTCTCTGGTACCATATGGTTCTTTCAGGGTTCTCTCATGGCATTCTGGGCCTAGCAGAGCCAGAAGAGTGTGTTTCCATATATTTCCTATATATTTCCTATATTTCCTGTATTCTGTGGCCTCTCCTACCTACTGGTAGGATAGGTGGATAGAGACACTAATCTGGTCACTCTCCTCGCAGCACAACCCAACCTGCAGAGCAGGAAATGCAAATCGGTTTCCACGAAACTCCGAGCGCGTTACCGAGGGGCTCTGTGGGCTGCGAGCCCAGCAGGAAGTTGGTTGTTATTCCACCGCACCCCGTCTCGCCTGCCGTCGGTTTGAGAGAGATTCAATAAGCGCCGTGTCAGCTGTCATGGGCCCGCGCCGCCGTGGTCTACATTACCATACAAACTAGAGCTGCTCACCGGGGGGGGGGGGGGGGGGGGAGGAGAGAGGGGGGAGAGAGAGAGGGACGGCGAGCGAGGGGAGAGAGAGAGAGAGGAGGAGGTCGAGGAGAGAGTGAGAGGAGAGAGTGAGAGGAGAGAGTGAGAGGAGAGGGGAGAAAGGAGCGGGTGAGAGGAGAGAAGAGAGAGGGGACAGCGCAGCAGCAGACACGTATGACTGGGTGTCACACTTTGGAGATGACACTCTCTGTTTCTGTGAAACTAAAGATCACTGCAGGAGGAGGTCATGACGAGTAGGTGCATAAGGAGTTGTGCAAGTGGAAACAATGCAGATGAGCAAAAAGCACAGACGCAAACGCAACCGCACGCACACACACACACACACACAACCACACACGCAGGAAAGGACTGGGGCAGAGCGGAGAGGAGATGAAAGTAAAAGGAAAGAAGAAGATGAAGAGAGACAAGAGAACAATGTAGAGGAGAGGAGAAGAGAAGTGGAGGGGAGGAGAGAGAGAGAGAAGAGGAGGGGAGGAGGAGAGAGAGAAGAGGAGATAGGAGAGAGAAGAGAGGAGATGATAAAAGAGAAGAGCGAGGAGAGGAGGGGAGAGAACAGGAGGAGAGAATCTAATCAGTTCAGAAGCAGTCAGATGTGGGCCGTGTTCCTGGCGGGGAGAGATGACAGATGTGCAGCCTGGACTTCTAAGTGCAGCCCTGCTGTCCCCACCCGGCTGAGGGCCAAACCAGGCACGCACACAGGGGGCGAAACAAACGCCTCTCCTCTGTCCTGTACAGGAGGCCAGTGCTTCACAGAGTTCTAAAAAGCTTTTTACTATTCAAACGCGGCTTCCCTCCCAGCATGGAGCTGCTACACAGGGAGGTGTGTGTGTGTGTGTGTGTGTGTGCGCGCGTGCACATTATTGGACAAGGTCGAAGGGATTCACAAGAAAATATCCTTTGTGAGGGAGTTGAGTAGAACCTCTGAAAGATCTCCTGAAGATCTACAACTGAAAGTCATTTACAGCTAGGAGTGCGTATGTGGGTTTTGACCTCTGTAGGCGCTGTGTGTGGGGTGTGTGTGTCGGTCTTACAGTAATCATGTGGATGATTGTATGTTACAAAATGGGAAATGTACTGGTGTGCAAGCTGTGAATCGAGGCTTGACTTGAGCTAAACTGCAGTGAGTGAGCATTTGTGTGTGTGAACATATGTGTTTGTGTGTGGTATGCCAGTGTGTGAGTGCATGCAAATCCACACGTGCGTGCGTGTGTGTGTGTGTATGTGTGCTTGTCTAAGCTGAGTGTACATCTGTTTTGTCACTCAGCCTGCAAGATGAAGCATGCGAGAGCAGAGTTGATGGAGGGATGCCGGAAGAGAAGAGTGAGTGAGGAAGAGAAAGAGAGAACATGAAGGGTGAGAGATAAATATGAGAGAAAAAGGGGAGAGTGAAAGAAGAGAGAGACAGGGAAAATAGAGAAGGAGTGAAGGAAGAGAAAGTGAGTGGAGAGGGAGAGAGTGAAGAGAATAAAGGAGGGAGAGAAAGAGAAAGTGGAGGAAGAGAGAACGACAGAGTGAAGCGAGAGAAAGAGAGAGTGTGAAGGATGAGGGATTAGGTGTGGCAGATTTGTAATTACTGAGAGCTGTTTCACCAGATTATCTGTGGTGTCGTGCGTCACCACTTTGTAAAAAGGACACACACACACACGCGGACACACACGCCTCAAACCTGCGTGCTAATTAGCATTTCTGCTAGCCTCCGGAATGTTCCATTGTCACTGTGCTACATTCAAACGGAATGGAATGGGTGAATGGATGAACGAATAAATGAATAGTTTGATCAACGGATGGATGAATGAATGAATGGATACATTAATACATTGATTAATGAATGGATGGATGGCTGAAAGGATGGATTGATGACTGAATGACTGAATGAGATATAGATACATTAATGGATGTATGGATGAATGGATGAATTCTATCGGAATCAATAGATGGATGAATACATTAATGGATGGATGGACAAATGAATAGATGGATGGGGCAAATTAATAGATTGATGGATGAATGAATGGATTAATAAAAGCTGAATCAAGAGATGAATACATAGACGAATGAGTGAATTAATGGATGGAAGGATGAATCCATTGATGACTGAATTGAGTGGATGATGAATCCTTTAAACAATACACTGTCTGTCTGATAGGTGATGTAAAAAGCAGTTAATATTCAAGGCTGCACACTTCATCTGAAGTTGTGTGTGTGTGAATAGTATAACGTGATAGTTTCCTGGAGTTGTGTGGAGCTTGCGGGGAGCCCTGGGGTGGTAGAAGGAGCGAGGCCAGGAGGGAAACTCTGAGATGTCTGCTTCACAGACACCATTACACATTCAAACACATCTCGCTACAGAATAAAGAAGACATTAACAAAGCTAGTGTGATAAAGCAGGCAAGGAGTCTGCGTTTTGGGATGAAAGTGCACGAGAACAAGATACAGAACAAAGAGCAAACGCCACACAGCCATTGATACGCAGATTTTCTATACATGTGTGAGGTTGTCTCTTGCTGTGGTCAAGAGGTCACGGAGCAGGCCTTGGACAAGACACATATAGATCAGGGAATGTGCTCTGGTCAACTTAGGTTAAGTGCAAGATGCAGAGAATAGTACAAGCAAGGATTGATGACCGCATCACCTGTGTGTTGTTTCTTCTGTGCATCAAGTTGTGGAATGTGTACCGTTTAAGGATATGTTTTGGTGGTTACTATATTTGTACAGTCCAGCCATATATAAAGGACTTCTGAGAGACATGTTTTCTCACTCATGCCAACCACGTCTGCCTGTCGTGGTGCGAGCATCTCGACCTAATAAACAAAGTCAAACTCTTTTCATTGTGGTGCTTTCCTTGGCCCATCCTCTGACAGAAAATCATCTAACAGCCATCGATAACACAACAGCGAATAAGACTTCACAACGAGGTCAGACACAGCTCAGCTTATACAGCCATCCTAATAAGTCAACACAAAACAGGTGCGTCTAATATTCCGGGGACACAGATCGGCGCTCAGACGCCGTGTGAACCGTGACAGCTAGTTTGACTCAGCCTCCTCTCTCCCCTACCTCCTCCTCCTCTCTCCCCTACCTCCTCCTCCTCTCTCCCCTACCTCCTCTCTCCCCTACCTCCTCCTCCTCTCTCCCCTACCTCCTCCTCCTCTCTCCCCTACCTCCTCCTCCTCTCTCCCTACCTCCTCCTCCTCACTCCCCTACCTCCTCCTCCTACCAGCGGACACACAGTAACCGTGTTGGTACAGGGAGTCTTGACCCGGCCTATAAGAGTCCAGCTGGGTGGGACACAGCATCTTGATAATCCCTGCTAATCCCTCTCCTGACAACTCATCTGCTGCCCATCACTGCACCACCGAAGGAGAACACCTAGAAATAAAATAGTGACACATCTCTCCTTGTATCCTTCCATCACTGAGGTGACACATCTCTCCTATCTCTGAGGTCACACCAGTCCCTTCTCGGGGTGGTGGAATGCGACCTCTTGACCTCCCCGAGGCACAGGCGGCTGGCTGCAGCCGCAGCAACATGGAGGAGCAGGGGAGGAGACGGGACTAACTGGAAATGAAACCGCGCCGAAACGAACGAAAGGACAACAAACGGATGAGCGGATGGCTGATGAGAGAGGGCGGGTCGCCTCGGCGGAGATGCATCACCTGCTATCAAACAAGAGAAACTCCATTAGCGAGCGCACACTTAATCAAATAAACCCCATATCTCACACTGATCTTGCTTGCCTCCCTCCCGCCTCTCTCTCTCTCTCTCTCTCTCTCTCTCTCTCTCTCCTCCCTTCTCCCTCGCTTTAATTGCCGTGAGAAGAATGAGAGACAGCAGCCAGGGAGCACAATGTGACCAGAGCGCTCTTTCTCTATAACACACAGCATATATATTTGAACACGTTCATGATATATAAATATCATGTCTTGATCTTTTTTCAGCTCTCCATCACCACAGCCACTGCATCTCTGCATGAAAATAATACGTGATATATTGTTATATATATATATATGGCAAAACCTCCGTGAGACAGGGAGATCAAGGTGACCCATAGGTGGGCCTGCGTCAGGGAGGATGAGATGAAGGAGACTCCCTGGACACGTCCTCCTCTCAGATCCCGGAGATCACAGATGACGTCTGGCGGACAGGACTGCGCTTGCCAGCCAGCGGTTAGGAAACTGAGACCAGCAGCGGTCCCATCAAACAGGTCCCCCCTCATCCTCTTGTCTTCCCACCGTCGTCGTAGCAGCAACGAAGGGGAGCAGAGCGGGAGCGAGAGACATCCGAGTTTCGTTGTCCCGTTTAGGAGGGGGGGGGGGGGGGGGGGGGGGACGTCTCCCCCAAAGGAATGAGAGGATGACAAGGCAGTCTCGTACCGAAACAGGAACAAGAACGCTTGGGCAGGAAATGACCTCAGAGACTTGCTCTTTAGAAATCCATCTCCGAGAAGAAGAACAGGAGTGCCGAGGAGCGTCCAGCTGCAGAGAAGAGATTTCCCATGATGCCTCTGTGATGGAGGGCTCGTGGAGGAGGCACGCCGTCCTCTCAGGACCCCAGGACCTGCTGGGCTTTCATCAGCCTCCGGGCGTCCGTCTGACTGCCGGAGAAATAATTACAGAGGCTCTGAAGAACCAGGAGGTGTTTCTCCTGTCCACCCCCCCCCCCCCCCATCCCCCCCTCCCCCCCTCCTCCTCCTCCTCCATCGCTCCCCCCCCACCCCCCCCCCCCCCACCCTGAGGCCTGATTTCTAAATCATTTGAAGTATGATATGAATGAAACCAGAGCGCTTGAAGCTCATGCATGAATAACAAATAAGGAAGAGACGTTTCATGTTCATATTTCACAGATTCTCTGCCCTTAAACGTGTGTCGGGGCATTCCATCCCGCACAGTCTCCACGAGGCTTATTAGATCCTATATTTTATTTGGTCTGATTGATTAAGAAATGTGAAACGAGTTTTACCTCGGATGATAATTTTTGGACTGTGCGACAGCTGATCTCTCACAGAGATTTTGGAAATCCGAACGCTTCGTCTTCGTGACTTGCCTTTCCCGGCGGACATCTTTACTTCTGTCTCTCTTCCCCTCCTCACCATCTCTTTCCTTCTCTCTCTACCTTCCTCTTCTCGTTTAATCATTCTTTTTCCTCTTTCGCCTTTTTCTCATCTTCTTTCTCCTCTCGGTCCCTCGTTCCTTCTCTCTCTCCGCCTCTCTTGTCCTCCAACCCCTCAGTTATCTCTCCATCTCTCTCTCCTTAGCAGACGCCCACTGGAGAGGAGCCGAGGTACTTTCAAAATGGACGCCCTGCTGAGAGCTGACACCCTTCTCGGGGAGAGGGAGGGAGGGAGAGAGAGGGAGGGAGAGACAGAGAGAGAGGGAGGGAGAGACAGAGAGAGAGGGAGGGAGAGACAGAGAGGGAGGGAGAGAGGGACAGAGATACAGAGAGGAGAAATGGAGGAAGAGTATGTTGAGAGGGAGAAAGAGGGAGAGTGGAAGAGAGAGAGGGCGGAGAAGGGAGAGGGAGAAGAGAGCGAGACGTAGAACGAGAGAGTTAGAGAGAAAGGGAACGAGAGGGGATGGTAGCAGAGTATAAGAAAGGCTGTGAGCGGTGAGTGGAGGATGGAAGGAGAGAGTTATTCCAGACATGTTCAGTGTGAGAGGAGAGCAGAAAGGGCCTGGCTACAGTAAATCACTGAGGGTCTGCAGAGGTATCCATGCACACAATATCTGTCATGCCTCTCCCTCGACATGAAAGCAGAAACTCACTACACCTCCTGGCTTCAATTTCAATATGCCGTCTTCGTGTCGGGGTAGTCGCCCCCCCCCCCCCCCCCCCCCACGCCCCGCACCCCCCCCCCCCCCCCAGACTGCTCCTGGTGTTCACACACACGAACGGTTAATAACGCAGATGGCTGGATGACTGATATTAACTTGTCTCAATGCTCAAGCATGCTTCTTTCAAGTGGAGCTGTGTCGATATGAGGTTCATTTACAGTTACTGCATGAACAGGTATTTACAGTCATGTTAAAGCACGACTACACGAATAACGATTTATCTGATAATATACTACATATCTATTTGCACTGAGTCTGGGTGAGGATGTCCTCTATAAGGACAGGGTGTGTAAAGGGTGTGTATATAGGATGCATAAAGGCTGTGTGTATATAGGGTGTGTGTATATACGGTGTGTGTGTATATGGGGGGTGTAAAGGGTGTGTGTATATAGGGTGTGTGTGTGTGTGTGTGTGGGTGTGTGTGCAGAAGCATCTCTCTTTGGCAGCAACTTTATGGCAAACAGGGCCAGATGTGGCCCTCTCTCTGGCTGTGAGGGAGGGGTGGAGGGATGGAGGGGTGGAGGGGTGGAGGGATGGATGGGTGGAGGGGTGGAGGGATGGATGGGTGGAGGGGTGGAGGGGTGGAGGGATGGAGGGGTGGAGGGATGGAGGACTGGAGGGGTGGAGGGGTGGAGGGATGGAGGGGTGGAAGGATGGAGGGGTAGAGGTGTACAGAACAGTGGCTATTACCACAGTGGCTGCCTGACCTGGAGCTGAACTATTAGAAGGGCCCGGGCTAAACTTAGCCCTACCCCCACCCCCTGTCTCAACATCTGTCACAACACCTCACCCTGACAGACACTGTAGGAGTGGGGAAAGAGGATGGGGAGAGGCACAGAGAGAGAGAGCGAGAGAGAGAGAGAGAGAGAGAGAGAGAGAGGGAGAGAGAGAGGGAGAGAAAGGATGGGAGAGACACACAGAGAGAGAGAGAGAGAGAGAGAGAGAGAGAGAGAGGAGAGAGAGAGAGAGAGAGAGGGAGAGAGAGGATGGGGAGAGACACAGAGAGAGAGAGAGAGAGAGAGAGAGAGTGTGTGTGAGAGAGAGAGAGAGAGAGAGTGTGTGAGAGAGAGAGAGTTGTGAGACGCAGCAGAAATTGAATCCGCTGTTGAACATCAAGCTAATTCACAGACTAAACCCATAAAAAGCGTCACTATTGCATGGATTTTGGAGACATTGTTTAGCCAGTTTAAATATGTGTTTTCTTCATCTGCCTCCGTCTCCTGCGGCAGCATCGTGCGAGGAGATTTCAAGGAGGCAATCAGCCTCACCTAAGCAGTAGTGATAGGATATCATTATCCACGGAGGCGCTGCGAAGACAGAGGGAGTTACAGTTTCCAATCAGAGACAATAATATGACAGACAGAGCGAGGGAGGGAGAGAGACATGTATAGAGAGGGAGGGCTTGAACGGAGCAGAGGGAGATACAGCTGAGAGGTTGTGCGTGATGGAGAGGCAGATAGAGTGAGGCAGATAGAGAGAGACAGAGAGAGACAGAGAGAGAGAGAGAGAGAGAGAGAGAGATGGACATTATTTGATCTTGTAATTTATCCATGTAGTTGTGAAGAGTGACTCAGCTCTCCCCTTCCACACAAACCCTCCACACACACACACCCTACACACACACACACCCTACACACACACACCCTACACACCACCTTCCACACAGCCTACACACCATGGGGGGAGGGGGGGGGGTCAGATTTACAAGATGAGCCGAGAGCTGAACAGAGTAGAAGAACAGAGGAAGGAGGAAGAGGAGGTGGAGGAGAGGAAAGAGGAAAACGAGAGGGAGGAGGAGGAGGATAGTCACAGAAAGCCATGCTGCTTCAGTAGTACTGCACACCTCCTACAGGACTAGTACAGATGAGGACAGTATCTGACCTCCTACAGGACTAGTACAGATGAGGACAGTATCTGACCTCCTACAGGACTAGTACAGATGAGGACAGTATCTGACCTCCTACAGGACTAGTACAGATGAGGACAGTATCTGACCTCCTACAGGACTAGTACAGATGAGGACAGTATCTGACCTCCTACAGGACTAGTACAGATGAGGACAGTATCTGACCTCCTACAGGACTAGTACAGATGAGGACAGTATCTGACCTCCTACAGGACTAGTACAGATGAGGACAGTATCTGACCTCCTACAGGACTAGTACAGATGAGGACAGTATCTGACCTCCTACAGGACTAGTACAGATGAGGACAGTATCTGACCTCCTACAGGACTAGTACAGATGAGGACAGTATCTGACCTCCTACAGGACTAGTACAGATGAGGACAGTATCTGACCTCCTACAGGACTAGTACAGATGAGGACAGTATCTGACCTCCTACAGGACTAGTACAGATGAGGACAGTATCTGACCTCCTACAGGACTAGTACAGATGAGGACAGTATCTGACCTCCTACAGGACTAGTACAGATGAGGACAGTATCTGACCTCCTACAGGACTAGTACAGATGAGGACAGTATCTGACCTCCTACAGGACTAGTACAGATGAGGACAGTATCTGACCTCCTACAGGACTAGTACAGATGAGGACAGTATCTGACCTCCTACAGGACTAGTACAGATGAGGACAGTATCTGACCTGAGATCAAGAGGTTGCAGGTTCGAAACTTTGTCGCTTGGGATTAACCTTCCTGTTCTACTACTGGGACCTGAGGAATGACATGTGATCTACTGTATTGTACTGTGTCAGGAAGAGGTTTAATCTGTGTAAATCAGGTGTGTCTGTTCCCTCTGATATAAGGGGTGCTGGCAAGTCATATCCAAAAAAACGGCCACCCAGAGATGGTCGTTGTTAACAGGTTATTGCTTAGCTATTAAAGATGTTTATTTGAAGTTTGGATCCCAGGGCTTTGAACCAATGCAGATTTCTTCATCATGTCAATGTTATAGAGTATGGGATGCTTGTAGATTAGGCTGCCGACTGAAGTGGATTGGAAGCTATGGAGTAAATCTCTCTGAATGATTAAAACGCTTGTGTGTTAATGTCCGTTCCTATAACGTACTGTACACCCTCACAGACAATGGCAGCACCGCACAACCCTGTTCCTAAACCCTCAATCCGCCCCCATGTCCTGGGGCAGAGCAAGGTCCAAACTACACCATGTAATACCTGGGATGAAAGGTCAAGGATTTCATTGAAATAATCCCAGCCTTTTTCATCAGCAAGCCCATTACATTTAAAATTGAATTCATTTAAGCAGATGTTTTCATCCAAAGTGATAGTAGATAAAAGATCCTGGATCAGAAGTTTATGGTTGTTACAGACATGTAGTATTTTTGCAGTATTTGGGTGGTAAGAGTCAAGAAAGGGTCTGTGGCTCAGTGCAAAGCAGTGGTGTCCAAACCAGCTAAACCAAGACTAAGTCATGATCAAGACTGTATCGAGCACCAGACAAGATGGAAAGTCTCTGTGGAAAGTCGCTAAATCACTAGATACGATTTCTGGTCATTAGGGAAGCCGTTCAGCCTTTGGAAGCCGTGACAGCCGTTCCAAGTTTCAAGTTAGAAAAAGCTCAATTATTGATTGAAGTTTTTGCATGTTATCGCAGTAAAAGTAAAAAGTAAACTTTTTTGATAAAGCACAGGAAATGTTGTGATTTTCCCTGTTGTGGTCCTGAAATATAACCCAGAGACTTGGACGGAGACCAAGAAAGAATGCGGTAGATTCCGAGACGATACCGAGACCATGACCGATCTGGAGTACTGCAACACTAGTGCAAAGTAACCACATCTCAACTACCTGGCACGATAGCACTGGCTCCAGCACCTCGAATACGGCTCATTTA
Organism: Thaleichthys pacificus; assembly: GCA_023658055.1. Lineage (NCBI taxonomy): Eukaryota > Metazoa > Chordata > Actinopteri > Osmeriformes > Osmeridae > Thaleichthys > Thaleichthys pacificus. Next base: position 6,832,447 of record CM042856.1, read on the forward strand.
GATGTACTGTATTACATTTAGACTCCATTACAAGTAAGTACAGCCCCAAGTGTGTCAATAAGGGTAATTCTAAACCATGTTGGCGCTCTGGTTCTGTTGCACCCTGGGTAATGTAGTGTATTAGCAGCTGGTGTGTGGAGTGGTGTTGAGAGGAGATTGCGTTTAGTGGAGAACCAGTTAATATGATGCATCTGGACCAACTCTGGTCCACCTCCAAAACACACAGCTGCTCCCCCTCCCCTCCTCCCTCCCTCCCTCCCTCCCTCCCTCCCTCCCTCCCTCCCTCCCTCCCTCCCTCCCTCCCTCCCTCCCTCCCTCCCTCCCTCCCTCCCTCCTCTCCTCCTCCCCCCTTACATCCCTCCTCTCTTCCTCCCCTCCCTCCTTCCCTCCCTCCCTCCTCTCCTCCTCCCACCTTACCTCCCTCCTCTCCTCCTCCCTACCTCTTCCATGCCTCCTCTCCCCTCCCTCCCTCCCTCCCTCCCTCCTTACCTCCCTCCCTCCCTCCTTACCTCCCTCCCTCCTCCTCCTCCTCCCTCCCTCCTTACCTCCCTCCTCTCCTCCTCCCTCCTTACCTCCCTCCTCTACTCCTTCTCCCTCCCTCCTCTCCTCCCTCTTCTCCTTCCTCCTCTCCTTCCTCCTAACCTTCCTTCATCCCTCTCATATCTGTATTCATCTTACTACAGAGACCAGAAGTAATAACACCAGAGAGAGAGAGAACTGGAGAAGAGAGAGAACAGATAGAGAGAGGGACACAGGAGGCCAGAGGAGGAGAGGAGAGCCTGCCAAGGTCGCCGATGTCTACGCTGTTTGTACATTTCTCTTTAACCCTGGTGTCAGGGGGCGGGGCTTCTTCCCCCACCTGGCCTGGCTTAATGTGTCATCTGAGTAAAACACTGAGGAGAGGGAAGGAGAAAGGGGAAAGAAGGGGAGGGGAGGGAAGGGGTGAGGAGAAAGGGGAAAGAAGGGGAGGGGTGAGGAGAAAGAGAAAGAGCAAAGGACAACAGGAAAGGAGAGGACAGGAGAGGTAGGAAGATGCCCCCCAGCCCTACCCCACAAGCCATGCACATGACGATTCATCATGTCCATACAGCCCCCTAACCAATACCACCCCCCTCCCCCCCAGGCCCCCACCCCCACCCCAGGCCCCCCAGGCCGCCACAACAAGCTGCTCCACACCACCTGTTCCCACCTGGGCCACCATTGTCTCACTGTGACGTTTGAATAGCTTCCTTTCAGCTGTACGACGATGTAGAACTGAGGGAATCAGCACCACGACAAGCCCCTGAGCTGTGGCTGCGGTGTCGTGGAGGGAGCGCGAGGAACACAACAAGCCTTTACACAAGCGAATCTCATCTACATGGCTCAACGCCCTGATTTGAATACAAATCAACAGCAACAAAAGCTGGCAGCGAACACCAGGATCCCGTTTCCATCACTCTATTGTAGAGCTAGCAGATCTGGGCCAAGGTGATGTGCTGCAGTGGGCTGTGTGGGAGGAGGGACACGCACACGCACACACACACACACACACCTGCGTATGTAGGTGTCAAGGTGATGTGCTGTAATTGGTAGGTGAAATGGTTCTACTGAACACGTCTGTGTGTGTGTGTGTGTGTGTGCTTACACGCACGTGTGCGAAGTGTGTGCGTGAGCTCCGGGGTTCGGCAATCTCTACAGGGCCGCCTGACCCGACCGTTCCTGGTCTAACAAAGCTCCAGACCTAAGCAATCGCACCCTGCTTCACGGGTTCTGTGATTAATGGGCTTATTTATCATAATCTTTGGCATTTGCCGGAGGAAGAGAGGGATCAATGCAGGGACCCAGTGTGATGGAGGAGTCTGCCTCCTCTAGGCTGATTACTGCTGTCTCCCGGCCCAACGAGGTCACTGCTGGCCCGCACCACATTGATTGGATGAGACACCTGCCATCTTCATCGCCCACAGGGGATCGTTCTAGAATTCCAACGGTTCTGGAGGCTCTGCTGGGGTTCTGATTATGCCTGCGGTGGGTTGAACGTATCCAGGTTGAGACGACCACGCCGTCACAACGCCAACGTTCGGTTTCATGGGACCGCCTGTGACTCGTCACCCAGAGCAACAGAACTCTAAACAAGCTGAAAGATCTCCTCTCTATCCGTCTTTGTCCATAAAATACACATTGCCACAGGGAAGGATTATTCAGCAGAGAAATGGGTTATGTGAGAATTTGGGAACACGACTAAAAAGCCAAGTAGATTAATTATGTTACAAAAGAAAAGAAAAACACTTCTTATTGCTTATCTTGAGGAAATATGTCTACAGAGCAGAGGATAGATGAGCTAGCATTCCAGTATCACAGGGTATAGAGGGGCTGGTATTACAGTATCACAGGGTATAGAGGGGCTGGTATTACAGTATCACAGGGTATAGAGGGGCTGGTATTACAGTATCACAGGGTATAGAGGGGCTGGTATTACAGTATCACAGGGTATAGAGGGGCTGGTATTACAGTATCACAGGGTATAGAGGGGCTGGTATTACAGTATCACAGGGTATAGAGGGGCTGGTGTTACAGTATCACAGGGTATAGAGGGGCTGGTGTTACAGTATCACAGGGTATAGAGGGGCTGGTGTTACAGTATCACAGGGTATAGAGGGGCTGGTATTACAGTATCACAGGGTATAGAGGGGCTGGTATTACAGTATCACAGGGTATAGAGGGGCTGGTATTACAGTATCACAGGGTATAGAGGGGCTGGTATTACAGTATCACAGGGTATAGAGGGGCTGGTATTACAGTATCACAGGGTATAGAGGGGCTGGTATTACAGTAATAGAGGGAATAGGCTAGAGGAGATTTACAGTAGATAGGGTATAGAGGACTATCACAGTATCACAGGGTATAGAGGGGCTGGTGTTACAGTATCACAGGGTATAGAGGGGCTGGTATAACAGTATCACAGGGTATAGAGGGGCTGGTGTTACAGTATCACAGGGTATAGAGGGGCTGGTATAACAGTATCACAGGGTATAGAGGGGCTGGTGTTACAGTATCACAGGGTATAGAGGGGCTGGTATTACAGTATCACAGGGTATAGAGGGGCTGGTGTTACAGTATCACAGGGTATAGAGGGGCTGGTGTTACAGTATCACAGGGTATAGAGGGGCTGGTGTTACAGTATCACAGGGTATAGAGGGGCTGGTGTTACAGTATCACAGGGTATAGAGGGGCTGGTGTTACAGTATCACAGGGTATAGAGGGGCTGGTGTTACAGTATCACAGGGTATAGAGGGGCTGGCATTAGAGTATCACAGAATATTAGTTGATCTGATGACAGGAAGAAGAGAACCAGGAGGGAAACATGCATAAACAACTATAACAGCTGTAGAGAGGGGAGCTACAAGGGCCAGCGGATAGCACACTTAAAGCTGCACAATTACTGCATGTTGGGTCTCTAATACCATATGGTGCACACACACACACACACGCGCACACACATGCTTACATACTTACAAACACACATGCTTACACAGGCTTACCTACTTACAAACACTGTCGCACACACACACACACACACACACACACACCACACACACACACACACACACACACACACACACACACACACACACACACACACACACACACACACACACACAGATGGTTCACAGAACCAGAGGATCTCCCTGCAGTGTTGATTTAATGAAGTATTTCCTGATACGATAACAAAAACAAAACACAGTACAGTGCGGGAGATCCGAAGGTTTTCTTGCTTATTAAAAAGAGAAAGACTCTCTAGAATGGAGGAACGTATTAGTGCTCATAGCGCACAACAAGAGCTCCAGATCTCTGTAGCGCACTATATGTCCCATAATACACGACTGCTGTACAGAGCTGGTGCAGCCTGTTACGATTGTGCCCTCAATAAAGACGGAGTTCCGGTCAGCAGTTTGTGGTGGACTGGAGAGAATACACAAGCTTGAAACTCTCATGGTTTTAACTGCTGTGTGGGCTGGAAGAGCATGTACGGTGCTCTACACAGACACACACGCGCACACACATGCACACGCACACACACACGCACACACACACAAAACCCTCCACAGGCACCACAGGCACTTAGACACGTCATTTTCCACCCACTAGCCTAGTGTGCGTGTGTGTGGGGGGTTTGTGTGTGTGTGTGAATCCCTCACCTGGACTCCTGAAGGCTCAGAGAAATCTAGAGATTCTCTGACACAAATACTCCCTCAGAAATCATACACAACATTCAACATTGCACACCGTATTATAATGCTGCACTGTTGTTGAGATTATTTCTGTAGCAATGCACTTACTACTGTGCCTGGTAGCTGAGATGTGGTTACTTTACACTGTGCCTGGTAGCTGATATGTGGTTACTTTACACTGTGCCTGGTAGCTGAGATGTGGTTACTTTACACTGTGCCTGGTAGCTGAGATGTGGTTACTTTACACTGTGCCTGGTAGCTGAGATGTGGTTACTTTACACTGTGCCTGGTAGCTGAGATGTGGTTACTTTACACTGTGCCTGGTAGCTGAGATGTGGTTACTTTACACTGTGCCTGGTAGCTGAGATGTGGTTACTTTATACACTGTGCCTGGTAGCTGAGCTGTATGCAGTACAGAAATATGCACGTTTCTGCTGTACTTGCACTATTTGTGCATTGCTTTGGATAACATATGTCTGCTAAATAAATACAAATTTAAAATTAATTGCATATTCATATTCACTTAATACTAATACATATTCTCACAATAAAGAGCCGGGGTATAACATATTTCCAATATTATACAATTTTACACAATTAGGATTAATCGTTAACTAGCTGTAATCAACTGTAATCCACTGTCCTGTCAGACCAGAGTAATGGACAGCAGAGACTTCTCTAACCCGGATCTCTCCATCTGCCTCAGTCTTGATCAATTAAATATTCATCAATCCTCTCCAGTCCACTGACACACACTGGGTAGAAAAGACACACACACACACTCACACAAACAGTCAAGCACACATTCACAGAAAGAAACCAAGACACGCATGCACGTATACACACACACACACACACACACATAAATCATGTTTGCCGGGCCATGTTGTGTTTGCAGCTCCAGGTCTATTAGTCCCACGGTCCAGCGCTCCTCTCCACAGCTCATAAAAACACCGGCAGAATTGACACCACGCAGGGCGTAAATACCTTCCCAGCTTTCCATCCTGACAGGCCTACACGCGCGCACACACACAGAGATGGGATGTGTGCGTCTGTGTGTTTTTGTGCATGGACGTGTGTTTACGCGTGTGTGTGCGGGCGTGTGCGTGTGTATATGCGTATGTGCCTGCATGCGTGACTGAGTGCATGTGTGTATAAACAGTAGATGGATGTGAGCAGGATAATAATGAAACTAATATTACTGAGGTTAACCTCTGACGCAGGTCTGTGTTTACACGCACACACACACATACACACGCACGCACACACAGCAGACGTTAGGCTCTTCTTAAGGAGGAACACACACAGTTGGATTACATGACGGACAGCGACTTCCAGTAACAAGCCCTAAGGACTTCCTTAAAATCCCGTCACTAGACTTTTCTTGTGGCCGATTTGAAGGAATGGGTTCTTGTTTTGAACTGATTGAATGAACCTCGGTGATCGATAGGAAGGTCAAACGGTGGTTCCCTTCTGTCACCAGTGCACACACAGCTCACCTCTGCTGCTTAGCAGGGAAAAGACTCATCTAAACGACCAACATGAGTTTTCATGTAATTCACTAATTTCCCTGGAGATCTGCTCAGAGATAGACTGATTGATTGATTCGGTCTAGTGTCACAATTACTGTGGTAATATCATCATCTCCCTTGTCTTGCTCTGGGATCGATTGGTCCAGTGCTTGTTATGCACGAGGAGGGCTTGGGGAAGGGTGGAGGAGAGAGTGAGGGAAGGAGAGAGAGATGGAAGGAAGGAAAGAAAGAGAGAAAGTGAATGAGGGATGATGACCAAGCTCAGAGTCAGAGTATGATGAAGTGTCAGAGCGCTAGATTTATCAGTGAGGAGGACTGTGTTAGCACCTTTGGCTTTACCTCTGGAAAGATATAATCCAACACCTCAGAATATCCAATATGCAAGATAAATACAGACCAAGATGGAGATGAGGAGGGTGTGTTTGTGTGTACAGTTTGTATGCGTGTGTGTGTGTGTTGGGGGGGGGGGGGGGGTTATAAACAGTCAAGGACAAGCCACGATGGATTTCTTGTTTTTTCTCTCTCTCTCTCTTGGAATGAAATGGATTTTTCTATTTGAGTGTCTCAGAAAGTTGATGTGAGAGCTCAACCAGGCAGAGACGGGGAAAGGTTAGCCCAGAGATCACTCCGGGTCATTGCATCTCTCTCACTCTCTCCTTCTCTCTCCATCTCCCCACCCCCCCCCATCTCTCCCTCCACCTTTCATTTTATGCAAGCTTTCAGAAATTGAATTGAACTCCCAGCATGCATCTCTGAAGCTCTAATCACTCCACTGCTGAGAGGAGGAATGTAAGAGAGGGAAGTGAAGAGAGATGGAGGAGACAGGGAGGAGCGAGAGGTAGAGGAGAGAAATGGAGGATAGTTATGTCATTATCGCCTCCCTCCGGGGGTATCCCACAGTGCTTTGCTCATGCTGGTTCGTCTCCTCGTCCTTCCCCAGATTTCAGCATCAATGGGGGGTCGTCACCCCCCCTCCCATCCCGACATCATCCTCATCCTCATTACCGTGGCGATGTTGTAGGGATCGTGCAGAACGTTCTAGGGCCCTGGTTAACAACTGCACCCACCCCCATGGCGATATTAAATATACAAGATGTACGAACACTGGGATCCCTCTGACAGCCAAAGGAAGGGTGAGGGGAGAGGAGGGGGAGGAGGAGGGCGGGGAAGAGGAGGGGGAGGAGAGAGAGAGACGAGAAGGGGGATAGGGAAGGGGAGGATGAAGAGAGAGAGAAGGGGAAAAGGGGGATAGGCAAGAGGGGCCGGAGGAGGAGTGCGAGCAGGGTAGAGGCGCGTGCGTCTGCGGGGGGGGGGGGGGGGGGGACGCTGACAGAGTGAGTTTGCATTTCTACAGATGAAGAAGAGTCATTCATCTACTCTGACTGTGGAGTTAACTGCTGTGGAGGAGCAAGGGGTGCTCCTCCACAGCAGGTTCCTTCCTCACCCTCCTCTTCCTCTCCACTCTCCCAGCTGCGACCAATTCTAAACACACACGCATCTTAAGACAAGCATGTTTTCAACGCCAAGCTCCTCCCTGGAGACTGTTTACCTGGTGCAGGTTCAACCTGCTCATCCAGGAAGCATCTGAAACCCAAATCCTACCCAAACCATCTATATTACGATCTACCTCTTTGGATCCAGTTTGTTCTACTTCGCTAAACAAAATATTGCCAGGGAGAGGAGGACGAGGGGGGAGGAGGGACTAGGAGGGGGACAAGGGGAAGGGGGGAGTAAAGGTAAAACAATAGCACAATATCCAGGAGTCAGTGAACCAACATGCCTCTTCAGCTTTATTGTATATATTTCCTCAGGGAGCGTGTGAAAACTCCCTTCAGCTGTACTGTATACATTTCCTCAGTAATGTGTGAAAACTCCCTTCAGCTTTACTGTAAACATTTCCTCAGGGAACGTGTGAAAACTCCCTTCAGCTCTACTATAAACATTTCCTCAGGAAGCGTGTGAAAACTCCCTTCAGCTGTACTGTATACATTTCCTCAGGGAGCGTGTGAAAACTCCCTTCAGCTGTACTGTATACATTTCCTCAGGGAGCGTGTGAAAACTCCCATCCTGGCAATTTTGTGGAGAGGCAAAGTTCCCCTCGGAGTCTCCCTCCCAGTATCCTGTTGTCTGTTGAACACACAATCCCAGTCCATCCAATCAAATCAGCCTGTTCAGAATTTAAACTTCAATCACGGTTGCATAACTGAAGTTAGGGATATGAGACGTATTTATATACAAAAGCTGTTTTGGCTTCACATTTAAACCCTAATCTCAAATCCTGGTTTGACAGTGAATTGACCAAAGCCACTGGTAAACAAGCAGAGGCAACAACAGCAGAGGAAACAGTGAGGAGGATGTGACAAGCACAGACAGTGAGTGTTTGTTTGTTTAATCCTCTTCCTCCTGCCACCGCTGGTTACATAACACATTAATCGTTGTCATTTGTTCAACTAACTACTTCCCTTGTTTGTGGAATATTCCATTGTATATTATATTCATTCAAAGGTGACAGTTTATGTTGTGAAAACTAGCTTCTGTCATGAATGATTCAAATATAGCAGTTTTCCACCCAATCACAGATGTTACAGGACTTTTCTCTAGCCAACGATAAAATGTATCTCCGACAGCAGCATCACAATGCGTACTGTTACTAGGTAAAAATTAGCCAGCCACTAATACGATATTAAGGCTTGTAATTAAATAGAGGGAACGATATATATGTAAGGGATAATGCCCGACAAGGTGTACATTATCACCTGATAATGGACGATGCGGAGGCGTGGACCGTCCGACGCGCAGAGGAGGACAGTTGCTTCCACGGAGTCCATTATCAGGTGAAAATGTACACCTCGTCGGGAATTATCCCGCTTATACCATGGTCACTTGCCAATTCTTTTTTTTTACAAACATTAATTCATGTTTTTATGCGTTTTGCATTAGAAATCTAACGTTTTTCAACATTAGCCAACTCTGATATTTCTAGTACGCTCAGCTCATAGAACCAACACCGGCTATCCTTTGGCTGAGCTATTAGCCCGAAAGCTAACGTTAAGATAGTAAGATTCAAAGGCAATAACATTGTGTACGGTTGATAAACAGTAAATATAATTTTACAGTATGTTTGACAAGAAGACTAGCTAGCTAACCAGCCATGTCACTGTCCCAAAATCAATATCAAGATTTTCAACAAAGTAGCCTATTGGCCATAGTCTTGGCTACTGTCGCCGGCCACAGCCTGTAGTGAGTTGAATAGCAAATGGATGTGAGATGATTGCGTCAAAATTGACATAATCTCCAAAAAGTAAATATAATTTGACACTATGTTTAACATCAAGACTAGCCATCTATCCAGCTATGTCATTGTCCACAAGTCAAGATTTTCACAAACAAAATAATTGGCCATGTGTAGCCAGGACTGTGTCGTGTCGGGCGGCGGCTGCAGGCTGGCTGAAGGTAGATGGACTAGTGAGGTGAATAGCAGCCTGGCTGAAGGGAGATTGACTAGTGAGGTGAATAGCAGCCTGGCTGAAGGTAGATGGACTAGTGAGGTGAATAGCAGCCTGGCTGAAGGGAGATTGACTAGTGAGATGAATAGCAGCCTGGCTGAAGGGAGATTGACTAGTGAGGTGAATAGCAGCCTGGCTGAAGGTAGATGGACTAGTGAGGTGAATAGCAGCCTGGCTGAAGGTATATTGACTAGTGAGGTGAATAGCAGCCTGGCTGAAGGGAGATTGACTAGTGAGGTGAATAGCAGCCTGGCTGAAGGTATATTGACTAGTGAGGTGAATAGCAGCCTGGCTGAAGGGAGATTGACTAGTGAGATGAATAGCAGCCTGGCTGAAGGGAGATTGACTAGTGAGGTGAATAGCAGCCTGGCTGAAGGTAGATGGACTAGTGAGGTCAATAGCAGCCTGGCTGAAGGTATATTGACTAGTGAGGTGAATAGCAGCCTGGCTGAAGGTAGATGGACTAGTGAGGTGAATAGCAGCCTGGCTGAAGGTAGATGGACTAGTGAGGTGAATAGCAGCCTGGCTGAAGGTATATTGACTAGCGAGGTGAATAGCGAATGGGATGTGAGATGAGCGGTTGTGACAGAGTAAATTAAGAGTGTTTATCAATTTGTATATTCTCCAAATAAGTTAAAAGAAATGTTGAAGTCACTCGTTGAAAAAATATTTTAGCTTGTTAAAGTGTTTCAATAAATTGTAGGAGGCTTTGACTGCATCCCTGTTGCTATGGTTACTTATTTACGTAAATACAGGCTCATACTATGTAGCCAGAGCAATAATTTAGAACGGTGAACAGAAAGTTTTGCTGAAACTACTTAGTAGGTGTCCATATATCACCTGATAATGGACACCTCTGCAGCGGCAGCCAATCAGAATCGAGTATTCACCCAGACCATGGTACAAGAGATATATATATGCACAACGATTCGTAACAAAAAAAGCAGGTGATGATTCTCAGCTGTGGCAGAGTTTCTTATTTAATGTAAGAACCTTGTGCTATGATTTGTTTGGCAAATGGAGTTGGGCTCCATATTGAATAATAATAAGTGTGAGATATGAATCTGAGTCAGGGTGGTGCTTACTGTCTCAGACCTCCACACGGCGACCGCCGCCAAGCAAATCCATCACACGAAGGGAGAGAGAGAAAGAATGAGAGAGATGAAGAGGGAGAGAGACGGAGAGGGAGAAGAATGAGGGAATTTATTTTGGTGTCATTTTTATTTATTTAATTCTGGGGCGAATCAAAGATTTTTGTCGTGCCAATAAAGCAACAATGAACTTGGGAAATTGAACTGAAATTGAGAGTCAGCGCGAGAGAGATAGAGGGTGAGCGAGAGAGAGACTGAGGGAAAGAGAAAGAGAGTGAGGGATACAGACAATGGGAGAGGTAAAGGCAAAGAGGAGGGAGAGGGAGAGAGATGGAGAGAGAGGGAAAGGCAGAGGGAGATAGTGACAGAGATAGAGAGAAAGAGAGAGAGAGAGGAGAGGGGGAGAGAGGTGAGGATGAATCACAGCTAGGTGAAGCTAGTGATGGAGGAGGGAAGACATGCTGACAGTCTTGATGGAGCATATGTTCAATGATCTACATTCTGTATTAAGCAGCGGTAGATCTGCTCAAAGTTCTCTCTCTCTGTCTGTCTCTCTTGCCCTTTCTCTCTCGTTCTCTTTGCCTATCCCCCTATATCCCTAGCCCCCCCCCCCTCTCTCTCTGTGTCTTGTTCTCTTTACCTATCCCCATTACACACTCTCTCTGTCACCCCCCGTCTCTCTCTCCATCCTCCCCTCTTTATCTCCACCTCCTTCGTTTCTCTCTCTCTCTCCCCTCCCCCCCCCTTTCCACCCTCTACTCTCCTCCCCCCGCCCTCTCTAATCTGTGTGCCTCTTCTCCGGCTGCTATTGGGTGATTGACAGGTGACCAGGGATTCACACCATCCGTGGAATGGAGGGATTTGGAGAGGTGAGAAGACGGTGTGTGCTCATCTTTGGAGGGTGACTGTGAACGACGTGTCACGTTCACAGCCTGGTGGTGCCCTCTGCTCTCCTCCTCTGCTCTCCTCCTCTCCTCTCCTCGTCTCTCCTCATCCCCCTCTCCTCCTCGGTCCTCCTCCCCTTCTTCTCCTCCTCCTCTCCTCGTCTCCCCTCTCCTCCTCTGTCCTCCTCCCCTTCTTCTCCTCCTCCTCCTCTCCTCATCTCATCTCTCCTCCTCCCCCTCTCCTCCTCTCCCCCTCCTCTCCTCCTCTGTCCTTCTCATCCTCTCCTCTCCTCTCCCTGCTGTCAGTCAGTAGAGGGTAAATAGGAGAGGTTCGGAGGGCCATCCTTTCTGAACCACATCCATCACACAACCCCTTAATACTCACGGCTGTCATTGAGATCACTGCACTCTGTACAAGTGTGTGTGTCTGTGTGTCTGTGTGTGTGTGAGAGAGAGAGAGAGAGAGAGAGAGAGAGAGAGAGAGGAGAGAGAGAGAGAGAGAGAGAGAGAGAGAGAGAGAGTGAAAGAGAGAGGGGGGGGAGTGTGTGGGACAGTATGTGTGCGTGTGAGAGTGTGTGTCAGAATGCTTGGGTATTTGTGTGGGTGAGAGACAGATAGTTTGTGTGTGTGTGAGAGAGTGTGTGTAGCAGTGTGCATGTGTGTGTTTCATGTGCATGTCCTAGCTGTCTCCGAGTCAGTTCAAGAGACCAAGCTGGTCGCTGTGACGACAGAGAGGTGCTGACATCACATCACACTGAAGCAGTTACGGGTGGAAGATGTCAACCTTCTGTTTGCACACACACACACACACACACACACACACACACACACGCACACACACACACACACGCCTGCTCAGGAGAGACATGTCAGCCTTCTGACTACTAGCCAGTCAGTGTGATCCAGGACACACACAGACAGATATACACACAAACACACACACACACAAACGGAAAAAAGTCTGAGAGATACATACTGGGTATGATGACACATTACCTTTGTACTTCTCTTTATTTCTCTCTCTTGTCTCTCTTCCTGTCTCTTTCTCTCGTCCAATACTTTTTAAAGGATCTGATTAGATAACAATAACAATCCACACATTTCTATATTGAGCGCATCTTTAATGAGTGCATCACTAATACCCCCCCCCCTTCCACACTTACCAACCTACACAATCGCATACATACACATACACACAGACACACACACACACACACCCACACACACAGAAGGACCAGTCTTGAGGAACAGTAAACCAGAAACAAGCTGGCAAAGTACTATTGGAGATCCATTTTCCTCCAATAAAGTACTGGGCACAAATCAGACATAGCCCCTCCCCCTGCCCCCCCCCCCCCCCTCCTTTAATTGGGTTTCGATCAGGAACCGCCACCCCCGTCCACAGGGAACTTCCTGTCTGCCTCGCGCCACGCCCCGCCGCCGTGCGGCAAGCCAACCAACAGCCAATTAGCATCCTCCATTGATTGGGGAGGGCTTAGCTGCAGTATTAGCTGCTAAGCCTGAGGAGAGGTCTCGCGACGTTGAGTTTTGGACACTGGGAGGGCAGCCGGCAAACCTGGAGCTGCTAATTGGCCTGGTATTATACCCCTGTATCAACAGCCGCTTGTAGGGAGAAAAAAAAAACAATTTGTTAATCAATTTCCTGTCAGCGTTCTAGGAGGAAAACATTGGCAGAGGAGCCATGATGGTTGGGGAACAAAGGAGGATTATGAAGGCTGGGTGACGAGAGGCTTTTTGTGAACTGTTGTGACAGTTGTGATTGTGTCGGGTATGAACCGACAATTATTTGTAAATAAATGATGAGTCATTTCAGTGTCACAGCGACACAATAGGATCTAGGTGACTTAAATCAAGAGTTTATTTGTGGTGGTAGTTCAGTTAAGTTCAGTTCAGGCTTTTGTTCCAAGTGAAAATAAACATGAGTATACTTACAAAGTATAAGTACTTCAAGTTCTCAATAAGGGAATAAACAACATCAGTCAATTTCAAGCACATTTCCAATAGTTTGGAAAAGTTATGTGTGATGAAAATGTAGAAAGCTCTAATTTAATATATTGAAATTTGATATAAGTGTACTCAGTGGATCTGAATCAGCCGATCTGAAGCAGTCTGTCTGAAGCAGTCTATCTGAAGCAGCGCAGCCTATCTGATGCAGTCTGTCTGAAACAGCCGATCTGAAGCAGTCTGTCTGAAGCAGCCTATCTGAAGCAGTCTGTCTGAAGCAGTCTGTCTGAAGCAGCCTATCTGAAGCAGTCTGTCTGAAGCAGTCTGTCTGAAGCAGTCTGTCTGAAGCAGTCTATCTGAAGCAGCCTATCTGAAGCAGTGTATCTGAATCAGTCTATATGAAGCAGTCAATCTGAATCAGCCCCACTGTGGATCAGCCTATCAGTTACAGGAACTACCTCTTGCCAGTGGAATATTTTCCAAATTGATGATTTCATCAATTTCCCACGTTCCCCAATTGTGATTTTTCATGCGTAGCTCTGATGTCTGGCTGGATGGAAGTCATTTCCCTGCATCCCCTACAACATCCTCCTCACCCCCCTGAATCATTTAGAAGATATACGCCTTCAACATGGCTGCCTCTCTCTCTTTCAACTCTGTCTCCATTCCCTCTCTTTTCTCCCCCCCTCTCTCTCTCTCTCTCTCTCTCTCTCTCTCTCTCTCTCTCTCTCTCTCTCTCTCTCTCGCTCTCTCTCTCTTTAACTCTCCTCAAATTCCCTCTCTCCCTATCCATCTCTATCTCTATCATACCTGGTCTCTGTTTGAGCTACTGTGTACACTGGGGGGGCGGATGACGGGGATAGGGGGGGTGGGAGGAAGCAGGGAGGAGGGGAAGGGAGGGAGGGAGGGGGGGTAGAGTGGCCCCCCCCCGTGGAAGGAGGGTGGAGGGATGGATTAGAGAAGGGGGGGTGGAAGGAGGGTTGGAGGGATGGAATAGAGAGGGGGGTGGAAGGAGGGTTGGAGGGATGGATAGAGAGGGGGTGGAAGGAGGGTTGGAGGGATGGATAGAGAGGGGGGTGGAAAGGGAGGGTTGAGAGGGATGGAAGGAGGCAGGGGGGTGGAAGGAGGCAGGAGGAGTTGAGAGAAGAGTGGAGGGATAGAGGGAGAGGGGTGGAAGGAGGCAGGGAGGGGGGGGAGAGTGGAGATACTTATACACTAACTGACCTTTGCTAAATGTTAAGGCTTAATTGGAACAACTCGGAAAGGCCCCTTAGGGTTGCGAAAGGTCAGTTATTGAGACATAAGCTAGGAGAGGAGATGATGTTAGCATGGTAGCGAACGAGAGGAAGCCATGAAGACACAGCTACCAAGTCCTGCTTACTTCCTACTCTGCACTCTACCAACAGGCTACTGGGCAGGAGTTGTGAAACCACTGTGTGGTTCCCTCAACTTTTGAGGACGTATTACCGACTTCAAAAATACAACCGCGGCCATTTTGAAAAATGTCAAAGTCAAACGCATTGAACTGCAGTGCAGAGTCAGTGAAAACATGCGGGCATTACTCTGTGTCATTCCTGCACAAATTGTTTTTTTTAATGAATGTGCATCAACTCCCTTGCAGCATCAGCCTCTCTGCTCCCCCAGGTTCTGAGCGCCCACAAAGTAGGTTAGCTTCATCTAGTCCATTACACCTCGTATGAAGAGTGATGTCTGGTCTCTCGCCCAAAATTTTACGTTTCATTTCGGTTCATTCATGGTGGCTGAAGTCCCATTATAGTGCGAGTCTGCGGGGTTGCGTGCACGTGTGTTTGGGGGGGGGGGGGGGGGGTTCGTCGGTGTGCTCTCACACACACCCACACACATGCAGACACACGCAGACACACGCAAACACACGCAAATCCACGCACATACAGACACACTGTTCCACCTTTCTTGCACACGCGCTGCTCAGTTAATAACGTCTGACTGATGGCGCTTGACACACACGCACACACACCTAGAAGCCTCATCAAAAATGCTTGAGCTCGGTTGAGAGAGAGAGAGAGAGAGAGAGGAGAGAGGAGGAGGAGAAGAGGGAGAGAAGAGAGAGAGAGAGAGCGGGAGCAGGGGAGAGAAAGCGAGAGAGGGAAATACAAGCCAGGGAATAAAGGAACGAGGCTGACAGGGAAATGAAAGCCAGAAAGAACCTTGTGCACCTGTCAATCAATCAGCAACAAAAACAACATCAGCTATGCAGAAAGGGCAAAGAAAGAAGTATTGTCACAAATGCGACAACAAAAATATATAAGAATACATCGCCCACGGCAAGGTGGTATCGCCACTGAGTGGAAAACATCACGGCTGCTCCTGCAGCGCGCAGTGGGAAGCAGGGGGGCGGAGCCGCACGGCCTTGTGGTTACCGGAGACTCTTACCTGGAACAAAGCTGCCTTGGACAACCTCCTTGTAGGCCCACCACCCCTCGTGGATTTTAGGGGGGTTCGGCTGCGCTGTGGGACACAGAAGAAGAGAGGGGAACGTCAAACATGTTGTTCTGAATCTCACACACAAACGCAGCGTGGCGGCCTTGTTAAGTACTGGTTAGGGGAGGTAGGTGTGGCCCGGTGGTAGAACAGATTTAGAGATCGCAGGTTCAAATCCCCCCCGTGTACGTAGGTTTGGATGAAAACGTGTTTTCGTGTGAAAATGTGCGAAATGAATCTGTGACATTCACGGCGTGTTGTGTTAGGTTATGTTTATATTATGATCTGATGGATCTGGCGTGTGTCTGGCGTGTGTCTGGCGTGTGTCTGGTGTGTGTCTGGTGTGTGAACTGCAGATGGAAGCTGTGAACAGGGGAGGAGGGCTGTCATGGAGTCATGGAGGTGAAGAGGAGTGGGTGGAATCCCAGATACAGAGGCTGGGTATAGGCTGGATAGAGGCTGAGTAGTGTAATGGAGGAGATGCTGTGGAGGCTGGGTAGAGGCTAGGTAGTATCATAGAGGAGATGCTGTAGAGGCTGGGTAGAGGCTGGGTAGTGTCACAGAGGAGATGCTGTGGAGGCTGGGTAGAGGCTAGGTAGTATCATAGAGGAGATGCTGTAGAGGCTGGGTAGAGGCTGGGTAGTGTCATAGAGGAGATGCTGTAGAGGCTGGATAGAGGCTGGGTTGAGACTGGGTAGTGTAATGGGTGAGATGCTACACAGAGGCCAGTCTCAGATATATTGCTTTTCACACCTCCAATTCCTGCTCTGTTCATCTGGCGCAACACCAGAACAAAGTTTAATCACGGGGGTGGAAGGCTTCCGCCCCCTGCCTCTTTTTAATGGAAGACGGCATGTTCCAAACGGCGTGTCTGGCCCCAGGGGGGGAAGTGTCCTAACCGCCACAGAGAGCTTCCCTCTGTATTTATCCAAAGCGACAAGCAGGGGGGATTTGAACCTGGGACCTCGTGAGTCTGCAGTCACATGCTCACTGAGCTGTACCTGTCCTCACCCTCAAAGATGTCCAGGCTGGACATGAGGGGCAGAAGGTTTCATTTTTTCCCCCTGTCGAGCCGATTGACTGGACAATCAACAATGTGGACTGGTCACAGAATAACATTTCGTTCCCCAGAGGCCCAGGGGGTGGAGGGGTGAACTAGGAACAGGCATTTAGCTCAGCAGAAACGGATGTGAGCAATCCCCTTTGTCAAGCCCTTTCTCAGAGAGATGGATTGCTTTTTCCACTTTTAATGTCAAATGAAGTGGAAGTAGCCAGTGCTGGAGACCTGACAGGTTCAACATCCTCCCCCAGCCCTCACACCCCCTCCACCCCCACTGCACCCCCTCTTCACCTCTTCCATCCCCACTCCACCCCCTCTCCACCCCCACTGCACCCCCCTCTTCACCTCCTCCATCCCCACTCCACCCCCTCTCCACCCCGTCTCCACCTCCTCCACCTCCTCCACCCCCTCTCCACCCCCTCTCCACCTCCTCCACCCCGTCTCCACCTCCTCCACCTCCTCTCCACCTCCTCCAACCCCTCTCCACTTCCTCCACCCCCTCTCCACCTCCTCCACCTCCTCCACCCTCCTCCACCCCCTCTCCACCACCTCCTCCACCTCCTCCACCCCCTCTCCACCTCCTCCACCCCCTCTCCACCTCCTCCACCTCCTCCACCCCCTCTCCACCTCCACCTCGTCCACCCCCTCTCCACCTCCTCCACCTCCTCCTCCACCTCCTCTTTATCTGCCTCGGGAGTGTCCCGCCACACAGACACATTCCAGTGAGGCTGAGGACACGGCTGCTGCTCTTAGGCACGTTTCTCTGAACACGCTCTGTGGAAAATGCAAGGAGGGCCATTCACAACCACAGCACTCAAGCCCAGGCATCTATCGGGCTGAAGGCTGCGTGGTCGTACTGCATGGGCGTTCCAACACTGTCTTATCAGCAAGGCTGAAAGGGGTCAAGCGACACTGGCAGCTCTGTAAAGACTTCTGACTCAGCGGCAGTAATTGGAGACGTAATGTTATGAGTCCCTGGGAACTTTCCATAAGACTGGGTGTGAGGACAGAGAGAGAGATGGAGTGTGTGCCTGTCTGTGAGGGAGTGAGTGTGTGTGTGGGTGTGTGAGTGTGTGTGTGTAAGCATATGCTTGTAAGTATGCATGTGTTTGTGTGTGCATGTGTGTGTGTGTTTGTGTGTGTGTGTGTGACCCTTGGGATCCTGTGTTGTAATATAAAGTGGCTTTAGAGAAGCTGGAGGATATGATCCCTTTACAAGCTGCTGCCGTGAGGGAAGACACAGAAACATCCTCTCATCATCCCCCCTCACCTCTCTCTATCTCTCTATTGTTCAATCCCTCTCTTCCTCTCCATCCCTTTCTTTCTCTCTATCCCTCTCTGTTTCTCTCTTTCCCTGTTTCTCTCTATCCTGTTTCTCTCTATCCCTCTTTTCTCGCTGTCCCCCCCTCTCTATCTTTACCTCTTTCTCTCAATCATTCTTCTCTCCATCCCTCCATTTCAGCCCATCTCTCTCTCTCTAATTGTCTGTCTCTGTGTGTAGCTCCACATGCCTCTTATTCTAATTGTAACTGAGAAGACTAATCATAATAATATTCAGAGTATTTCTGTGTTCAGTGTCATTTAGTCAAGGTTCATTATTCCAGTCTGATGCCTCCCAATGAGAAGCTTCATGATGCCAGCAGACGCTCTGATTGGCTGCGTGTCCCTTGGCAGCAGAGGCTGTGATTGGCTGCATGTCCCTTGACAGCAGGGGCTGTGATTGGCTGCTGTATTTCCCCTGTCAGAAGAGTATTTGATTGGTTGCGTGTCCCCTGGCACACAGGAAGTTGCAGCCTCAAATTGAGACTTCCTGCTCCTTATCAGCAGAGGTGGAGGTGTGTGTGTGTGTGTATCTTTGGGTGAGTGTGTGTGTATGCGTCTGTGTGTAGTGTGTGTATGTGTCCGTGTGTGTGTGTGTGTCCGTGCATTTGCACAAAATAACTGTGTGTGTGTCAGGGTGTGTGCAAGGATTTGTGTGTGTGTGTGTGTGTGTGTGTAAAAGTTTAGTTGAATTCACCACTATGCTTGGCCGTGGCCCCGAAACACACTTACTGGCATCAGCAAAAAGGAAAAGCCTCCAATCTATAAAGGGAAACGCAGACGAAGACACGGAGAGAGGAGGAGGAGGGGGGAGGGAGGGAGGAGGGGGGATAAAGGAATGGGGGTAGGGAGGGGGATAAAGGAATGGGGAGAGGAGAGAGGGGTGGAGGGAAGAGGAGGGGATGGATGGATGGAGGGAGTGAGGAGAGAGGGAGGATAAAGGAATGGGGGGGAGATAGAGGGAGGGAGGGAGGGAGGGTGGAGCGGTTGGAAGTAGGATGGGGGAAAAGGAGGGAGGGGGTGGAGAGATGAGCAGTAAAATGATAGATGGTTGTTAGTTTCCCTTGCTCCATGCTGATTCGAGACAACATCAATTAAGATATCGTCAAAACAGGGAGGGCCGCGGTGCTACTGGTGGATATGCTGAGTGTGAATACACACCCTTCATACTGATGTATATCTGCAGAGGAGAAGGGAGGGGGGTGAAGGAGTGGAGGAGGAAGGGATGAAGGAGTGGAGGAATGAAGGAGAGGATGGAGGAATGGAGGAGAGGATGGAGGAATGAAGGAGAGGATGGAGGAATGGAGGAGAGGATGGAGGAATGGAGGAGAGGATGGAGGAATGGAGGAGAGGATGGAGGAATGGAGGAGTGGAGCAGGAAAGGGGGGGAGGGCATCGGTCTAGCGATTCCCTCTTTGGTCCTTCCTCTCCGGACAGGTAGTCCCTTCCCCACCTCTGGACAGCAGAATTTGTCCAGGGACTGAGACACCCAGGTACTGCTCTAGGTGCTCAGGGGAGGAGGGGAGGATGACAGAGGGGGAGAGGAGGAGAGGAGAAAGTGGAAAGAATGAGAGGAGGAAGAGAGGAGGGGAGGAAGCTAGAGGGGGAGAGGAGAGGAGGAGAGAATGAGAGGAGGAGGAGGAGTGGAGGAGAGAAGGACATGTTTCGAGCAGATGGAGGCTGTCTCGTCCCCCTCCTCAGATCCCTGGTGACGTCCAGCCCCAAACCTGCTCAAGCCTCCAGAAACTCAGACACACTCGGTAAATAAACACTTCATTTTCATGTCATTGACAGACCTCCTCCATTTGTATTCCTCAGCTTGCCAGGGCTATCCAGCAACCCATCCATGAAGAGAAAGGGGGGGGGGAGAGAGAGAGAGAGAAACAGTGAGAGAGATGAAGAGAGACAGAGAGAGAGAGAGAGGGTGAGGGGAGAGACCCTGAGAGAAAGAATGAGAGAGACAGAGAGAGAGCAGGGAGAGATGGCAATGAAGAGACCCTGAAAGAATGTGAGAGAGAGAGAGAGAGAGAGAGAGAGAGAGAGAGAGAGATAGAGAGAGAATGAAGAGAGACCCTGAGAGAGAGACACAGGGTCCAGACAGAGACAGTGGCTGCATGTGTCTGTATAAAGGACGTTTGACCTTGCCAGCAGCTGTGCTTACTGACTTATGAGATCATTATCTCTGGCAGTCATACTGTTGGTGGCTCCCTTTAATGACACACACTGTATGTTGGTGTGTGTCTGTGTGTTTGAAGTGGAGAGTGTGGATGTACGTGTGTTTGAAGTGTGGAGTGTGTGTGTGTGTGTGTGCGTGTGGGTGTGTGTGCAGCATGTGTTTGGCCTGTGTATCAGAGACACAGCCCCTATAGACACACTCAATCAAGCTGGAGTCTCTGATATTGGTTTCCTATCTAGAGCGCAAGGACTATATGATGTTAGACCCTCACTACTCCACTCTGTCTAACACAGCGGGGTTCAGAGACAGGCAGACAGGCAGACAGGTAGACAGGTAGACGTATCTCTCTCTCTCTCCCTCTCTCTCTCTCTCCCTCTCTCTCTCTCTCTCTCTGTCCTTCTGTCTCTCGTTCCATCTCTCAATCCCAATATATGTCAAGTCCCTATGATGGATAGGATGTTTCCCTCCACACCTCTCTCTCTCTTTCTTTCCCCATCTCTCTCTGATTACGTTTTGTTTTTAGAACTGGTAGAAGAAAAACAGTACGTAATTATTTGGCCACGCTCAGAAGGTGCGATCTAAAAGAGAAGAACATTGAAGAGATTAGAAGAGGGGCAGAGAGACCGATCCATAATTGAGGCAGCACCTATTGTTTTCCCCTGCAGTGACAGCTCAGTGTAGAGACAGCATGACTGCTCTCAGCCCGGGAACAAAACGCTGTGTCTCCAGTCTCTCCATATGAAACACCCTGTCTCCAGTCGTTTAAAAACAACTGTCACGGACCCCCTCTCCCCTGCTCCGCAATGCCCCCCCCCCCCCCCCTCCACCCCCCCCCCCCCCCCCCTCCTCCATCAACCCCCAAACCCCACACGCCTCAATGACCCCTTCCAGCCCAGCTGCTGTTGATCAGAGAGGGAACTCTGGGCCAAACGACTGCATTTCCCTTAGACCATAGTTTAGATCAGGTGACTTACAGTTCCTGGCACACACACACACACACTCTCTGTGGGCACACACACTCATATTAATCCGGTTTCATTGCTGATGTGTAAAACCCAGGGCCACTATGTGGCCCCCGGAGAGCCCACGGCTCCAGCACACTGTGGTGTTTGCGGTTGTTAGTGTTAGAGTCCCAAGCACACACACACAAACACATACTTACTGTAAGCCATCTTTGAGTAATTATCTGTGGCTGTGTAATTCCTACCAAAGCCTTGAGAGAGAAGCATGCTCACTCGCACACACTCCAGGGCTTTCCAACACCTTCTTGTAATGGTGGCTGGACATACGCCATCGTGCAGCCTATATTATTACTGTACCTATGTGCCTGGTAGCTGAGTCCTAAATACTGCTAGAACTATACACTTTTGATATTCAAAGTTCTTCTGGGCTGTGCACACTTACTATTGGCACGCCACTGTAGACGTGTCAGATGAATGAAGAAACGTTTTAAAACGTGTGCAGACACTCCATGGATCTGGGAGGAGGAATGACACAGCGACATAGAACACAGACCGGCTAAGTACTGACTCTACCGACCCTCCGCACACACTCTCTCTCTCTCTCTCTCTCTCTCTCTCTCTCTCTCTGTGTCTCTGTGTCTCTGTGTCTCTCTCTCTCTCTCTCTGTGTCTCTGTCTCTCTCTCTCTCTCTGTGTCTCTGTGTCTCTGTGTCTCTGTGTCTCTGTCTCTCTCTCTCTCTCTCTCTCTCTCTCTCTCTCTCTCTCTCAGTGTCCCTGTTATAGGACACATGTGTAGGGGATTAAGAGATTAAGTGTGGATATTTTGCCTCCCTGTCAGGGTCTGCGTGCATCTGGACTCAGACATCAGGTTAAAACTGAGAGGAGAGGAGGAGAGGGGGAGCGGGGAGAGAAGTGGAAAGGGGGGAGCGGAGGGGAGGAAAGGAGAGGGGGAGCGGGGGGAGAGAAGTGGAAAGGGGGGAGGGGAGGAGAGGGGGAGAGGAGGAGAGGGGGAGAGGAGAGGAGTGGAGAGATCACTGTGTGATGCTGTTACTCACAGCTCAGTGAGGAGGCTGGTGGTAGCCTGAGCAGAGAGAAGGCAGCAGTGGCGTGGTGTGTCGCGCGTGTGTGTGTGTGTGTGAGAGAGAGAGAGAGAGAGAGAGAGAGAGAGAGAGAGAGAGAGAGAGAGAGAGAGAGAGAGAGAGAGAGAGAGAGAGAGAGAGAGAGAGAGAGAGAGAGGAACCCAGTGTGATAAATAAGCAGTAAGCAGAGTCATTACTGCAGGAAGATAACTACACAGTGGGCAGGGCATCAGGGACAAAGGCAACATTAAGCCATCTCTTACCGCCTTCATAAAGACTAAACAACTTCTACCAAGACCCAAAAATGAAAAGCTGTTAATTAATCAAACGAGTATTCCATTTACCTCTCACTAAGGTATTCAGTTTAGTCCAGGGAGAGAGAGGGAGAAAGAAAGCGGGGAGAGAGGGGGAGAGAGAGGGAGGGAGAGGGAGTGTGTGATACAGTGTGGAAGAGAGAGGCAGAGAAAGAGCGCAGGAGGTTGAGAAAGAGAGAGAGAGAGAGAGAGAGAGAGAGAGAGAGAGAGAGAGAGAGGAGAGAGAGAGAGAGAGAGAGAGAGAGGGAGAAATAGAGAGGCAGAGAGAGAGAGCGCATGAGGGAAAGGAACATTATGAGGGAGCGTGAGAAAGGAGGAGGCTGGGGAGAGAAAGAGGAAAAGGGTGGAAGGAAGGAGAGAGAGAGGAGAGAGACAGAGAGAAAGGCCTTCCACAGTCGTCCAGTGAGTCTCAGTCCTACCAAGAAAACATTCTTGATGTTTTCAACCTCCATGATCTCCACGTAGCACAGAAGCTCAACCTGCCGGAACAACCTGGAAACAGGAAGTAGGACCAGGTCACTTCCTGTGTCCCTTCTTCTCTGGTTATAAAAAGGGGCTTGCGCATTGGCTCCCCCTCTTCACGTTGTCATGTTGAGGGGGATCAGTGAAAAGGCCGTTGACGTGGTCCTAACAAACGCCAGACTGTTTGCACACGTTGTCTCGCTGAGCCAAGAGTTGATATGCCATCATCACTGTTGGCTATTTGTCTCATTCCGAAGCCTGGCAATTATGAGGCGCAGGGTCACTAACGCTCTGACGTTTTTATAATTTACTCTCTCTTCAAAGAACAATGTGCCTTGATGCAGGGGGAGCTCTGGGATAACCAGTAATTATATTGTGCAGCATGTGATTATTTACAGGAATTAGATGAAGACCAAGCAAGGCCATAATCTGGAGGATAATACTGTAACATTAAAATGTCATCTCTTCGCTCCATAGGACATTCTTAAAGATATACATATAATGTTTAGGTAGGTGATGGGTTTGCATGTGTGGCATTATGTGTGTGTGCCCTACGTGTGTGCGAGACAGCGTGTTTGTGTGTGTTCATAAACAACATGGCCTAGTGTGTGTGTGAGAGAGTGTGTGTGTGTGTGTGTCAGTGTAGTAGTGTGTGCGTGTGTGTGTGTCAGTGTAGTAGTGTGTGGGTGTGTATGTGTAAGTGTAGGAGAGAGTGTGTGTGTGTGTGTGTGTGGGGGGGGGGGGGGTGTAGGAGCGTGTCTGTAAATGTTTGCGTGGTCGTACATACTTGCAGATACGAGGAAAACGATTTCAACCATTCTTGGTGACGGCGTTTCTGCTGAGGACGTAGTTAGACGAGGCTTAAGTGGACGGAAAAAGCGGGCAGCACACAGGCAAACAGATGGAGAATAGAAAGCCAAATTGTTTACCTGGCACTTCTAAAATCCTTCCCACAATGGGCCTTTCAGCACATTCAGACTAGGGAGCCTGGGGATGGGTGGCCACAGCTGAACAGCCTTCTGTGATAAGGGATAAACTGGACTAGCAGTACAACTGGGCCACACTTTACATTAAGGTTAAATTATCTACCATGTAATTACATATACCCATACCTATAGGGACAGCGTTGTAGTTTAGAAGATAATACAACTGTAAAAGGATTTTATGATGGTGGACAAGCTGTTTCTTCTCTCCTGTAGCAACAAAGGATTATTACTAGCTGTAATAGGAACTGCATTTACATTTATGGTTTACTTAAATGATTGCACAAGTGAAACTTGGCATGGGGGGTGTGTCAGGTGGCTGAGCGGTTAGGGAATCGGGCTAGTAATCAGAAGGTTACTGGTTCGATTCCTGGCTGTGCCAAAATGACGTGTCCTTGGGCAAGGCGCTTCACCCTACTTGCCTGGGGGGGGGGGGGGATGTCCCTGTACTTACTGTAAGTCGCTCTGGATAAGAGTGTCTGCTAAATGACACCCCCTCCCACCATTCTGCACCTTCTAGCACTTTAGTAATAACCTAATACTTGTTTTTTTTAAAGCAGTTCCTATGTACCTACAATGTTTTTACTATTTGTTTATCTACGTAGATACATGCTAATAGTAGCAGCATGGTAGTTAATGTAACCTTGATGTAAAGTGTTTCCTAACACTGCATTTCAGGTGTCAGATGTTTTTTCGGCTTTTGGGTCATCTGTTAGATCAAGTGATAATACATATTACATTATAATCCAAAATAAAATGTTTAGCATTTTCATTTATTAGTGTTAACTCTTTTTTTCTTGTGTGATTAGGTTTCAGTTAAGATATCATCTTCATTTATGTTGAGCTAGGGACTCTTGGTAAAGATCTCCCAAGCTCTAGAAAAGACAAATATATTCAGAAAACATCCACAAACGTTGAGTTTTCTGGTTGTATTAGACAGTGACCCAATCCAGACTTTAATGGACCTTTGGCTATTTAACTGTGAAGATACACCAATACTTTGATCTGTAGCTGATAGATAAGCCTGCTCTCAAGGGCTATGCAAAACCATCCGATTTCATAAGACATTTGGTATTTCTGTCTGCAGATACAGTATCTTTTTAGCCTGACGTTGTCATACTCATAATTCTAGTCAGAATATGAGTCTGATACCGCTCCGCTCCGCTGGGCTGTGAGTATGGGGCGTGTTTCAACCGAACCCGGACAAAAAAGGCCTCTTCGCTCAATTGGATAGACCTACAACCAATCAGAGCAACGTTGTATGTTTTTTGTTGAAAACGAATTCAACCCAAGCGCTCTTTGGTGATGTGGTTGATTACGTTACTGTTGATCATATGTCCTTCGTCGTATAAAGCCCGTCCTGACAATTTGATTGGTCCGAACAGCTCTTGTTCGGACATAGTTTTTCCCCAACCGAGCGATCCCAGACCCAACTTCCCGACCAAAATTTGTTGTGGGCGGGGCTAAATTGGGCTGGCAGCCAGGCTAGTATCTTTTGGTCTTTATCATAAAATTGGACGTGACAACGTACCTACAAATATCGAGTTAATTTGAGCCCGTGATGTCCCACGAGTATCACACATTGTCGTCATGGCAATACACAGTCGGAAGTAACGGATTAAAACGAACTGGAACTCACGGATTAAAGTTACATAAACGGCGGGGGCACGCGTCAAGGATGTCATACTTGCTCCGCATTCGATTAAGGGTTGGAGTTCCATCGACAATGACTAAACAGTTTATTGAACTTATGTATCCTATGTCATCTAAAACTGGCTCTGTAGAGCCTCTACAGTATAGGAATGTTCCTGGGGGGTAACGTGTGAGGCGGGAGGAGGGTTGGATGGCTGGTAGTGGCGTCGTCTTCAGTAACTACTAGTCGTTATCTCCGCCCTGAGGGAGGGAGGTGCGGGCTCTGAAGGTTGAAGAGACTGACGTGCGTAAACCGACAGTTGTGCGTAAAGCATACGCTCATACAGGCGGAGATGCGCAAGGGAGGGAGAGGGTGGTTTTGCGCACAGCCAAGTCATAAATATGCCTCCCCCCATCGTCAACACCAACGACCGGGAACCCGCCCCTCAGGTACAGGATTCGCGCCTCCACTGGCACGCGAGTACCGGGCTGGCATAAGAATCCTAGCGTTAATAGAAAAGAAACACTGGCTGTTGGACTGACAGCCAAGGACATGAGGGTGAAAAAAAACATTTATTCCAAAACGTTAATGTCTCCATTAAGAGTGAATATATGGGCGTAGATAGATGAGCGTAGATAGATTATAAAGTTTAATAGGCCATAAAAACACTGGTAAAGATTCGCATGCCTCTCTCTCCACAGGGGTATAAGAGAGACGCATGAAGACACATCGCCGCAGAGCATTGCCACGAAGTGCGCTCACTGATGCGCGCGGTTAGTCAATCTGACTAGAACTCCGGATTGATTCGATACTTTCACTTGGAATCTTTCCAGTATATGGAGCAATATCAAAGCTCCACATTATATATCTCGCCTCACTCGACTATTTAATCAAAATAACACGTCACATATACTGCAGTTTAACACCGTGCTTGTAGACTTGTTCAATGTTGCGCTACAGCAAGTGAAAAGCCTCGTATTTCACCCACCCCTCTGCTCGACGTGACCGTGCCTTTTCACGCAGGTGCCACGATGACACCTTGCAGTAAATACAACCCTAGGTCACGTCTTATTTAATTTCCCACTAGTTTTTGTTTGTTTGTTTTTTTGCAACATGCAGTCCAGGTTAGGGGAATAATATAATAAAAAATAAATACATAAAAAACAAATACATTGCTCTTTTTAAGACATAAATCAGAAATGTGGGACATTATATCTATGGATGTGACTCGCTCTCATGATAATCATATATTTCCTTCAGGATTGAGTTTTTCTCGTGGCATACAATTCTCGAATTCTATCAACATCTTAAATAGGCTACCTGTATAGCTGCTGATAGGATTTTGACTTGGGAAAATGTATCCCTTTAAAATGCATTTTCACATCACAAACCGTCCAGCGTCCCACAACATCTGCGGGGGGCTAAGGGAGAGGCGACTTTTCTCATCCCAGAGATACCGTACTTCAGACGGCTTCAATAGTTAAAAATGACACACTAAGATTCAAGCGACAGTTAAAATCCGTGTAACTTTGTTGTACAAAACCGCGAGTATATTGCGTCAATCACTAAGTGAACGCACCTGCCGTTACAACCCCACTATGTACGGACTTAGGATAGAAAAACAGAAATGAACACATTTCACGAAAACTTACCTGATATGCAGACAATAAAGTTGGCTTGAAGAATGATAAATATTTCCCAAATTATATCCATCGTCTATCCTCATTCCAGGTGCATTACGCTCGAAAAGAACGGTGTTGTATCAATTGCAGATCTCCAGTCGTCCCAGTCTATATCCCGCTGTACACCTTCCGCGAGGTGTTTGCCACACAAGACACATAGCAGGTTTATCGCGAAGAAATGACGCCGCACTTTCCCATAAAGCTACAATTCCAGCGAGAAGGGAACACTCCAAGTTAATAAACAGGTATGTAATTTCCCGAATCAGTCAGTGGGTTTTCTCCGTAGCATTCCACCGTGTCCCAGGAGCATCCATGAACGTAGCCTACTCCACTCTCGTCGGTTTTACTTCAGATAACTGGCATCGGTTATCCCGCATAAACCCGCCCCATAGTCGAGCTCGTGATCCAGGTCCTATAAACACAAAGTTATATGGTAAATGACAACGGAAGGTAGGCTTTAACTTGAAACCCAGCATAAATAGTAACAGCGTTTAACGGTAAACTCGCTTTGACTAAGTCAGTCAAACCACGGCTTGGACTGACGGGCAAGAGGGCGCGCTTTGCTCACTCTTCACTGACACGTGCCGCACTACGCGCGCTTCAAGCACACATCACGGTCTATAGGGTCTAGCTAGCGTTTCAACACACACGTGTTCCATTCCCTCTCCGAGATTCTTGGCAATGGAGGAGAAAACAGTAGGAGACTCTTAGCGACACAGCGGGAGAAGAATACTGCGACTGGCCTTCGCCATCCGTGCGCGCCCCTCAAGTATAGGCTACCGCTGTTCGTACTGACACACCTGCACCGACTGTTCATTATTTTCACGATTCAAACATATATTTACCCTCCAACTCTACAGATGATGGAGCACGTTGTGAATTGGCTAATGGCTCTGTGAGTGTATCAATCTATATAAGGTAGCCTACCGTGTTTAAAAAAAAGCCCAACAATATAAAAAGTAAATAGTCTAACGAAGTCCTCCGAATTATACAGAACAAGTGCAGTAATTTCAATTCCAGCTTGACTTTTAAACGTCCATGATTTCCTTATTTACCGAGTTGGAGAGTTCCGGTAGCGGTCTGATTCTAGCACCTTGCGATGCCACAAGCCCACTGAGCATCAGCCATGGACGTTAAGCAACAAATAAATAAATAAAAAGGCACACGTACAGAGCATGCGCGCACCTGCGGGCACAGGTGGATGGAAGAGACACTGTGGTACCCAAACTACGATCAACGAGGGCGAGAATGAGAGAGACATTGAGAGAGAGAGAGAGAGATAGAGAGAGAGAGAGAGAGAGAGAGAGAGAGAGAGAGAGAGAGAGAGAGAGAGAGAGAGAGAGAGAGAGAGAGAATGTGGTCACTGTTCGACAGGTGAGGTTGAGACAGAGATGCACTTCCTCCTACAATGTGAAACATTCAGTAATATAAGGAATGGTTACTGAAACTAATTCAACTCTGTAATCTCAGATTTAAAAGATTTTAGTGATCTCTCAAAGGTAAAAATACTAGGAGAAGGAGACAGGGCATATCTTGCTGCCCAATATGTATCAATATGCCACAACCTGAGAGATAGTGAATGACACTGTGCACACACACAATGCACACACACAACATATAGCCTACTGTGTGTGTGACTGATGTGTGTATAAATATATATAAATATAATATTATATATATAACAATATAATAAATCAATCTTAATGTTGTGTTCATGTTCTCCTGCTTTAATCTAAAATGAATTAATAGTATTTATTTGATATGTGATCGTTTGGCAACATTAATAATATAACCTCTTGAATAATAATAATATTAATATAAAGTTTTACACTTGTGTGGTGTATACAGGTATGTATATGTCTAATTATTGTGTGTGTATCTCTGTAAGTGAGTGTGTAAAATATAAGTAGGCTATATATAAACTATATATATATATATATATATATAATTTATATAGATTAATAATCCCTGTTGCTTTGGCAATATGAACATTTGTTATGTCATGCCAATAAAGCCCTTTGAATTTAATTGAATTGAGAGAGAGACAGAGAAAGAAATTAGAGAGACATCTTTGTATTTAAAGGAGCACAAATCTGTTGGCCTTACCTCACAAGCTATGTTCACCCCAGTTCTTTAGTAGTACCTACCTGACATGTTATCGGTTTTATTATAGCGTTATAATATGTGTATTAATTACTCACACAAATCTATCAGGGACACTGACTGTCTCCCCACCTTCAAGAAAAGGCTCAAGACACACTTGTTCCGGGAGTACAACGGCACTTAGGAATGCTTGGCTGGACCTGATGTTAATTTCCTCCAGGATCACAATGACTCGTATTGAGAGACTTGTTGCTCCTGTTGGTTAGTTGTGACGGTTTTAAATTCTTGTACTCGCTGTGAAATATTTTACTGTTGACTGTTGGTTTTGTCTTCTTCTTTACAGGTACACTCTTGCACTTTTTTGAGTTTCATGTTGTTTAATTGTAACTTGTTTAACTGCATGCTCTTATGGTTCTTCCCCTTGGCACTTATTCGTTTTTTCACAATGTATACTTCATGTTTTGGCTGCTTGCAATGTTTGGGGCTATCTCGTTGTTATGATCAGTGACCTATGCTCTTTTGTAATGCTCTCTCTTGGAAGTCGCTTTGGATAAAAGCGTCTGCTAAATGCGTAAATGTAAATGTAAATCTGTGCAGACCAATATGCGATAAAATATGTTTGGTGGACGGTTTGTGTGCTTCCCAGAAAGTTAATTACCATAGCTCCATATCCCACTGTTGTAGGCTAAGCACCAACGGATATCCTTTGAAGAAAATGTCAAAACATACAAAAAAACAAAGATGACAGCTTCCAACCCAATACTTTTAATTTGAGTTCGCATATCTTTTCATAGGAATCCAATCAAAACTGTATTTGTCAAGCCCTTTTTTTTAACAAGCAGTGCCACAGAGGGCTAGATGCCTCAAGGGTGTCAAGTGGAACATGGGGAAAAAAATGAAAGAAACCTCAGGAGGAGCAGTTCAGCGAGGGATCTCTTCCTCCAGAGACGGTTAGTGAGACACAGAAGTGCGGACTGTAGGCCGGAGCTAATTATACAGTAAGAATATGAATGCGAGTAGAAAAAGTAAGTAAATGGGGATTTCACAGTCATTCAAAGCTTAGGTGCAATTTAGCCTGGAGGCACGGCAACAACGGCCTGGGCTGAACAAATAGACGTATTACAAACACTAGACCTGGAAAACAACCGATCATGACGGTAACGGTAAACATAAATCGTTACTGGGACCGCCGCTGGCACCAGTGTCTGAAAGAAGAGATGGCAGCTTTACTGTGTACAGATTGTGTATGAACAGTAAATTCAAATCGGTACGAACACCCACATTGATTTCACCCAGTAGTCAATATTAAGGTTTACTTTACACAGTGCAACTGCATATAGGCCTACATTGAAACGAGATTTGTTTGTGAACCTAAATAGAAAAAGCTTTAGGTGTACACATTGATTCCGATGAAACACTGTCTACGTGTAACAGACTATACACGAATAGGCCTACTACTGTAGCAGGGTGACAACGAGCTTAACTGAAACGTGTTGAACTTATTTAGCGATCGCTTAAAAACACATCCTAATTTTTCTGTATTGCGTTATCCGCTGTATGAGTTCCTCTGACATGTCTTATGATTGTGTCACAATGCGTTCCAGACCCTGAGAATAACTACTTACGTGATTTTTCCGTCTGATACCCCTCTCGCCCTTTTGCGGGGAATCTGAAAATTTCTCCTTTTTTAGGCCTAGCGGGAGGCAGAGTATGATGGACAATCAATACCGCACACAGGGTTGTTTTAAGTGGCACTTTTCCACATCAGAGAAGAGCCTCCCTGCAGACTAATGCCACATGGACCGCAATGCTTTTACCTGTCAGGTTTCATCCTGTATCTCGTTCCTTGTACTGGGAGCTAAGAATCGGGCCTGTTTCTTTTTAAGAGAGCCTTGAAAAGGTTACATATTTCCTGCTAGCACACAATGCTGCATTGTGTTCGGCAGGAGGTAAGGATTTATCCTCTGGTGTATTCTTGGGCCTATTGTGGATGCTGTCGCAGGGTGAATTAAAGGCGGATTCAACTGGATTGCCTAGAAGGGATGATACAGAGAGGTCTTTTTAGACAGCCTTTCATTCATTCATCCATTCATCCACCTGTCCATCCATCCATCCATTCTAATGTATTTATCCTGTACATCCAACGTTTTTATCCTAAATAATATACATTATTGTATCATCCATCCACCCATCCATCTATCCATCCATCCATCCAATATCCATCCTGCCATTCATCCATTCATCCATTTATCCATCCATCTATCCCCTTCATATGTCCATTCAACCACCTATCCATCCATATTCCAGTCCAGATGTAGTGTGTTGGACTACTAACAGCTTTCCAAAAAGTTTTTGAAAAGTCTTTATATGTCCCCCTTGGCTGGATGTAGCAGTGTAACTTCACACCAGTTCCTGGAGGGCATTCAGGTTCTATCCAACATACCCAACAGATTGCATGCTCAAATGAAGCAATTAGCACCGTGATCTTTTTTAAAGGCCAGACAACCTGGCCTCATGCCTGCTGGAATGCTTATTGAACAGCACCAAATTAGACGCAACGTCCAAGGGCTGTTTACCACCAACAATGGATGAAGAGCTTGTGAAACTCTTGATGGGGAAACAGCAGTAAGTTACACAGCATTTTCCTCAGTGCATTTCTACCTGTGAGGAGTAGGTTTGTGAGGTACACTGTGTGGGTTTGGGGGGAACAGGACAGTTATGGGGTGAACAGGACAGGTTTGGCAGGCATACAGTCTGGATTTGGGAGGTATATAACAGGTTTGAATTGAGTGGACTTTGGATTGGATTAACAGCTTGCCTTCTGATAAACCAGAACACACCTCCCACAGCCAACCTGGAACACCTCACCTGTCTTCATTACTGAGAGAGCCTCCTGGGGGGGGGGGGGGGGTGAGAGGGAGAGAGAGAGAGAGAGAGGGAGAGGGATGGAGAGAGAGACGGACAGAAAGAGAGGGAGAGACAGAAGAAGAGGGGGAGGGAGCGAAAGAGAGGGCAAGAACGAAGGAGGGAGAGAGAGAGAGACAGAGGGAGGGATAGAGAGAGATGGAGGGGGGAGAGAGAGCGTCAGCTGTGTGGCTTCTCTTGCCAAGGTCAAAGGAAGGGAGAGGGAAGAGGTTGTGGATGAGGGTCAGTTTCTGGCTCCCACTCACAGTCAGGCAGCTGTGTGTCAGCGCTTGCTGGGAGGTCAGCTGTGTGTCTATGCGTGCCAGTAAGTGTGTGCGTGCGTGCATCCAACAACAGCCAAGCCAAAGCCTCACATATGATCGATTACGAGTCGGCTTACATTTTCCGCTCCGACTGCGAGGAGGCCGGCCGGCCTGCGTGGCCAGGCTGAGCTGAGAGGACTGGGTTCCAGCCCCTGTGCAACGCTAACCAGACAAATAGAAAGTGACACAAACACAGACAGGTCTAATGTGTTTCTGATAAATCCGGACCCACCCTCGTTCCAGACAGTTCAATCAGCGATGACAGAGAGGAGAGCTCCCAGTGCCCAGCGGCCCCCTCCCAGCTATAGCCCAGTCTCTGAACCCAGATCAATGCACCAGAGGTTCAGGGGCCAGAGCTATGCAAATGAGAGATGCTAATTATCTTGATGCCTGCATGGGGAAGAATGACTGCCCACTAATGGGAAAATCAAAACACATTAAGGACAGCCAAATGATTTGATTTTTCTTAAATGACTTTACCTTCGCAGAAACAGATGGACGCAGGTCGGGCTGAGGGAGATTATCAGGCGGGAAACAGACAGTGGGAGGGACATGGACAGAGAGAGAGAAAGGGAGTATCAGTGTGAGAGGAGAGGGAGAGAGAGAGAGGAGAGAGAGAGGGCTAGAGAGGGAGAGAGAGATAGATAGAGAGGGAGAGAGATAGATAGAGAGGGAGAGCAGATGAGAAAAGGCAACATGCTGAAGATTTCATTTACGCTAATTATGATTAATGCGGCAGAGGTCTGGTTGACTGTGGACGTTATTCTCCTCACATGCCAATTTGACAGACGGACTAACAGACGGACAGATAGACAGGCAGAGAGATAGACAGAGACAGGTAGACAGGACAGCAGACAGGCAGACAGGCACACAGGCACACAGACAGGCAGACAGGCAGACAGATAAACAGGCAGACAGGCAGGCAGGAAGGCAGGCAGGCAGAGACAGAGACAGAGACAGACAATCAGACAGGCAGGCAGGCAGGCAGGGTGACAGAAATTAAATATGTTGATGGAGACATGTTACTTGAATGTTTTTTTTAATGGTTTGGTTGAATAGAAGATTTTTCACAATCATGTTTCCACAACATACTGACAAACCAATGAGAGTTCCTTTAAATGACACACACCTTAGCTATGCTAGCACTCTCATTTGGTCATATCCAATCAAGTTCATACATTCACTGGATGACCAAGACACAGGACACAATTATCTTCTCTTGTCACATGTGTTGCCTCTCTCCTCTCTTCTGTCCATCTCCGGCCCTCGGAGCCCTTTGCTGTTTGTCTTCCACGAGCACACAATGACAGAATGCATTAAACCCTATTTGAATATGCTGATTAGTGAGTGAGCACTATGGAGGCAGTGCAGTGCGTGCGTTTGTGTGTGCGTGTGCTTGTGTGTGTGTGTGTGTGTCTGTGTGCGTGAAGCAAGGGAGGGAATGGGAACGTTCCCGACTGCTTGCAAATTCATTTCTCTATTAGGTTAAACACATCCGACTGATTGACAGGACAGGTTTTTACAAGTAATGAAAAACGTTCTCTCTTCTCAATCTTCCTCTCTACCCCGAGGCTTGTTCCACACAAACGGGCTTACGGAGCTCTGCTGAGACGATTCAAATGCACCCCAGAACATCCCCCCCCCCCCAAAAAAAAAAAAAACGCAGCGTTTTCTCGTTCCCGGACGAGACTCTCTCCCGCTCCGCCTGTACAGAGAGAGATTAAACGATGAACGCAGATTCTCGTCCATCAATCAACAAATTGGTTGGCAGTTTAAAAATACACTCTCCTGGATGGCTCATCAGCTTAACACCTCTAATGGGGATTGTTTCATCTGGACAGACAGCTCCGTTGATTGATGTGGACACGTTTCAAATGTTTTAATTGTGACTGAGGTAAATATGGCATCTCAATTATATACGTTCATAAAAAAAATCATTTGGGCCATTTTATGCATCCCCCCAAGTCTACACAAGGTGTGATTTACAAACACACACACACACACAGAAGTATATATAGATGCCTTCTTAGAAATACCATCACACTTACTCTTCAGGGGAGTGAAATATCTATAATAAAAATAAAAAAAAGGTTTCTGAACATGTAATACACAGAATGTTTTCATAAAAAACCAGCAAGCAGCAGTATAGAGTGATTCGAGCTGCCCTTCTATCCTTCCACATACTGAGAGCCTCTGACGAATGAGCCACAAACATCTCAGGGCTGTTAGATTTCATTTTCTTCTTGCCCATATCAGTAAATCTGCAAATGTCCAGGCAGCATTCTTATCCCACACACACACACACACAAACACACACACAAACACACAGTCACACACAGACACACACAGTCACACACACACACACGCACACACACAGTCACAGCTAGCCCCATATGGGTGACTTATGGAGGCTTTTCCAGACAGAAACATCCCATACGGTGTAATACTGGACTTGCTGGATGCAATATGCATCTGTGACAGTGTTCTTGAAAAACTATTTTACCTCAAGTGTCCTCAAAGGCTAGTAGCTCTCTGTCATCGCAATGTGAGAAAAACACACGGATGCACAAACACACACAAAAACGCACGCACGCAAACACACACGCACACACAGGCACATACATGCATACACCTACACACACACCTCATGAGGCTGTGTGAAGTGCATATTGTTTTGCCTCGTGTTTGTTATTCGCCAGGCAGAACTATGGTACGATTTGCTCTCTACCACTCCTACACACACACACCAACAGACACACACACGTACACGCGCACACACACATATACAGTCATTTGTTATTTATGTTATATACGTTTATTTAAGTTCAGTATTATACAGGTTATATACGTTTATTTAAGTTCAGTATTATACATGTTATATAATTTAATTCAACAACACATTGGACTCCAAACAAGGTGTAGTGTGTCATAGGTAAACAAACACACACACACACAGTCACCAGGCCCCTCTCTATCTACCAGTCTGCCCCAGCTGAGCCAGAGGGTCAGTGCAGAAGGTGACATCGACCTATTTCCATCAGATAACTCCTGCACTTCAGTCCTAATCTCACGCACCTGAGCTAATACCACACTTTCTGTCTGATTAAAGCTGGCAAGCAGATTATCAGTTTATAACCTGGGAACACACAGGGCATATTCAGGGATTTACGGAGCATAATACAATTGGAGCAATCTGCTAGCGTGGGTCAAATCCGGCCACGGAGGGTGGTGGGTGAGGGCAGAAAGGCACAACATGTACTGACAGGGTAAACTAGGTGTCGTGTCTGCGCTGGAACAAGCTGAGGTGAGCTCCACACTGGTCAGAGATACCATTTGAAAGTGTGTGGGATTCATTTGAGTGCATCAGCAGAGTCATTTAATTGGATTCAATTATGTAAATGTTCTTCTGGAGGTTGTTGTGACTGAAGGCTCTGTATTAGCAGGCGATCTGAACGAATGTTTGCCACGGAGAAAATATTGCCTTCGTTGATTCTGGTCAGGCTGGGGAAAAAAGATGGGTTTTTGTGTCTGGGAATGTACTTTTTTTTATAGAACTGGAACCATTTGGATGGAAATGTATTTTCTTTTAGGACTGAGAGATGCATTCAGTTGTACTGATTTCTGTTTTTGTAGTTGGTTGTTTGCGGTTGTTGTAGCTGTCACCATTGTTGTTCTTGTCGTTGTTGTTGTTGTGTTTGTTGTTGTGTTTGTTGTTGTTGTTGTTGTTTTTCTGCTGGAGCTGTGATGACAACAGGTCTGATGCAATGATCTTGTGGTCTGGTGCATCCCAGGATCAATGCTATTGGTCCATCTCACTCTCCAATCAATGTCAACCTCCATGTATCTCTTTCAAAACAGGGATGACGTGCATGTGCTGTTGGTGCAGCATGTTTATAAATGCTTCCTTGTGGTGGAAGCCAGCTTGGGAAAACACACACACACACAGATGTCCCAGCATGGGATCGTTATGTCTCTGCAGTTCACATATTGAGTGGTCAGCGCCCCTGTGGTGTATAGGATGGATGCTGGAGTGGAGTATGTCTGCACACTTAACCCCCCCCCCCCTACACACACACACACACACACACACATGCTTCCACACACACACACACACACACACACACACACACACACACACACACACACACACACCCACACCCACACCCACACACACACACACACATGCTTCCACACACACACACACACACACACACACACCCACACCCACACACACACACACACACACAGACACACACATACACACACACACATGCTTCCACACACACACACACACACACACACACCCGAACACATAAACAGGCTCCCAGATCTGACAGAAAACATTTGAGTAAAACCTCCTTCATTAAACACCTTGTACACAGGGCTGCTAACAGGAGTGATGGTGACAGAGTTACCGTGCGGTACGATGAGGACATGACAACACGCATCTGATAGAAGACCTGCCTCGTGTTACCAGAGAGGATGCCGGCAGCCTCACAAATCAATGTCCTGGAAATGAGTTTCAATCTCAGATGACTGACAGGTCAGGAGTAACTGTAACCTGATTCAAATTAAAAGGAGTCACAGAGGGCTTCGCAACAGACACACCGTGTCTAAATGACTCATGATTGATTCGGAGATGTGGACAAGAGACGTGAATGAGATGGTATCCCTGGTAGAGGGGTGCTGCCTCTGCAGGACAGCTCGACATGTCGTCTGAGGAACAGCACGGCTTCTGCATCTTGGTTTGTCCGAGAGCTCGTCCCTTCACAGTCCCTCCAAACCACTTGTGTGGTTTGGTTTGTCTCTCGACATCTTTCCTTCCTAAACGGCCTCTCTGTCCTCTCTGTCCTCATTCTCTCTCTCGCTCTCTCTCTCTCTCTCTCTCTCTCTCTCTCTCTCTCTCTCTCTCTCTCTCTCTCTCTCTCTCTCTCTCTTTACATCTTCCTCTCTTCATTAGTTCGATCAAGGCATCACCTGCCAAAAACATCTGACCCCTCATCCTCTCTTTCTTTCCAGGGCCCTGACACTCGCCTCTCCATCAGTCCATCTTTTAGAATCCATGACCTCTCCCTCTTCCATTCAGTCTTCCTGCCTCCTCCCTCTCTCTCCTCCCTCCCTCTTCCTCCTCCTCTCTCTCATCCGTACCCTCCTCTTCCTCTCGCTCCTCCCTGCCCCTTTCTTCTCCTTATCTCTCAATCCTCCCCTTCTCCTCCTCTCTCTCATCCCTCCCCTTATCCTCCTCACTCATCCATACCCTCTTCCTCCTCCCTATTTCTCCTCCCCACCCTCTGCCTCCTTTCTCTCACCTCTGTCCTTCTCCTCCCTCACATCTCTACCCTCCTCCTCTTCCTCTCTCCTCTTTACCCTCCTCCTCTTCCTCTCTCCTCTCTACCCTCCTCCTCTTCCTCTCTCATCTCTACCCTCCTCCTCTTCCTCTCTCATCTCTACCCTCCTCCTTTTCCTCTCTCATCTCTACCCTCCTCCTCCTCCCTCACATCTCTACCCTCCTCCTCTTCCTCTCTCATCTCTACCCTCCTCCTCTTCCTCTCTCATCTCTACCCTCCTCCTCTTCCTCTCTCATCTCTACCCTCCTCCTCTTCCTCTCTCATCTCTACCCTCCTCCTCTTCCTCTCTCATCTCTGTCCTTCTCCTCCCTCACATCTCTACCCTCCTCCTCTTCCTCTCTCATCTCTACCCTCCTCCTCTTCCTCTCTCATCTCTACCCTCTTCCTCCTTCCTGTCCTCCATTCCAGTCCCTATCCTCCAGGTTCCATCCTTCTGTCTCCCTCCTCCTCAGACCCAGGATCAATGCGGTTCGGTCCACCATCTGTTCCCCGTACACAGGCATGTTCTGGCAGCCTAGACCCAGCCCTGACCCCCTACATGTGTGTGAAACCTCTCTCTTCACCCTGCAACCTGACAGGCACCTCACCATCTGTCCCTCCCCAGTGTTGGTGGCTCCTATCCAGGGAAGCCTTGGCCCGACAGCTCCCTGTGGTGGATCTTTCTCCCACACCCGGGACCTGAAGCTATCCCCTTGTGATTTAAACCATATGCCGTTTCAGTTGCATATTTCATGGGTTTTCTTTGATTGTGTTGGCAAAGGCTGGGATGTGAGGACAGAATCCCCTTTGTGTTTGTGTGTGTTTGAACATGTACAGTGTGTGTGAGTGCTATGCTATGGGTGTGTGTGTGTTTGTCTGTGTGTGTGCGTATGCATGTGCGTGTGTGTGCAGTGAGTTTTATTCCAGCAGGGGCTTTACACACTCCCTTTAACATGCTGGGGAAACTTTCTTAGAGTGATGACGTACGCCATAGATTCATCCTCCATGTCTATATCATGAATCATACATATCACATCATCTTTGTATTACGGTATGTTATGTAAGCTATGCAAGACAGCGGTCAGCAACCTTTTCATCACAGCAAAAACGTATTCTGCTGTTTGGCACTGTAGTTCAGTGTGCGTTAGGTAGAGGGGTTTAGTACTGAGTTTTGCTCTGGGTCAGGTAGAGGGGTTGAGTATCATGGTCGGGTCGGGTCTGGGTTGGACTAAATGAGTTATGAGTTGTTGATTCTGCTCTATATCTGACACAGCTGGGTCACCATGACATGGAGGACCTCCATCTGAAGACGCTGGCTCATCAGAGCCTTCCTCACCAGGCCCTTCACGCTGCGCTCGTCTGATGACTCATCAGAACCTTCCTCACCAGGTCCTTCACTCTGCGCTCGTCTGATGGAACAGGAGAGGGAGAGGGGGGCAGGTAGAGACAGAAAGAGATAGGAAGAGGAGAGAAGAGGAGATAAGAGAAGGAAGCACACCCAAGATACACACTCACACAAGACACACACACACACACATACCCAAGACACACACACACATACCCAAGACAAACACCCAAAAGATACACACACACTAATGACGCACACCAATGACACACCCAAGCAACGAGCCAAGACATGCCCAAAACACACACTCACACTTACCCAAGCATGAAAGTAGCAGGTCAAGATGACACACACACACATGAAAGACACACAGCCAAGACACACCCAAGACACACACACACAAGCATGAAAGCAGCAGGTCAAGATGACCTGAAAGACAGCTGTTGTTTGAGAGGTCTCAAACAACACTCCATACTCATCTCAGGCCCTCATCTCTCTCTCTCTCTCTCTCTCTCTCTCTCTCTCTCTCTCTCTCTCTCTCTCTCTCTCTCTCTCTCTCTCTCTCTCTCTCTCTCTCTCCCCCTCCCCCATCTTTCCTCAACAACAAGTCTTCTCCATCCTCCATCGTCTCCCTCTTCTCCTGTCCCCACTCTCCAGTCTCTCCTCCATTCAGACTCAGACTGACCCGGGCAGCAACACCTCCAGACTCTACTGTAGCTCTGCTGACCTCCAGGGCCTGCTGACCTCCAGGGCCTGCACATGCAGGACAGCCTACAGCCTCAGTCACACACACAGCACTGAGGATGTAATGTGACTACGGTCAGACGACATGATTACACAGTGCTGTAAGTCGTATCGATCCAGTGAGGCTGGAGTCGAGGACTGCAGAGTAGAGTAGATCATAGCAGAGAAGAGTAGAGTAGAGAAGGGTCAAGGCTTGTAGGCTATCAAGTGTGTTTTATTTGTTATTTCCAATCATGAACATGTTACAGTGACATTGGAAATGAAACAGCGTTCCTCTCTACCTAAAGTGCACATGCAAACATATAAATTAGGACACAATATTTTAGAGTACAGCTGAGTAGAGTACAATACAGTAGAGTCAAGGATTGTAGAGTAGAGGACCACAGAGTACAGGATGTTAAAGAAGAGTAGAGCAGAACAGAGTTGAGCAATGCCTTTGTGCAGTGTCTTTCCTAATCGCGACAGCGACATTTTCCATACATCATTTCAAACCAGCATTGATTTCACTTGTTGTAAAAGCCAACCATCGACTCCAAAAGTATCTGTTGCCTGCAGGGTGATTCCATCAGCATCAACAGACCAGAAGTCTGGCATCAGTAGACCAGAGCTCTAATTGAACCCGCCTCGTTAAGTGGATGAATGTGCACTAATTGATTCTGTCTCGTTAAGACAGCTGTGTCGTTAAGACAGGTGCTGTGGATGTTGTCTCTAATGAACTGAGAGGACTGGATGGGAGCATGTCGGAGGAATCAGCCATCGTTAAATGGGGTGGAACGGAACGCTGGCTATATAACGCCCCACTCATGGAGAAGGGTTCTGCCATCTCAGGTTACCCTGGCGATCTACAGAACATCCATGTTTGTTAGTGTTTTTCTCATCTGAATCAAATTCCATTTGGATATCCCTGTTTACAAGCTGTGTCGGAAAGGACGTTACAGATGCTGCATGTATATCCAACCTAAACCCTCAATGAGTGAGTTTGGTCTTGGTGTGGTCCCTTGCGGGGGTGCAGATAGGTGACACGGGTGAGGGGTAATGGAGTGGGGTATAGTCCGGGTTAATAGATGTTCAGGATCAGGAGAACCCACGCCTCCATTCGGAGACCAGAATTCTCCTGATCCCGAACATCTATTAACCCTGACACATAGACACAATCTACTCTTATTAATAGCAAGCTTACATGAGAACATACTAACTAGTATCCAATGACTAGTTCTATTGATTAGTGAATAATGTAAGCACACAGGAAATCGCAATTTCTTCCACAGTGGTGAGGTGAGGAGTGGCAGGGTAGAATCTGGGTAGGGGGGCAGGAGGTTCAGGCGAAGGTTGTCCAGGGTGAAGGGATGGCAGGTGGTCGATGGACCACCCCTCTGCATGTGCCACTATTGACTACGTCCACGGCCAGGCACACTGCCTTCACCTCAGCTGTCTTGGGTACGGCGAAGCCATTCCTTCACCCGTTTCCCACGTTTAGTCCCCATGAACACTGGGGGGCTTTCAGTCCTGCTCCCTGTAACCAAACAGTAATGATGATGATCTTTCTGAACACGGGGATTAGCCGGGCGCCTGCAGCCCCCGCTGCGGCTGACATTCATTAGAAAACACAAGGTCCCAGAGTGGCACCCCGAGGAACGCCTCGACCTCGCCGAGACTGCGGAGGTGCAGCGGACCACAATGAGAGAGATCTCTCTGCGGAGGCGGGAGAGGGAGGCGGGGGGGGGACGAGGGAGGGGGAGGGGAGGAAGGAGGGGGCGGGGTGGGAGGGGTGGGAGGGGAAGAGACGAGTGGAGGGGAGAAGGGAGGAGAGGAAATTGGAAGCTAATCCACAGTCTAATGTATCATTTGTTAAAACGTTCCCAAACTAATTTAAATGAAAAATGCTTTCAACATCTTTTTCAAGGACGGTGCAATTAAAACAGCAAGTGACTTGTGCCTTTACAGGAACCTATTAAATTCGGAGGGCTATACTGTTGTTAAAAACAGATTTTTTTTCCCATTGATATTAAAACAGTTTGCTAACCTGTTTTCGTTTATAAGGACTGAACAGCAATGACATGCAGGGCAGGGAGGATGGGAGTGGACATGTGGCTCACACTGCGGCTGTTGACCCAGAGACTGTCATATGAGCCTCTCCTGGAAACCGCTTCAAATGATACCGCTGCGGAGAGAAAAACCTCTATACTTCTGCCCAATCGTTCTCTCTCCCCCACCCCCCTTTTCTCCCTCCCGCTGCCTCTCTCTTTTTTATTTTTATCACCTAATTCTCTCCCTCCATTTATCT
Source organism: Thaleichthys pacificus (assembly GCA_023658055.1). Lineage (NCBI taxonomy): Eukaryota > Metazoa > Chordata > Actinopteri > Osmeriformes > Osmeridae > Thaleichthys > Thaleichthys pacificus. The sequence continues at coordinate 6,874,790 of CM042856.1, forward strand.
TTTTCGCTCATTCTGTCGCTCTCTTTGCTGTCTCGCTCGCTCTCTCGCTCTCTCTCTCTCTCGCTATCTCTCTCTCTCTCTCTCTCCATCTCTCTCTTCTCTTTCTTGTTTTCACTCAGTCTTTCTTTTTCGCTCCTCTTTTTCTTTCTCTTTCTCTCTCTTTGCTTTCTATCTCCTTTTATATCTCTGTCTCTTTTTCTCTGTCATTTCCTCTCTGTCCGTCTCCTCCTCTCTCTCTGACGCCAAGGCCCCCTACCCTCCATCACACAGTGGCTCTGAGCAGAGTCCTGAAGTGATTAAACAAATATTTCATCTTTTGTGTATTTGTGTGTGTGCTTCTGTGTGTGTGTGTTTGTTCATGAGTCTAAATGTATGCGTGTGTACGTGAGTCTGTGTGTGCTTCTGTGTGTATGTGAGTCCATGTGTGGTCTTCTGAGTGTGTGTGCGTGCGTGTGTGCATGCACATGTTTGGCATGCAAAATGAGTCGACTGGACCTATTACTGCTATTCCTCATTTTCCGTGTTGTAAATGGACTCGTTGGAGGGGACGTTGATTGGAAAGTTGAAGACGAAGCTCGGAAAACAATCCTGTGTGGGGACTCTTATCGGAAAACTTCAGAGAACCATTCAAAAAGTACACAGATGTCAACAGGTTAGGATTCCTCCCTCCCATCAGAGGCTCCCCAGTGGGAGCAGAAACCTGCTCCATGCCCCTCACCCAGACCCCGCTCAGAGACAAGAACAAGGTCTCTAATTCCACTAATGTGGCACCATTTCACAAGAATAATGATCTCTGGCTAGTTTTTATACAACCGACCAGACATATTTTATGGGGCTTTATTAGCCTGTTAATAGTCAGTAACATTAATAAGACATTTATTAACGACAATTTGTAGTTTTGTGACAAGCCATAGGCCATTAAACTGATTTTACTGCCCTCGGACCAGTGGAGTGGTGTCTTGGTATTATAGGACATTTTGAAGCTAAGAAAATATGTTTTACATTTGCTTGGACCCTTCTTACACCAGCCCACAATGGAGTGACGAACATTTTCATATTATTGATGCTTAACTCAAGAACAAAGAACACAAACAATCCACCTCAAAGGATTTGTGTATGGCACTGTCATTAAGTCATTGAGATGTTGTTGTTTGCACTGTAGGGTGAGATCTTTGTGTTACTGTGGACTGTTCCTCGACTCTGACAGCTCAAATACTGTTAGATCTTCACACTTTGATCTTTGAGCTTTTGCTCTACTTCCTCCATAAACCCTGTACCACTCTTGGGATGAAAGCTTCTGCTAACTGGATCCAATGTACAGTTTTAACCCCAACTCTCCTCCCTTGCATGCTAAGAGTTTTTGACAAGGTAGTCACGGTAAAACTCATAACATCGATCTATCCTTCCATCCATCCATCCTTCCATCCATCCTTCCATCCATCCATCCATCCATCCATCCATCCATCCATCCTTCCATCACAGGAGCTAGTAAGACGGGGTGGTCTGATACAGGTGTCTCTCTCCACCTGACTTAGGTCCTGTTGAACTCCCTCTGCCTCCAGGCCCTTTCTGCTTCCCAAGGACAGAGGAAAGAAGTGTTCTCATCCTCGAGCGAAGCCGTGTTGCCATGACTGCCGGAATGATAAGCCATTAGTGAAAAGGAAGAGATGACGAAAGAAACCAGACCATAATACTGCGTGTAGAGAGACAGGGAGAGACTCGGCCTCAAAGTGGAACTAAACACCATAACCTATTTTTCCGGAACTGACTGATTTTGACAAATCTTTATAAAAGTGTTATTTTTAATTTTGACCTGCAACCAGCTATGTCTCACTCTGTCTGTTGGTCTGTCCACGACAACCTCCCAGCCATTAGAAGATGCATATTTAGACACAGTTATCTGCGAATCTGCACTTGTTCGGTGATAAATCACTGCTTTTCTTTTCCGTAGTAATTATGAACTTTTGAAGAAATGTGTGATTTTTGAGTGCTTTTTATGACGTACTCTGACACATCACAGGGAAGGTTTGTGTATGATAATTGAACATGTTCATGTATCATTAAGAGTGTTTTAGGAAGCCCCAAAATGATTATTCATGAAAATAACATTGGGGGTCATAGTTACTCTTTAAGGCTTTTAGTAAGACTGGAAGAGACCAGATCATTCTGTTTATAGAGAGAAAGGGAGAGACCAGATCATTCTGTTTATAGAGAGAAAGGGAGAGACCAGATCAGTCTGTTTATAGAGAGAAAGGGAAAGACCAGATAATTCTGTTTGTAGAGAGAAAGGGAGAGACCAGATCATTCTGTTTATAGAGAGAAAGGGAGATACCAGATCATTCTGTTTATAGAGAGAAAGGGAGAGACCAGATCATTCTGTTTATAGAGAGAAAGGGAGAGACCAGATCATTCTGTTTATAGAGAGAAAGGGAAAGACCAGGCCAAGCCCCATGTTAAAAAGGAGAGTCCCAGTGATGACCTGCTGTCTTTGCCACTGATAGAGGAATCAATATTTAATTAGTTAACTTATTCTGTGCAAGACGTCATTGAGCAATGGCAACACGTCAGATTCCAATTTTATATTAGAGGGTAAAAAAACTAAAAAACGTTTTTGAAACACATTTAAAGTTATGCAACGTAGAGTGTTATTATTACTATTTGCTGCAGTGCCAAGTCACCCAATCCTGACTCTCTAGACATGAGTCAGTGTTGGAACTCGGCCGCTGATTGGTTCAACGTGAGCACACTAAAATAGCATGTTAGTCACAAAGAGAAAAGTTGTGGGATGATTAGCATTTTGCTCTGGTCTCGAATACGTCCTCTGGGAGCAGAAGGGTTGTCCCCTGGGATTGAACTATACAGGAGAACAATAGTCGCCGTATTTAGAAAAGTCCCGGAAAATCAGTGCTGGCCACATGGGAGAGGCGACCAGACAGAAAGCAGGCCTACTTTCTCTGAAGTTGGAAGGCAGGCGATCTTTGAAGCTCCTTCTACCCACGACACCACCTCCTAAAGCGCTGCCTCCCCCTCGTCCTGCCTCCGCACTGCCTGGGTCAGCTGAGTGATGGGAAGACCCTGCATCCCTCATCTAGCACGCGTCCTACTTCTGATCACACACACACACACTACGTGGAGTGTCTCTCACACACACACACACCCACCATCACACACACAGGCACACAAACACAAAACCCACAATCACATACATACACCCGATGGGGACAACATTTCAAAGCCAAGTAAAATGTGAAACGCTGCCAAGTTCTTTATTGACTAAGTATCACGAGCATTGCTAATTATAACTTCAGCATATACAGAATGTGTGAGGTTTCGGGCCCCAACACTGCATGTATGCAACACTGGAATGGCGACCATTTCACATTTAGCAACTCATCCTTCATGTATACAGCTGATTGTGCTGGGTCTCTTTGAATCCGTTTTTCTACCACAACCTGTTCATCTAACCTGCACCCTCCTCCTTTTCATCTAAAGCCACAATGGTATAAAGGAGAACATGTGAAATGATCATAGCTAAGCTGAAATATAGTCAACAACAATCCACCCTCCCGCCAAAAATAAATATCTTCAAAAGCAAATTCATTAAACTCATCCAAGTGAGAAGGGTTCTGTTGTCACAAACGTTTTCGACAACACAAGAAGGTCTCCTCAGTCCCTCCTCCAAAAATAAATCAACCAAGCTAAATATCCGACTCGCTAGAGTCAGCATTAAAAAATCACACCAAACATGGGACTTTCATTATCAAAATTTACGGTCTGAGAAATTGCATTGACATTTTCTCCCCACAGAGAACTAATAGGATTTTGCAGCAATGCAGTTGATGAATTAATACCAGTTGAGGTTTTTCTCCTCCGGCAGCATCGTTAGCGCTGCATCGCTGAGGTGATGGTGGCATAACATGGTCCGTTTCCTCTTGCTTTGATGTTTTTTTCATTTTTCATAATTTCCTGTTTCCACCTTTCCGGTGGGCAGGGCTTGAACTCCTGTCCTGTGTGGCGTGACCTAAACGAAGTAACGCAAATTATTAAACGATCAAAACTGAGCGGTGTGGGAGTCGGGCTAGTAATCTGAAGGTTGCCAGTTCGATTCCCGGCAGTGTCAAAATGACGTTGTGTCCTTGGGCAAGGCACTTCACCCTACTTGCCTCGGGGGGAATGTCCCTGTACTTACTGTAAGTCGCTCTGGATAAGAGCGTCTGCTAAATGACTAAATGTAAATGTAAATGTAAATGTAAAACAACCGAAAATACCTCAGATTCCTAAACCACCAAAACAACCTAAAACAGATTCCAAAAACACCTCAAACGCCCTAAAAATATCTTGACAACCTAAAGTCTCAAATCCTTCAAATACCTCAAATACTGTATACATCTTGAGCTCACCAGGGCTCGTTCCTTGTACTCTAGTGTCTATCTGTGCACAACAGACAGGTAATACACACATTCATCAAATACATACATTCGGCATGAAGGTAAAACATACGTTCAACACACAATTGATACACACATTCAATGTTTCCCATGGTCCTGAGGGATGTCATTATCACTGTGGAGAGAGCTTGCTTCTGTGGTGTTATGAGTCATTGCAACATTCACCAAGGACTTCATGAAGCACGCAAACACGTGTGTGTGTGCGAGTGCGTAGGCATACGTCTGCAAACCTACTACATCCGAATACGTGTGCATATCTGTGCGCGCGTACGTACTGTATGTCTGCGTACGTGCCTCCGTAAGGGAGTACGGATGCGCGTATGTGTGCGCGTGTACGCCTGCTCGTTTGGTGCGTACACGAGTGCGTACACGCGGGCGCGTTCCTTCTCCATGTACCGTGCGTGTGCACGTGTACATCGGGGGCACGTGCGCGTGACTGTGTGTCTATGTTGTGTGTCGAGAGAAAAGCCTCGTCACCACTGTAAATATTGGATCGACCCTGATCCCAGCGCCTGCCAGCCTGGTCTCTCCCCTGTCTCCTGCGGTGCTTACCTCCAGCTTACTGCCGAGCCTGCGCTGGGCTCAGACAGTCTGTGAACAGGCTTTTGTGTCCTGCAGATACAGCGGGAGCTTATCTCCTCGGCTGCCACGCGTAAGCCCACACACAACCAGGAAGTAGGTATGACCTTTTGACCTGTGACCTGTCCACGTTCCTGTGTGCGGACCTGCTCACCCTGCCCCCCCGCGCTGTCAGGGTCCTGCCGGTGCGTCCTAACGCACGCTGCACACACACGCTCCCACACGCTGACCCTGAGCACACACTTACCCGGTGCACACTCACACTTATGTGGCACAATACACATTTCACTGAACACACACTTACCTAGTACACACACACAAATGGACACCGAACACACATACACACTTACATAGTACACACAGTTCACCAAAACATGCTAATACACACACATAAACATTGCACACAAACACGCACAATTACATAGTACAGACACACACACAAGTACTGTACACACATCAACACCTATATGCAGTCCATACACATACACACACACACATGCACACACACAGTTATTGTGCTTTTCCCTGAAGTTTCCAAACAGTGTCAGTGTCTCAGATTAATGTGAGACTTCTTCTCTGTTGTCACAACATCAAGAATGTTGCTCACGTACTCTTGCGGTTACCCAGGAAACCCAACTCAACAACACTCACAGTGAGGAGGAACTGGGAGGAGGAACAGCAGATGTTGTTACAGATTCTTCACCTTTGAATGTTTGAGATGTTTGAGAATATCTTATAAGATGATTCTTTTTGAAGCCTTTTACCAAACATTTGTGCAAAATGACCTCTGGACTTGAGGTTTTACAAACACTGATACATCATCACAAGACATTGATCACAAGTCTTGATCCTTTTCTGATCCCATTGTTTTACAAATGTCAGTGTTTATTTAATACTTAAATAATTTACTGACTAATGGTGTACAGTACGTCTCTAACACTAGGCTTCACACTGAATACAATACAATACTGCCCGATACAATATTTATCAGAAGACAGACAGCCAGACTGTCTATGCAGGCAGACAGACAGACAGACAGACAGGCAGCCAGATAGACAGACAGACAGACAGAGATCCGTCAACATAAACACAATTTGAACATTCGTGAAAGACAGGATATCTTCTCTTTGTTTAATTATCCGGCGTGTTCCTCAAACTGGCGAGCCCCACTGTTCCATCAGTGTCAGTCTCACTAGACAGACCGGCTTGTCTCTCTCTGTATAAACTGACCCTCCACTCCAGGCTGATGAAAACAGATTGCCTCATGTGGCTGCCAGCGCCGAGCCCAGACACTTGACACATGAGATCTTGCTGATATCTGCAATGCAAATACCAAGTCATTATGCTCACAGTAGACCACGGCTGGGATTTCACCAACACAGCGTGAGGGAAGTGAACCTTGGGAGGTGGGGAGATGCGTTGGTGTCCAAGTGGGAGCATGTGTGTTGGGGTGTGAGTGTGTGCGTGGAAGAGGGTGTGTGCGTGTGTCTAAGTGTGAGTGGGTGTGAATGCCCCAAAGCTCAATACAAGGTCCCATACTGTTCTCTATACACTGCTGAGAACTCCCTGAGTCACTTTCACCTTCGACCCCACCTGGTCTCCTAGCCTCCCCCCTTGACACCCCCATCTCCCCCTTGCCCCCCCCCCCCCCCTCTTTCTAACACACACAATGTATACACACAACCCCTTTCACACTGGTGCTGAGAGTAGAGTACGGCATACACCAAAGCTCTGATGTTATTGTGAAGATGGGCTTTTACTGAGTGTGTCCACACTAGCTAATGTCTTCTACATGTGTTTGTGTGTGTGCGTGTGTGTGTCAGCATGTGTGTGAGTGTGTATGTGTGTGTGTGTGCGTGCTGTCTCAGAGGTACTTCCAAGGCATCTTCATGAAAGCCTTTGAGAGCATTAATTACTCTTCCTGTTCTTGGTTACACTCAGAAAGGGGACTTGAAAACACCATTACTGTCTCTCTTTATATCAGAGCCTGAAGGATACACACACATGGACACACGCACACGCACACACACACACACACATACACACACAGGGCCTGGGCTGTTCATCTTCCAAGGTCTCAGACTTCCTCTGCTGGTTCATGTGTGCTGTGAACCATCTGAACAAGCCTTTCATTCGCTTCTGAAGAGACACAAGCCGGTGTGCTTTGCTTTCGCTGCAAACACGCCTGCCTGCAACCAATCAGACAGGTCTCTGTCAGACTCTGCAAGACCTTGGGCTCTGCAGGAGCCAACCACTCAGGAGACACACAGGAGAGAGCTGGGTGTGAGTTGGAAGATGCATTTGTTTGTCTGCAGGCAGACTATTTGGCAGGTGTAGTCATCATAGGAGAAAGAGAGAGATCCGTTGGATCTCTCTTCACTTCCTGATTGGCAAACTCACAGAACTTCTCTTCGTTATGAAATCCCCCTGAACCTGGAGGATGTCTCCTGAGGCACACTCTACACACACACTCTCTCTACACACACACTCTCTCTACACACACACACACTCTCTCTCTCTCTCTCTCTCTCTCTCTCTCTCTCTCTCTCTCTCTCTCTCTCTCTCTCTCCCACTCATCCCTCCTCCCTTCTTTGTCCTCTCTCCTCCCTCTACCTGTACCTCTCCTTCTCCGACCTGCAGGTCCCTCTACTCTCTCTCACAGGTGACCTGACGACAGGTATCTACCACACAGATGGCACGTGTCTGGGTGAAGATCCTCACGGCTTACTGAAGGAACCTCTATTCTTCTACCACAGCATGGATCTGTCGGCAGGTCTATACATCACACATCTATGTATGGGATGACAGGTGACAGCAGTGACACCATTGCATCGTTGTGACGGAAACCCGCGGCGTTGCCATGGTGAGCGACACGTCAACGAACTGACTCCGTCTTCGATTATCTGTGCGTGTGTGTCCTTGTTTGGGTGTTAGTGACAGGTGGATGAAGAGAGGATGAACGGTACTCTATTTGCCCTTGACCCTGAGTATGGGGAGGGGGGGGATTGGAAGAGGGAGAGAGGTGGAAAGGGGGTGTGTGGGAGAGGCAGAGAGGGAGAGGGGAGGAGGGAGAAAGATGGAGGAAGGTAAAGGAGAGGAGGAAGGAGGGAGAGGGGATGGACGGTGTATCCACTACTACATGCCAGACTACACTGCTAAATATATTTGAAATGACCCAGGGAAGCTGCTCTGCATGTGTTACATGAAGCAACCACAGTAGTCTTGTTAAAGCGGGTTTTCTGATGGGAATACAAGATGTGAATATTGCTGTACTGGAGGCTTTAAAGGTAAACATGCCTATATTCATATTGGATTCATTAAGTAGAGACTTTCATTCGGCAGATTCCAAATTGCCGTTTATTACCTGGGAGATTTCAACCTGCAACCTTTTGCTCCGCAGTGAAACGTTCCACCATTGAACCATACCCTGATCAAGGATACAATACACACACTTCTTAATCACCACTAGGAGAAACCTTTCAAGAAACTTCCCCCTTTAGAATCCACACAGATCTCCAGGCAGCGTTCCATGAGAGACTGCAAGGCTCGTTCAGCAGCTAACCCTTCAACCTCTGGATGTTTGTATGTATGAGAAGATGAATGTGAACACCCACGGGCTGCGTTTGTGTCTGGGGGGTTTTCAAGCAAAATAACTGAGACTGACACAGGAGGCTGTGGCGTAGAGCTTTGCTCTCTCTCTCTCTCTCTCTCTCTCTCTCTCTCTCTCTCTCTCTCTCTCGCTCTCTTTCTCTGTCTATGAGTCAGATATCACTAATCACCACACATCAAAGGTCTGAGATTAACACTCCCTTAATAGACACCATTGTACCGTAAATATACACCCCACCTCGCTCCCTGCTATCCTTTCCTCACTGGTCCATCGGCTTCAAAGGTGCGACACAGGGAGAGAGGGAGGGAGAAAGAGGCAGAGAGAGAGGGAGAGAGGGAGGGAGGGAAGGAAGGTGAGAGAGAGAGAGAGAGAGAGAGGGAGGGAGGGAGAGAGGGAGAGAGAGGGAGAGAGAGGGAGAGAGGGAGCGCATCGTAACAAGCTCCCCAAGGTGTTGCTGGGGGACGTGTGGGACAGGGGGGTTCCCTGTTTTCTGTAGTAGGGGGAAGGGAGGGGGAGAGTGAGAAAGGGGGTAGAGGGAAAGGTAGAGGAAGTGAAGGTAGGGAGAGGGGAGGGGAGAGAGGGAAAGGAGGAGGGAGAGGTGGAAGGCAGTTGGTAATGCCACCCAAAAAGTTGAAGAGAGCGGGGTCTGTAATACCGCTGAAGGGAGACCCGAGCAGATTAAAAGGTGATTTAAACCCTCCTAATCTCATAACCCCGTAAGGGAGAGACGGATTGGGAGGGAGGCGGAGCAACATGATCCTGGTGCACTCCCCCGCTCTCACCGCAGGAAGCCCGGGACTCCCAGCCCGCGCTGACTTCATGTCTGCTCGGTTGCACGGCCTCCCCGTCTCTCCCCGTCTCTCCACCTCTCTCTCCGTCCCTAAGGAGGGATGTTGGACCTGGGGGGGGGGGGGGGGGATGTGGAGGAAAGTACCACCGCTTCAGACTTTCACTCACAGACGGAGCAAACTTGATGACGCACAGCTCGCTCTGGAATTCAATTTCAGTGTTGTTTTTTTGGGGGATGGCAGGATAGGGGAGTGGAGGAGGGGTGTGAGAGAGAGTAGAGGGACCTGCAGGTCGGAGAAGGAGAGGTACAGGTAGAGGGAGGAGAGAGGACAAAGAAGGGAGGAGGGATGAGTGGGAGAGAGAGAGAGAGAGAGAGAGAGAGAGAGAGAGAGAGAGAGAGAGAGAGAGAGAGAGAGAAGGAGAGAGGGGGACAGGAGAGCGTTGAAGAAGGTTCTCACGTCAGGTTGGCATAAGCAGAGTGTGTAATGGGGCATGCATGAATATGCTACCGGTGTGAAACCGAGGCAAATTGAAATTCCAGTCGTGCGTGGCAGAGACAGAGGCCATATGGTACAGTGAGGAGATCCTCCCCTCCCCATGTCCCTGGTTCTCCTCTCTAAGACAACAGCCACACCAGCGCTGACAGAGCGGTGTGTTAGCATGCTACGTCACCGTACACTGGTTAACAGGGAATCATTAGGAATCAATTCGTGTTCTTTTGCCACCATACTGCGAGGGACACTGTGTCACTGTGTGAATAGAGACAGCATGGGTAGACCGTGCTGTCCATGCGGTGTACTGTACTAAATATACTGGACTGTATACGGTACTATTTATTGTATCATGTTCTGTTATGGGAGCTGCAGAGGAGCTAAGACGTAGTTCCTTCAACGATATAGTTTATCTTGGATGTTGCCGGACAAATTAAATCATATGTTGGGGAGGGGGGGAGGGGGGGGGGGGGGGACTGGTGCTACAGGTGTGGTGGAGGGGGAGAGGAGGGTAGGGACTTGGTAGAGAGAGAGGGAGATGCAGAGGGCTGTCTGGTGTGGTGGAGGAGGAGAGGAGGAGGGGGGTCGTCAGGTGGGGCGGAGGGGGAGGAGGTGTTTCACTGCTGATGGTGTTGGAGGAGGAGAGGGAGTCTCCCAGAGGGAATTGGGCCTGGGGAGATTGTTGTAAACACTAGTTTAAACTGCTGTTGAGACAAACAAACAACCACACACAGACGTGCACTTACACAGGAGGCACAGACAGATACACGCACACAAACAAGTACACACATACACACACAGACACACACAAACACTCACTGATGCATACACACGCACTCACACAGACACTTACAGATCCGCACACATACACAGCCACAGACACTCACCAATGCACACACACACACACACACACACACACACACACACAGACTACCTCTTACATCCCAGCTCTGCTCCATACAACAAAACATACTCTTCCTCCAGGTTCCTGATGGACGCAAAACAACAACAACATGTGTCATTCTGGTTGTGGAGCTATTTGAGTCCCAGCGCAGCCAACTCGCTTCTAACAGCCTCCAAACAGCCTGTAATTGGCTCTAACCGGCTCCAAACAGCCTCTAACAGCCTCTAATTGGCTCTAACCGGCTCCAAACAGCCTCTAAAAGTCAATAACTGGCTCTAACCGGCTCCAAACAGCCTCTGGAAGTCTTTATCTGGCTCTAACTGGCTCCAAACAACCTCTTAAAAGTCTTTAACTGGCTCCAACTGGCTTTAAACAGCCTCTAACTGGCCCCAAACAGCCTCTACCTCGTTTAAACCGTGGGGATGGGGACCAGGATGGAAGCAGCAGAGAGGTGAAAGGTCATCTACAGGGCCTGTGTGTGTGTGAGCGTGTGTGGTTCCAAAACTTTCAAACACAACGGTTGGTAAACTCCCTGCAACTTTTCTGTGAAGTTGAGCCTAAACAACAGGCATCATGTAAACACTTGCATGGATGTTGAAGAGTACTACAGAGCACTTTCAGCTCGGTCAACACTAGAAGATAAGATGCCATGACACAACAGTGGCCTCATGCACAACACCAAAACCAATTACAGTCTAGTGTTTGCCTCTGCATCACTGAAACATTTGTTGAATGTTTCTTTTTTTCTTCCATCCAGCCAGAACACAGAGACGAAACCAAACGAACCCAGTGTGGGTGGTGAAGCCAGTTTGACGTGATCGTTAGCACCCATCCAATGCTACCTCTGGGGGAGCACGCCCGCCTGGTGATTTCACGCGATCAACTCACCACCCAATGGAAGGAACTCTGAATGGAAGGCAGGTGCGTACTCTGACATCACTGCTCGCCTACTTTGTCTTGTTCCTTTAGAACTCTGTTACTCGCTGAAGGTCACGATGATAGCATCGGCTTAGCATGCACACGCTTCGCTAACATGCGCATGTGTGTCACCTGCGGTGGGATCCTGTTCAGTGAATAGGACCTCGATCTCTCCGTCTTTCCACACGACATCTCTCCTAGACCTCCTTCTCTCCATCTCAACGTGCTTTCCAAACTATTAGCCACCAACAGGCCAATATGGAGGATTCGTGTAATTACCATCTGAATAGATCTCCACCACGTAAACAAGGTTCCCATGAACACCAGCTGAATAGATCTGTACGTCAACAGTGTGTATCACTCTTCACCTTATTACTCATCTCCTTCCAGCTCAAAGACTTCAGCTCAGCGTTACTTTGATGTAGATCACGCCTCCCATTAGCAGTCCTCCCTCCCTCCCTCCGTCAGCCCAGCTAGCTCCTGGAGAAGAAGGCTTTGTCTTTATTAACTGTCTTTGCAGCCGGGAAATAATGAAATAAAGGAACAAAGGCCAGCGAGCGCGTCTGACGTGGGTAATGAATTTGCGCGGCTCCCGCTCCGCTCCTGCGTTCAGGGCGCGTGGCGTGGTAGGAACAGCTGAAGGCGAGAGCGAATTAAAAAGACATTGGCGCGCGTTGCTAGATTGATGGTCCTTTAAGCGCAGGAGATGTGGAGTCAATGGAGCGTAGGCCGTATCTGTTTTAAACAAGAGAGCTAATCTTTCTGTTCTTTTTTTTTATTACTAAAGAGGGACGTGCCGAATAACGCTGGTGCGCTCTCAAACGCACATACACGCAGACATGCCCATACGCAAATATATATACACGCTAACACACACACCCACACACACACACACACACACACACACACAGTATAACGGCTAACTCTCTCATATTTCTCATGAGAGCGCAAATGATTTATTTCGTACTAGTGATTTAATGTCCCTTTGGTACTATAGGCCTACACTTCGCTGGGGAGTTTGTCTAGATTGCCATTAACGAACCCCGTATTGATTTCTGTGTTTGCTTTCTAATAACCAGGACGTCAGGCCAGGTGCAAGTTGAAGGGGTCTGTCTGGTGTGACGTCCTCCCGGCTCTCTGTGGCTCTGCCTGGCTGTGGCCACCTGGCAGGGCCGTGGAGGTGGGACCATGGAGGTCGTGTCCAGGCTGATTACTGTGGAAGAACTGGGATTTCCTATGTACTTCTGTTTATCAGAATCAGTACAACTAAGCCTTTGTGTTACTCGTTACGTATATTCTCATTCACATTTACTTATAGCGACCCGTGATCATACCCAGTGATTAGACAGGGCCTCTGTGTCTAAAGGAAGAGGAGCAAGTGGACATGGGCCCTAAAACACATCCTGTCTGGCTGTAAAACACCTCTCATAAGGACCATAAAAGGATGCTGACCTGAGCAGCTGTCTACACAGCATGCCTGCCTGCTGGAGAGCCCTCTATCTCTCTCTCTCTCTCTCTCTCTCTCTCTCTCTCTCTCTCTCTCTCTCTCTCTCTCTCTCTCTCTCTCTCTCTCTCGCTATCTCTCTCTCTCTCTCTCTCTCTCTCTCTCTGTCTCTCTCGCTATCTCTCTCTATCTCTCTCTATCTCTCTATCTCTCTCTCCCCCCTGGCCTGCCTGCCTGCTTTCCCTCATCACCAACCAAGAACCATACTGGGATGGGTACGTAAGTGGGTATATAGGGTATACTATGGTGAAGTATTGAATTGCAAATCAAAAGGATGCAGGTTCGATTCCCACTACGTACGTGGCATCACATGAAAGCATCTGCCAAACCAACTCTTTCTTATTATTGTAATATGACACATTAGCATGTGTGGACGGGGTGTTTATTAATGGAATGGGGATCATGTGTTTGTGATACCACACTGCAGCTTGTCCCCTAACATCAAACTTGTAACTCTCGTATTACATAAAAACGTAGCATTATTTTTGCTACTTAAAATATATTTTCAGCCTTTTTATCTTGGAAACGGGTCGTTACTTCAGAGACACTGATATGGTTAAAGGACAGTTGGAGGTCGGTTGAGATTTAAATATTTTAGGTCATGTGACCTCGGTGGAGGACTCAATTTACCCTCTTAAAATCCACCTTGTTCCCCAGAGAGGCAGGACAGCGGTTCCTCCTGTACCAGGTCGATACGAAGAACACTTAGACCTCCCTGGCTGGTGTATGGTGCAGCCTCATGAATCATGATACAGTGAGGCCATATATATCCCACCACTGCAAACAAAACGTTTTACGTGGTGAATTATGGCTTGTGAAAATCCTCAAAAGAAAGGAAATTCAAATGACCACCGCAATCCCTAACTGGAACAATGCACAAACAAGGTGTTTAAGTTGCGAATGCTGTTTGAAGTACAGTAGAACCACATTGGTACAGCGATGTAGCAGGTATAGTAGCGGTGTGCTGGAGTGAACCTCTCACAATACTACCACCATATCCATGATGCATGATTTTCTGTCCCAACCGTGTGACGGCTTGTAAGAACCCATACAGGCCAGAATGTTGACCTTCCCTCAACTTTTGAGGCCCTACTACAGATGCTACAAAAGGCGACTGCGGCCACTTTGAAAACCCAAAGATTTGAACTCTTGTACTTGATTGCATTGAAACGCACGCAATCTATTTAACATGATGTTGTGAGAAATGTGAGAAAGTTATCCATTAAATATTTATGTCCAATGGTAATAGTTCAAACAGCTAGCAAGGTGCTACCAAGTGACTAAATACACTAATTTATTGATGAATTAAACATACAGTATGTTAAAAAACATGGCTGACTGTTCATGGCAAAATAGTTTAAACCATGAGAGGAACAAAACAACTGTCACAACTGATCCTCAACAGATCCCGTCGTTCATTGACACCGCGTCCACAAGTCACATGTTGAAGACACAGGGTTTAAAACCCCCTGTCTCCACTCCTCCTCTAGATCCAGTCTATCTGCCTCCACGTATGGGAGAGAGGCAGAGCTGAGCTTGTGAGCTGGTCTCTCCCCAGCCTCCCCGTGTCTCCCAGCCTGGATCGATGTTGGCGTAACCGGAGCTCCTCTGATTGTGTCTGGTTCAAATTAGCGTCCGTCAGGTGGACACAGCACCTGCATTTGTCAGCCCTCTTAGACAGAGAAAGCGAAGACGGCTCTTTAAGAATTCATAGCCCCGATCACGACAGGAAGCACTTAACTGCTCTGGAGGCTAGCTCTGATTGGTAATTGCCAGTAGTGTGCTTGGCAACTATCTGCTGTAAGATGTGAAAGCAGAGAATGCTTATCTTTTCCCATGGGCTTATTGTATGTACTGCCTGTGCTGTAGTGAAGTGGAGTGTAGCATTGTGTAGTGTACTATAGTAGAGTGTAGAGTTGTGGAGTGCAGTATTGTGTACAGTACTGTACTGAGCTGTGCTAAACTGAACTCCAGCCTGCATCCCAGTCAGATGAATACTTTACACAGTCAATTGCTAGAAGTGGGGCGGTTTGTTAAGAATTCATACATGCATGTTGAGGACTGCATGTTCGTATCTACAGGCTGGGAATAGGCCTTTCAACGGGGCCAGAGGAGGACGTCTCTTTCGTAATAACTGGAGGGACCACCACACTGCGGCTCTCCATCCCCAGCAGACCTTGGGAAGAACAGGGTCATGACAGTAATGGGTGTGTAGCTGTATAGTCCTGCAGAACTCCTCAAACTCCTGCGGAACACGAGGGCAGAGCGGTGGGAGAGCTCACTGCTGTGAATTATGAACTATGTGACTTCAGATAAATCGTCTGAACAAGAGATGCTTGTTGTTGATCTGTTTTATCAGCTGTCCCATATAACTAAAGTAACTATTTCAACAACCGTGTGAGGTCAAATATGAGCGTTGAATGGACCAGATCTTAGATCTTAGTTAGGAGATGACTGGTGCGGCGTTAGTAATCTATACTATTATTTTACAGTAGGTAATCTATTAATTATCAATGGATCGTTGTAGATGGATGGGTATAGCTTAATGCTTAGAGCATTTGGTGACAGATCAGATGGTTGCAAGTTTGAATCCCCACACCTGTAAGTCTATTTGGATAAAAGGTGTTTTCTAATTGAAAGTGGTTCTTATCTACTTTTATAAAATGTTTAAGTATGTTTACATTTACATTTAGTCATTTAGCAGACACTCTTATCCAGAGCGACTTACAGTAAGTACAGGGACATTCCCCCCGAGGCAAGTAGGGTGAAATTTCTTGCCCAAGGACACAACGTCATTTTACGTGGCCAGGAATCAAACCGGCAACCTTTGGATTAATAGCCCAATTCCCTAACCGTTCAGCCATCTGACTCCCCATGTTACCAACTCACCTCCACCATTGGTGAAACTCATCAACGAAGTTCTCTTGTTCATACCTAATTACTTATCGTGAATATGTTCCTTACTCTGGAACGCAGCTAATTGAGGTGGTCCAACTTATTTGCGACAGAGATAAGGAGTCCATGTTTATGGTCTTTGCATCTGGATTCGAGGGAGACTAGAGGTTCGAACCAAGACAAAGGATCGGGGCACGCGAGGTAGAAGCATTTGATTCATGTCTGTGACATGAGTCAAGTGCTTCAACTCTGAACGTGAGCCTTTATGGAAGACAAACATCCGCCACGGATTGTCGTTGACCTCTAGTTTCTCTGTGGTTCTATATCTGGGTAATCATCTGGGAAATACAAGAACCCACGTTCCATCTTTAGCACTTCCTATGTACGTTATCAGCCTGGCACCTGTAGTGCCAACAACAGAAATCCACCTCCCATAATTGCTTTATCCGTTGTTCATTTGTCAAAAACAAATTCACATCCTTTTAGGCTCGCAAGACACTAACAAGGAGAAAACAAGTTTTCTAACCACAAGCAGTAATCATGTGCACCGAGCAGAGAGACAACACAACATATTTGTTATTCTGTGTTATTATTATTTTTCTCTAATTGTCTTTTGCCTTTGGCGTAACCAGTTAATTATCATCCTCACTTTGTCATATACGTGCTTACTCCAACACCAATCACAACCTCGGCAAAGCTAGCTGATGAAAATGCCTGTTTTTTGTTTCAAACTGGACTTCACATGACCTCTCCAAAGTTCACACTCAGTTCTCCTGTTACCTGCTGTTGGTTCACGTTGTTCAGGGAAAGTCTGGTAGGTCTGTGTGTGTGTAAGTGTGTGTGTGTATGTTTGTGTATGTATGTGGTTGTGTGTAAGTAAGTACCCTGTTAGCAGGGGGGCAAACCCATTAGCTACTTTAAATCACTGTGTTCTTCGTCACCATTTAAGCATGCAATCTTGCTTCTAGCAAACTGTGTTTGGTGCGTATCTGTGTGAACGTGTGCGTGTGTGTGTGTCTATGTGCATGTGTCTGAAAGTGTATGTGGGTATATGATGTGTGTATTAGTGTGTGTGTGTTCTAATTCCCCCCCCCCCCAGGCTGCTCCCTGCAGAAGAAAACAGACCCGCGGGGTTCCCCAAGTTGTTCAAAGAAACAAAACAGTGCGCAACGTGCTTGACTTAACTGAAACCAAACTGCCATTTCATGCCTGCCTAAAAACCCTGAATTCAACTATAAACATTGAACATGTTAACCACAACTACATGTGTAAGAGGTTCATTAGCCTACCCTGGGTAAAAGAAACCCCAATAAAAATACGGTAAGCTATTAATTAAGTGATTAATAGAACTCCTGTGTTCTTAATTACAGTGAGGCTGTGCTGCGCGTTGTTTTCCAGATGCCCTCCTGGGTATTACGATCCACAGGAGGCATGTTTGTGTTATTTGATGCTCATCTTTGAGGCCTGTTTTTTTTTTCTATCAAAAACGAGTAAAAGCCTCATCCATTAATCTTGTCTCTGGCTGCGGAAATGGGACGCCAGATCCTCTCTTTCACTCTCTGTTTGCAAAGTCACAGTTGTCATAGTTACAAAGAACGCACATTTCCTCCCCCAGATTTAATAATAGCATACTAATGGCCGCAGATTTTTTAAAAGCACCCTTGATCCATCGTGCACCGCGTCCACCGTCATTACGTCGGTGAGAGGAGCGTGTCCTGAAATTGACCAAACGAACGACGCGATGCGTTTCTAACCTAGTCCGTCGGCACAGCGCTGTTATTTCACATCAGCCAACTAATTCGCCGAAATGAAAACAGAAACGCGAGAATAGGTGAATGAGAGGTTTCTTGATTATGTTAGGCTACCTTTCACGAAACACAAACTGTCACGGGACAATCCTCGGAACACACCAATTGACGCGCGCTTTGCAGATCTGTGGATGAAACACAGAGTGGTTAGGAACCACAATACTCAATTATTAAAACTAAACATCCGCTCCGAACCTAAATATTGCAGCACCTTCTGAGGACCTACACACATAAAAAGAACATGAGATGTTAAGTGCAGCCAAGAGTCTGTGCCAGACAGAAGACATGTGCACTATATGTTTGTGAAGTGTGTTTGCAAGCGTGTGTGTATGTGTGTGTCTCTTTCTTCCTTCTGTAAAATATATCTTTGTGTGTGTCCTGTGTCTGTGCTTGTGTTGCTGTGTGTGCCTACGTGTTGTCGCTGATGTATCAATTAAGCACTTGAACCAGACAGGCTGAGGCTGGGAGCTCATGTGGAACTCTCCAAGGTCCTGAAATCCAGGGCTGCACAACAGGCTCCCTGAAGAGATGTCCAAGGACTGTGGAGAGCTGGGCGTTGCAGAGCTGTCCAAGGTTCTGAAAGGAATGGACTGGAGAATTGCTGCCAAGCATTAGACTAGCATACAAAGAGGCTCTTGTATAGCGGCACTTACTCAAAGAGGCACGTACGATGCTAAATAAAAAAGTACACGCACAATACGGAACCATTTGGATCAATAAAAGCTCTCGGTGATTGTGGACTTCTGTGTTTGAAGGACAAGGTGTTTATATTCCGAGTGTGGGTGACGAGAAATATAACTATTATCTGATGGTCTGACAAATCTATCTCGTGTAATACTGCATGAATCTTCTCTCTTCTATTTAGGGCAGTGTGTTCTCCTAACTGTGATTCATGACGCCTCCGTGTGCCTCTGTCGACTGCGCTGACAGCAGAATCACGCCGAGTCAGCGCCCGAGGCTCGCTGCTCCTACAGGGCCGCTCAGACGCGGAGAGTCAACGTGGGGCGAAATATTTAATTGCGTTTCTCAACGTGGATGAAGGCAGAAAATAAATATAAATAAATAAATAAGATGAGAAAGTGAAACAAACAAATCGATATTCAATTAACGGTCGACAGCGGAATTTGTGGATTCCACAGAGAAGCAGATATGCTGGGTAAAGAGATGATGAGCAGATTAACGCGCTTCTCTGTGAAGGAGCCAGTCCCATCGTGGGTTAGAAAACAGCACATTTAAGAGCTCTGTCTTAACAAGGGAACCTTTGATAGGGTCACTTTGCTTGGTTTAATTCACTGCCATGTTATATAATAGTTTTACCTTTCATTAATTATACATGTGTGTAATAGTTTCTAAATGACAGAGTCCTGCTAGCGCTAATATCCCTCTGTCTGCAAGCCTCTAGTGATCATTATAAGCAGTCGGCTCTGTAATGACCCGTTTGGTAATTGAAATAGCGAGCTAATTGTCACATCATTATTGCTGCTTCTTAATGACAGGGCTCCAGTCAAGAAGACTTGTGTGTAGTTGTCTGGTTTTAGCAGGGAAAGCCTGTTCAGGAATAACTGTTCAGCTGTTCGGTTGTCCTGGACCTTCCATTGCAGCTAGTTAGAGGTTCTAGAACCCGAATATAATTAACTATGTGACAGCTGGGTTCTGGAACCAGGATGGGATTGTGAATGTATTACACATTTCAAAGGCAAATGATGCAACAGCATGGTTTCTGTGGAAACCTTGGGACAGTTGCATGGTGGAGAGATTCCTTCCCGGTTTTAACTTGAACTCTAATCAAAGAGCATAAACCATAATGAAAAAAATAAAAAAACTTTACATATTCAGTCCAAAGCTCTAAAAAGTAGGTTATATTTGACAAGGCTTTCTTGAACATCAGGCTGAAGCATTCCTGTTCAACTTGGAGGGTTGAAGTGCCTGGTCTGGTGAACCAGCCCCAGCAGAGACAGCATAGGGGTGACAACTCCATGGACATGGCTGGGCTGTGTGTGGGGTCTGGCTGGGCTGTGTGTGGGGTCTGGCTGGGCTGTTTGGGGTCTGGATGGGCTGTGTTTGGGGTCTGGATGGGCTGTATTTGGGGTCTGGCTGGGCTGTGTTTGGGGTGAGAGGTGGGCTCTGTGTGGGGTGAGAGGTGGGCTGTGTGTGGGGTGAGAGGTGGGCTGTGTGTGGGGTGAGAGGTGGGCTGTGTGTGAGGTCTGGCTGGGCTGTGTTTGGGGTCTGGCTGGGCTGTGTGTGGGGTGAGAGGTGGGCTGTGTGTGGGGTGAGAGGTGGGCTGTGTGTGGGGTGAGAGGTGGGCTGTGTGTGGGGTGAGAGGTGGGCTGTGTGTGGGGTGAGAGGTGGGCTGTGTGTGGGGTGAGAGGTGGGCTGTGTGTGGGGTGAGAGGTGGGCTGTGTGTGGGGTGAGAGGTGAGCTGTGTGTGGGGTGAGAAGTGGGCTGTGTGTGGGGTCTGGCTGGGCTGTGTGTGGGGTGAGAGGTGGGCTGTGTGTGGGGTGAGAGGTGGGCTGTGTGTGGGGTGAGAGGTGGGCTGTGTGTGGGGTGAGAGGTGGGCTGTGTGTGGTGTGAGAGGTGGGCTGTGTGTGGGGTGAGAGGTGGGCTGTGTGTGGGGTGAGAAGTGGGCTGTGTGTGGGGTCTGGCTGGGCTGTGTGTGGGGTGAGAGGTGGGCTGTGTGTGGGGTGAGAGGTGGGCTGTGTGTGGGGTGAGAGGTGGGCTGTGTGTGGGGTGAGAGGTGGGCTGTGTGTGGGGTGAGAGGTGGGCTGTGTGTGGGGTGAGAGGTGGGCTGTGTGTGGGGTGAGAGGTGGGCTGTGTGTGGGGTGAGAGGTGGGCTGTGTGTGGGGTGAGAAGTGGGCTGTGTGTGGGGTCTGGCTGGGCTGTGTGTGAGGTGAGAGGTGGGCTGTGTGTGGGGTGAGAGGTGGGCTGTGTGTGGGGTGAGAGGTGGGCTGTGTGTGGGGTGAGAGGTGGGCTGTGTGTGGGGTGAGAGGTGGGCTGTGTGTGGGGTGAGAGGTGGGCTGTGTGTGGGGTGAGAGGTGGGCTGTGTGTGGGGTGAGAAGTGGGCTGTGTGTGGGGTCTGGCTGGGCTGTGTGTGGGGTGAGAGGTGGGCTGTGTGTGGGGTGAGAGGTGGGCTGTGTGTGGGGTGAGAGGTGGGCTGTGTGTGGGGTGAGAAGTGGGCTGTGTGTGGGGTCTGGCTGGGCTGTGTGTGGGGTGAGAGGTGGGCTGTGTGTGGGGTGAGAGGTGGGCTGTGTGTGGGGTGAGAGGTGGGCTGTGTGTGGGGTGAGAGGTGGGCTGTGTGTGGGGTGAGAGGTGGGCTGTGTGTGGGGTGAGAGGTGGGCTGTGTGTGGGGTCTGGCTGGGCTGTGTTGGGGTCTGGCTGGGCTGTGTGTGGGGTGAGAGGTGGGCTGTGTGTGGGGTGAGAGGTGGGCTGTGTGTGGGGTGAGAGGTGGGCTGTGTGTGGGGTGAGAGGTGGGCTGTGTGTGGGGTGAGAGGTGGGCTGTGTGTGGGGTGAGAGGTGGGCTGTGTGTGGGGTGAGAGGTGGGCTGTGTGTGGGGTGAGAGGTGGGCTGTGTGTGGGGTGAGAGGTGGGCTGTGTGTGGGGTGAGAGGTGGGCTGTGTGTGGGGTGAGAGGTGGGCTGTGTGTGGGGTGAGAGGTGGGCTGTGTGTGGGGTGAGAGGTGGGCACGGGTGAGGTGAGTGAGGACAGGCTGGCAGCGTCACGGCTTCAGCCTCGGTCTGACCGAGCTCTCCTCCTCCTCTGCTCGCCCAGGGTGGAAATGTGTAACCCTGTCCGTTTGAGGGATCCCTCTTGCTCCGAAAGCCTTTTAGGAAACGGGCGGGGAGGGGGGGGGAGGGATCAACCCCAAAGGAGAGGGGCGATGCATTTCGGGGAGGGGTGTGTGTGTGTGGGGGGGGAAGGGACACGAAGAGAGATAGTGCCCCTCTGCAGCCAGATTGAGCCTGGTGGGTTGTGGGGTAGGGAGGGAGGAGGGCAGGCGAGACGGGCAGGGGGGGGGGGGGGGGGGGGGTCAGTGCATGTCTGAGTGGTGTTCCCTACAGAAGTCCTCCCCCTCACCGGCATCTCCAGGCCCGCCTTGCAGCAGGGGAGTCTGCCTCTGTCGGCCCCCATCCGTCACCTGCAGTATTGATGAGCGGCCACAGAGAGGGGATGCGTGCTGGCAGGAGAAAGACACTGTTGTGGTGGAGCGTCAGAGCTGTTTAGAGCAGCTCCCCGCTGCAAGCCCTTCCTCCCTGACCGGCCCTCCTCTGTCACAGCTCTCTTTTCTGTCTGTCTCTCTCTCTAGCTCTTGCTTTGTCTGTCTCTCTCTACCTCTGTCTGTCTGTCTTCCTGTTCTCTCTTTTTGTCCATGTATATCTATGTAACTCTTTCCCATGGCTTTCTTTCTCTGTAACTATCTGTCTTTGTCTCTCTCTCTTTGACTCTCTCTGTCTTTGGCTCTATCTCCCTTCTGGCTCTTTCTTCCCCTCTCTCTCTCTCTCTCTCTCTCTCGCTCTCTTTCTCGCTTCCTGACTCTCTCTCTTAATTATCTCTTTTCGACATCCAACCATTCTCCCACCTCCTTTCAACATACAGTACAGTCCTACTCGACAAGGCCCGGTTCATTTATCAAAGCCCAGTCAAATTACCAGCAAGGCGTACGAGAGCTGCAATTACTCTCTGCAGCGAGGCCCTGTTTACCGGCTGGCTCAGCCCCTGGCCCACTGGTGGGCGATGGCAGACTCTGAGTACTGCCTGCCTTATTTATCAGCCTCTTATGCTCCTGAGTGGGGAGCACCGTGTGCTCCTGCTCCTGTGAAAGGGGGGAGGGGGAGGAGGGGGGGGGGGCAGCGGACGACTATCGTAGACGTGTGTGGCTCGTGTCTGCGTCAATGGAATCGCCGGCCACTCTGTAAACGGTACGCAGACCGAGGGAGAGACTTTTCATCGCCCATCGTGCCGTCCTTTCCTCCTTCCATCCATCCATCCTTTCATCCCTTCCTCCTTCCCTCCTTCTCCTCCCCCCATCCCTCTCCCGCCCCGGTTCGTCCGTCTCCTCCACCCCTCTATCTTTCTCTCCCCTCCTCCATCCCTCCTTCCCCCCTCCCTTCTCCCGTCCCTGCCCTCCGTCTACCCGTCACCCCATCCGTCCCTTCACCCCTCCATCCCTCCCATCCCCTGGGCCTCCGTCCGGCCGCGCCTCTGCTTGTTTTGGTTCCCTCTCGCTGCAGTTGTGCGCAGGATAATAGAGGAGGAGGGTGAGGAGGAGTGGAGCAGCGGGGGTGGGGGAGGTATTTTGACGGCAGGCCCGGGAGTGGGAGCCCTCAGGGGGGGTGGAAAGGGAGAGGAGGGGGGGAAGGGGGGCTCTGGAGGGGGGAGGGAGAGCAGTGGAGGAGAGGATGAGCAGGGGGATTGGGGGTGCGTCAGGTAACCTGGCGGGAGGTGTGTTTTCCACAGCATGCTCCTCCTCCAGGCAGCATCCCATCATGAGGACATTGTCTTGTTATGACCTTGCGAACACGAAACGTATGTCCTGACAGCGTTTTTTTCCCATTTTCTTTTCTTTTCTTCATAATAACCCGATTGAAAATCGGCATCGCAGTCATTTTGACTTTGAAATCGATTACTGGTTCATCTCATGCTGTATTGGTTAAGCAGCTGAGCTCTTTAAACATCAAACAGGCTTTTGTTCCCTTTTCAACACGGTTCTGTTGTTGACAGAGAGGTGTGAAAAGGGGTTGAATATCCTGAGTGCTAATAACAGTAACAATAACAAACCTCATGAGAGACTCCCCCTGTTTCAGTCACTCAGCAATCCCCCTCCCCCCTCCCAGGCCCGGGAGAAACCCTAGACTCTCACCGAGAGAGACTCAGACAGAGAGAGACGCGTCGAGCGGGTCAGGACCTGGGGAAACACACACCGCAGGAAACAGCCGTTGTTTGTGGAACGGAGCTCGAGGAAAACGTTTCTGAGAATCGCCGGTTGTTTCTCTGGACACACACACACACACACTACACGCCCTCCCCCTGTAGTCTGGGGAGGGGTGGGGTCTGCTGTCCTGTATCACAAAAGTCATGTGTCACATGCCATCTTTTTGAGATGCGGACTCCACCCCCCCCTCTCTCCACAACCCCCCCCCCCCCTCTCCCTTCACACTGCCCCCCCTCCCTTCACACTCCCCACCCCTCCCTCCACACTCACCCCCCACCCCCCCCCCACCCCCACCCCCTTCCCAGAATGTTTGGGAGGCGACGGAGCAATTTCACCACGGAGCGATCCTCCCGCTTACAGTGCAAGAAGCCATCAAGGCGAGCTCAGTTATGTCTTTAAACTCCACTTAGACATGTATTTATTCATGACGGCCTCGTTTGCATGGAGCCCGCAGGAGTGATGGAGGGCTGCAGGGTGAATCACCGCTCACTGTGACTGTGCTGTGCGTGGCTTAGACGTGCCAGATTATGGAAATGCGCTGTGATGTACACTGGGACGTTTGTAATGAATTCCTGGGTCGCCTCGCCCACCCCAGGTGGTGCTAACAATCTCCTGATGTGTTTCCTGGTGCACCTGCAGACACAGGACCCCATCCTGCATGAGGTCTTGCAGAGCAGCGACCTGGAAGCCTGTTATTTCTGATGGTATTTGCACAATTTATTCAGAGGGAGGGCGATTGTTGGGAACGGGGTTGCGTGTGTGTGTGTGTGTGTGTGTGTGGGCGAGTGGGTGGGGGGCTGTGGCGTGTGTGATGTGAGTGCGTGTATTTATTCGATTTGTGTGTGTATGCGTGATGTGCGTCTCTGTATGCAGTACTTAAGATGTGTGTGTGTGTGTGCGTGAGTGTGTGTTATTCTAATAACAGCAACACTGAACTCACAGTGGGAGAGTGTGAGGGGGGCGAGTGGTTTTCTTAATGGCCAGCCATTAAGCAAAATTAAAGTTGATGTGAAATTGATGAGTTTGTTTTGCGTCTGGATCGTGGACGGAAACAGGGAATAATCAAACTGTACCTTCTCTCTGCCTCCTGAGATGGGGAGGAAGCAAATCAATTAGTGTCTGAAATCATCCGATCCGAGAGGACTCACAACCCACCGTCCCCACTGAACGACAACCCGTAGACATGATCGAAACCCGTTGATCGAAATAATACGTTGTTTGTGTTACGGTTTGTGAAAATCCTCAAAAGAAAGGGACTTCAAATGACCACAGACTGGCCTGACTCTGCGGATGCGCAAACGATGGGTTTTGCGACCGACGATGCTAGCGTGATAGTGAGGAACTGGAGCCAACATGATGTGAGCAGCAGACTGGTTTGGGGTTGTGGTGGTCTTTTGAATTTCATTTCTTTTGAGGATTTTCACAAACCATAATACACCCCAAAAAACATAGTCTTTTGTTTTTAATATATAACATGTTTCCAAAGAGAAGTGTTACAGTTTTGACAGATTTCCCAGTAATTCCACCTCAGTCCCAGTGAAGCAGGCAATAAACAGGTATTACAGGTATTACAGGGGAGGAGGGGAGGAGGGGAGGAGGCGAGGAGGGGAGGAGGGGAGGAAGGGAGGAAGGGAGGAGGGGAGGAGGGGAGGAGGGGAGGAGGGGAGGAAGGGAGGAAGGGAGGAGGCTAATAAAATGTTCTGATGCAGCATCTACTGTTTCATAAAACCCTTGTAGCTATTCCAACAGGCTTCTCTTCCATGTTCTCTAGAGGGCTGGTGATTCAATTCTAGGTTCCACACTTCATAAACCAATCAGACACTCTGTCTCTTGTAACACTAATACAGGCTCTAATAGGTTAATACAAGTGTGTGTCCTTAGTGTGTGCAGCTCAGTGTTGCCCTGCTGATCACAAGGTCTCGGGTTCGAAACCCCCCCCCCCCCCCGTTTGAGTCACTTTGGATCAAAGCGTCTGCTGAGAGATGACGTTATTATCGTGAAACGTCTCATCTGTGTTTGAAGCGGTAGCCAGCTCACCAGGCCTGACCTGGCTTCTGATGAAGATCTGGTGGTTCTGATCTGGAAACAGAGATTCAAAGCCGTTCAAAGCTGAGAAGCGGCGTCGCCACAGGACGGGACGTTCTGGAAGTTCTGTGATGTTCCAGAAGCTCTTGAAGGGAGTTGAGAGAACTCCGAGAGGCTGATGTTTGATCTAGTGTGTGTGTATAGGTAGTGTGTATATGTCTCTGAGTGTGTGTGTGTGTGTGTGTGTGTCTGTTGATCTCAATGAGCGACAAACCTGCAATGCAGCACGCCTGAAGTGTTAGCAGTGAGGTCATGAGGAAGACAGCGCTGGCTGTGTGTCATGTGTCGATCCATCTCGTCCTGAGCCCTGCTGTTAGACCCCCTCCTGGTCGTCGCCTCGTGTGAGTGGCTGGAACGAGACGGCCATGTGATAGAACGCTCCTCCAGAGCAGTATTGATCTGCCTAATGGTGTGTGTTGTTCTCCAGCTCCAGGGAGACCTGTCGGGAAGAGACGTTCCTGGTGATAAAGGACTGTGTTCACGGTTCCTTAATGGAAGAGAAGAATAGCACGATCTGGAAGGTTCCGGAAGGGGGGAGAAGGATCTTAGAGGTTCCGGAAGGGGGGAGGATGATATTGGTGGTTCCGGAAGGGAGGAGAGGATTATGGAAGGTTCCAGAGGAGGAATGAGGAAGACTGAAGCCGCATTGTATCCTAATAACAAAATCCTCTTTCAGGGAGAAAAAAAAGGGAGAAAAAAACAGATCTACTGATCTTCTATATCTACTGGGGGATTAGGAAATCAATACAACCCTTCACACTGTAATTCAATAACACTGTGCTTCCAGTGAGCGATAACATTAATGGCCAGCTTTACAATACCTGTCTACAGAGTACACCCAAGGCCAGTTTATTAACACTGAAGATAAAAACAACAAAGTGTCTTACCTTCTGATGCTTCCAGTACTGAAGAGCTGTGAACTGAGAGAGAGAGAGAGAGAGAGAGAGAGAGAGGGAGAGAGAGAGAGAGAGAGAGAGAGAGAGAGAGAGAGAGATGGGAGGAGAGAGAGAGAGAGAGAGAGAGAGAGAGAGAAGAGAGAGAGAGGAGAGAGAGAGAGAGAGAGAGAGAGAGAGAGAGAAAGGAGATCTGGAGACGTGTCATCGCTCCGATACTCTTAATCGTTGTGATTCAACTAGGCGGCGTCAGTCACAGTTTAAAGCACAGCGGCATTGATTAGCTATTACACACCCTGATAGGCCTGTCGCAGGGACACAGGTCACCTGACAGCACGGAACAGGAAGTGTCACACCTCAACTGCTGTCTACTTCCTGTCTGGGATCCTGGGGCCAGGGCCTGCTATTGATGTATGTGTCTTCACTGGTTTAACAACTAATTGCTGAAAATATTCGCAGAAACTAAAACTAATATGGATCCTGGCACAACTGTGAACAACGTTGGGCACATTTCACACATTAAAATAATCTTAAACTGCCCTTTGTTGAAGCCGGGAAGCAGAAATAACAAGTCATG
Source organism: Thaleichthys pacificus (assembly GCA_023658055.1). NCBI lineage: Eukaryota > Metazoa > Chordata > Actinopteri > Osmeriformes > Osmeridae > Thaleichthys > Thaleichthys pacificus. The sequence goes on from CM042856.1 coordinate 6,902,215, forward strand.
ATGACAAAAACCTGCAGAGCCAGTTACAGTCGAATATATAATTGTTACGCGCCGCTGTTAAATGTTCCAAACTAAGTTTATTTTAAAGGCCATTAACTCCGCCACCATCTCATTAGCTGTCTGTCTCCGTATTTTTCATTAAGCCCATCGATTCCCGTCCGCTTGTAGTTGACAGTTGGTGCATGTTAAGTGGATTCCAGTAGGAGAAGACAAGGAGACGATGACCTGCTGAGACTGCTCCCACATCCAGCCTACAGCAGGTAGAAAGGAGAGGTTAATCACCCGCAAGGATTTACAAGGCCGGCTGCATTAGAAATACATCCTCCACGGCCGAGGTCGTGACCCCGGCGAAGGCTGTGTCTGACGCTGTCTGTAGGAAAGGGGGGGGGGGGGGGGGGGGGTGGGGGGGGGGGGGGGGGGGGGGCGGAGAATGTTTAACGATTGTGTGTGGCCTCTTGTTGTTAGTGCTCAGATCTCCTCGTGTAAGAGTGCCTAGCACGAGCGTGGTCCACTATGGTAGGAGTGGAGGTGATTGTGCTACCTTTGTGAGTGATCTCCCAGACATTGTTTACCACCGGAACTTGCGCTGGTGCGTCGTGGGAGACTGCCGTTCGTAACGTCATCTGCTCGTCTTTGTGGTAGAAACGAATCGAAGGATTCGTAGGAACTGTGTGAATCTTGTGCCGGGAGTTTTCAAGGCATCCGGATGTGTTATAGATAGTCAGTAATCATCCGTTTTGTAATCCAGCATGGAACAGCGATTGACGAAATAGTGCATAACATCCTGTAAGCCTAGTGGCATTTGAGACGCAGTTTCAACGGTTATGGTTTAATTCGAAACTATGACTAAAACCGATGGGTATGGTGACGTCGATGGGATGGGCTGGTTCTGTAGGTGCCTCCTGTCGGGAAGGGGCAGGCTCAATATGCGTGCTCGCTGAGCACGTCTCTAGGACCCGTGCGAATGATCAAGAGGTCATGACGTCGTAGTGGTGTGGTCGAACCTGTTGCAGGTCATAAAGCAGTGTGTGACAGGAAAGCTTGCTCGCAGGGTGTATTTCGCGAGGGTGCTAATATGGTGGATGGGCGGGGGGGTGTGATGGCGGCGAGGGTGTACAATGTGGACCAGTTCTGAGACTAAGTGTGGGTAAAGCGATTGATGTGTGGAATTCGGTTCCATGAGATGACCGTGGTGTGCGGT
>CM042856.1:6903515-6968886 GCA_023658055.1 Thaleichthys pacificus
GGGGGGGAGGGAAGGTTGGGGGGGAGTTCCATACAGATAATTGCTGACATCGCTGCGGCCCTTGCCGTCCGCGTTGACGGCTGCCGATGAAGGATGAGCGCTCAGTCAGACCCTGTTAGTGCTGAAGGCTGCAGACGCGGCAGCGGCAAGAAGGTCTTTGAACGTTCGGAGCAGAGACGCCATTTTGGGTTTGGGACGTTTTCTCCCTTCCCTTTCGGCAGATAAGACAGTGAAGACGTTTTGGAATCAAAGCAGTCAGGTGATAAATTAAACTGTCAAAAGTGCTAAAGTGCTCCGGAACACTCACGCAGTCAAAATGCTTTTGTTTCCGCAGACGTGAAGAAACAAATAATGCATGAAAGAATAAACCAATATTTATAAACTAATCACCATATCAAAGCACATCGACAACACTCAACAGCTCGCACATTACAGTGCTGGGAGTTGGAGGAGCACAAGTAGTTGTTTCATGTACAAATCAAAATGAAAGTCTGCCGTCACCAACAACAACAGTCCCAGGATCCCTCTGTACACCACGGGGGGGGGGGGGGGGGGGGAGGGAAAAGGGGGAGGAAGGAGTAGTGAGGTGGGAAAGGAGGAGTGAAGTGGGGGAGGAGGAGAGAGGTGGGGGGGGGGGTGAGGGAGTCAAGGAGTGAGGGTTGAGGTCGTTGAGTGTGGGAGGTGAGGGAGGGAGGGAGGGTGAGGTGGGTGAGGAAGGGAGAGAGGAAGGGAGGGTAAGGAGATGAGGTTGATGAGTGAGGGAGGGTGAGGGAGGGAGGGTGGGTGAGGAAGGGAGAGAGGGAGGGAGGGTAAGGATATGAGGTTGTTGAGTGAGGGAGGGTAAGGTGGGTGGGTGAGGGAGGGAGGGATTGTGAGGTTCTCTGGGACTCCTCATTCCTCATTCCGAGAGAGAGAGAGAGAGAGAGAGAGAGAGAGAGAGAGAGAGAGAGGGCGACAGAGGGAGGGTGACAGACAGTTAAAGGAGAGTAATTGATCACTTCATCAGTGCTAATGGGTGAAGTGGTGTGTGGTGATGAGCAGGGATACCCTCAGGGGATCACAGCGCTTCTACAAGCCTCAGAGATACAGGAGAGAGACGTGTCTGCGGAGAGGAACCTCCACACGTCTCTCACTAGAGCGTCGTCTTGTCTTCTGTCCACAGGGACACACAGGGCCGGGATTCGAACCTGCAACCTCTTGATCGAAAGGGGGTCGATTACTGTAAATGAAGCAAAGATGTGTGTGTCAGTGTGTGTGCATGAGTGTATGTGTGTGTGTATACATGTGTGTGTGCGTGTGTATGACACGGTCTTCCGCAGTTGAGACATTTGACAGGAGGGCTGCCCTTCACCTCTGACCCCTGCCTGCACCACAGTGTCAAGATAAGGTCTTCTCTTCCTCCCTCGCCACCCACCTCCTCCCTCTCTCTGCCCCCATCCCTTTCATTGCCAACCCACTCATCCCAGCCCCCCCCCCGCCCTCCCCCCAAACCAGTCCACTGCCAGCCCTGTAAGCTCTTATTGATTTTGACCCTCTCTGACCCACTCAATGAGCCTGGCCAGGAAACTCCAGTTTCTCAGAGCCCAGGAAGATTGCATTTGAGATATAAACACTGTCTCCCACTGTAGCAAAGGTGGCGCAAGACGAGATAAAAAGAGGTTTGAGAGAACATCTGTAGACGGTCCAGATTACTATCTTCTCTGTGAATCACAATGGAAGTGCACTTCCATCTGGAAATGACCCTCTGGATGTGGAGGGGAGGGGGGGTGAGAGGGGTCTGTGTGTGTGTGGGGGGGGGCCGAGAGGGATCTGTGTGTGTGTGGGGGGGGGGGGGGTGAGAGGGGTGTGTGTGTGTTTGGGGGGGGGTGAGAAGGATCTGTGTGTTTGTGTGTGTGTGTGGGGGGGGGGGGGGATGAGAGGGATCTGGGTGTGTGTGGGGGGGTGGGGGATGACGTGGTCTGTGAGCATGTGTGTGTTTCTTGGGGGGGTGGAGGGATGTAGGGATGGAGGGGTGGATGGGTGGAGGGATGGAGGGATGGAGGGGTGGAGGGGTGGAGGGATGGAGGGGTGGAGGGGTGGAGGGGTGGAGGGTGGAGTGGTGGAGGGATGGAGGGGTGGAGGGGTGGAGGGGTGGAGGGATGGAGGGGTGGAGGGATGGAGGGGTGGAGGGATGGAGGGGTGGAGGGGTGGAGGGGTGGAGGGGTGGAGGGTGGAGTGGTTGTAAAAAGGACAGACAGTTAACAAAGAAAACAAAAACTAATTTATTGCCAAATTAATTAGAATTCGATTAAAGGGATTTCAGAGGAATGATCAATCAAGTGATGGGCTTGCCAAATTGTTCTGCTCAGTTATGTGTTGGTATTGATGTTATGAGTGTTGGTTCTAATCTCTAAATATATTGCGATCCTTGAGCATTTTTCCACAAAAAAGGAATGATTGGTGACTTTGAAAGTGTCTCCTTCTCTCTCTCTCTCTCTCCCTTTCTCCCTCACTCCCTCACTCTCCCCATCTCTCTCTCCTCTCTCCCTCTCTCTTCCCCTTGCTCTTCCTGTGTTATTTTATAGCTGACTACTAACACATCTCTCAGGATCACAAACTAGCTTTGCCAGGGTGATTACCACTGTAGGATACTTCACTTTACTTCTACCATCTCCTCCTCCTGTTCCCTCCCCAACCATATGTCTCCAGCTTTCCCCTCTCCCTCCTTCATTCCCTCCCTCCTTCATTCCCTCCCTCCCTCCTTCATTCCCTCCCTCCCTCCTTCATTCCCTCCCTCCCTCCCTCCTGCCTTCATTGCCTCCCTTCCTCTGTACCCCAGTCTAGCCCTCTCCCTTTTTCCTTCCCCCCCTGCCTCCATACTCCACCCCATTCCTCTGCGTCAATCTCTCTCTCCGTCCCTCCGTTTCTCTCCATCTCTCTCTCTTTCCCTCGTTCCCTCCCTCTCTCTCTCCGTGCACTGTGACACAGAGGAGCCACCCTGTCTGCTGCAGGCAGCCTCCAAAACGACCCCAGTGCATCCTGGGATACTGCCCTGCCTCCGTCGCTGCCAGGTCCTATCATGTTAGTCTGGCATCTGGGGATGGGTGTGGGGAGGGGGGTTTTGGGAGGGGGGTGTGGGGGGGGGGGGGGGGGGGCAGTGGAGGAACACCCCATTCCTGCCAGTAGCAGCCAATCAGAGAGCTGCCCTTAAAAGGAACCCTGTGTAGAGTAGATTACTCCTCAAAGCTACATGTTCAAGAGAGAAGGGTCGTCCAAAACTTCAGCCCTCATCAACAACAACAACAACAACCTTTATTTATAAAGCACATTCAACACAATGCAAAATGATCCAAAGTGCTGTACATAGTGCATAGCAGAACTACGCTATAAAACAACAATTCAAAGTTTCTTAAAGCTAAAGAATAATGTGTTTTTAGAGTAGATTTAAAAATATCCAATGAAGGAGCAGACCTCACATGATAAAGGAGAGCATTCCAAAGCTCATGACTGCATGTCGCTGTTTCTTATGTGTTCAATGTCAGACATTAGCTTTAGAAGATGTTAGCAGATGTGTAGTAAATGTAGAAAGCTGTTTTAGGCTGCATCTGCTGCATAAAGAGCTTCTCTACACTGCTCTGATGGTTGTGTGACCACTGCCTTACATCCTTACTGTCGACATTTCGGTTTCACAGTTTAAGATTCTTCTCAGGGACAGCCCCCTCATCTCACTCTCTCTCTCTCTCTCTCTCTCTCTCTGCTGTGGGAGCTGTCTTCAAAAGACAGGCCAAGTTGGGAATCTACTTCAGTAGAAAATGGAAGGTAGACACTGGGGTGGTGCAAAATATGAATTCCGTGTTGACGACACTGGTTAAGGCTAGGATAAGGTGGGAATACGTGTTTTACAAAGCAATGAAAGAAAGGGATGTTTGTACATATTTAGGGGTGTCAGAGTGCACTCTGTTGCCTAGAGGATGAAGAACTTGTTTTCGCGGATGCGTTAAACCATGCTTCCTTTTTTTGGGGTCAATGTGTTTGTTGTGCCGGTGGTTTTGTAAGTGTGTTTTCTCTGTGTTGGTTTTTGGTTTATTTTAGTTTGTTGACGTGTTGTTGTTGTTGTGCTCTGAGGGCCTCATGTAGTAGCGCTTTTGCGCTCACTTCATTTGTTTTCGCAATTTGCGCGTAAAAGCATGGCGAGGTATTTACAACAACATCCCATTCCAGCAGTTGTTAAACTCCTCACTACATTACAAATATTGGCATCAGGATCATTTCAAACAGTCATCGCTGTTTTGACCTTGGTGGCTGATCCATGATAGAAAGAGAGAAGGAGGCCCATTCAATTGCGCGTTTACGTAAATGCTCGCAATGTCCGGTATAGTGGGCGGAAAAGGGGCTGATTACCCTGACCTGCAGGTTTCGTAAATACGCCGTAAACTGAAGTATCACAGCGTGCGCAATCTGCGGGTTGGCCAATGGCGCTAATAACGCTACGTTTGCGAATGTACGTACACGAGGCCCTGGGTTGTGTTGTGTACAGTGCAACGTCTAGCTAACCCGTGAGGGACTAACACAGCTGTGGTCAAACTCCACACTCTCTCAAACCAATGATCTCTCTGTCTCTCCTCTCCCCTTAACACACGTGAGTTAAGCCTCAGACGCTGCCCTGCCTGTTTCCCATCAGTAATCCTGGTTCTCTGGCTCTGCAGGGAACCGGACGCCAGGGGGTCTGTTCCCACACCCAGCCCAGGGAGGAGGTCTGATTCTGGGAAATTACACCCAGGCTGAGGGTGTGGGGGGGAGGACCAGGGGACGGGGATGAAGAGGAGGGAACAGGGGATTGGAGATTTCGGAGGAAATCAGTACTCGGAGGACCAGAGAGAGAGAGAGAGAGAGTGTGTGTGTGTGTGTGTGTGAGTGTGTGGGGGGGCGGGGGAAAGCTAGGGGAGAGGGAAGGGGGGGGGGGGGATTGAGGGCATGCAGAGGAGTGAAGATGGCTAACAAGAGCGAGGCCTTGACTCGCTCTTGAGAAGTGGCGGGAAAACGAAGCACTGGAAGGGAACGAGGAGCGATGAAAGGAGGAGGCGACGGAGGAGTGCGGTTCCTCCTCCTCTTTTCCGTCGGCGGGAGAGAGGGAGAGAGGGGGCGAGTCCAGACAGGCGTGGAGATAACGGCCGCCTCATCCATTAATGTATGATTCATAGACGAGCAGGAGATACGAATCGATGCATCAGCAGTTTGCAGTAAATCAGGATGGGCCTTGCCGCTATCTTCCCCAAGACAGACACCCAGTTGGAGAAGGGCCCAGGGGAGTGGCCCGCAATGGCATAGGGGGCATCTAGTCACACCTCCTCTCCTCCTCCGCCTCTCTTTGGTTCACTCCTCCATTTGTGGCTGTCCTCCCTCTCTCCTCCCCCTTCCCCTCCTCTCCCTTGCTCACCTCCCTCTCTTTCTGCTCTGTCCTCCTTCTTCCCACCCTCTTTCTCCTCCCCCTCTCCTCCCTGTCTCGCCTCCCTCCCTCCCTCCTCGCTCTCCCCTCCCTCTCCTCTGCCTCTTTGCAAACATCGGTGATGCATCGTAAGTGTTTTGAGCCGTGCATGGGTCATGTATCTGTGATATTTGTGAAAGCATGCACACACACAGAGACACACACACGCTGCGTTCCATTTGACATAGGAAATCCCGACTCGGAACTGGGAATGTCACACCCGAGTTAACCGAGTTGATTGCGTTCCAGTCGAATCCCGTCGTAAAACAAGAGACTAGAGAGCTGGCCGGAGGATATACGCTACTGCGAAAAAAAACAGTTGATACAAGTGGATTACGCTGTATTTCACATTTAGTCATTTAGCAGACACTCTTGTCCAGAGCGACTTACAGTAAGTACAGGGACATTCCCCCGAAGCAAGTAGGGTGAAGTGCCTTGCCCAAGGACACAACGTCATTTGACAAGGCCGGGAATTGAACTGGCAACCTTCAGATTACTAGCCCGACTCCCTCACCGCTCAGCCATCTGACTCCATTTCATGCATACAAACACCGTAGCGACATTTCCACTACCACAAGTTAGACAGTACTAACGCCAATTTTAATAGAGACACAAATATACAGAATTGCTCAAATAAACAGTCAAACTACATATTCTGCTACTGTTGATACGTGGTGCTGCCATCTTGGTTTTGAACTCTGGGTAATGTGGTTCCTCAGACTTCACAAGTCGGATTTCCCTACTTGAGGTGGCGTTCCATTTGACACTTCCGACTAGGATGTCGAAGATCCCGACTCGGAGTGTCAAATGGAACGCAGCGACACACTTGGAGTTGTGCTGTCCTGTTTTCAGAATGGCAGGTGGAGGGTGGTGGGGATGGTGGGGTGGCTGATCAACGACTTTAAGTGAGTCTTCTCTCTCTCGCTCGCTCTGAATTTCCATGCCTCCTCCCTCTCACCCTCCCTCTCAATAACCTTTCCCTCTCTCCTTCTCACCCTCTCAATCCATCCTCCCCTTGCCCCAGCTCTCCAAACCCCCCTTTCCTGTCTCAATCTCTCACTCTAACCACCTGTCCTCTCCCCCCTCCATCCATCTCTCTCTCTCCCTCTCTCTCTCTCTCTCTCTCCCTCTCTCTCCCTCTCTCCCTCTCTCTCTCCAGTCAATCAGAGGCAGTGTGAGCGCTCCCCAGTGAGCAGACTAAGAGCTGCCCATCAGTCAGTCCTGACACCAGAGACATCCATCGTCTCTCCCTCTCTCCCTCCTTCTCTCTGTCTCTCTCTCCACCTCTCTCTTTCTCTCTCTCTCTGGGCCTCTACCTCTCTAGCTGTCCGTCTCTCCACCTCTCTCTCTCTCTGTCTCTCTGTCTCTGACTCTCTCTCTCTTTCTCACTCTCTCTCTGTCTGGGTGTCAGCTTCTTCACCCCCCTAGCTCACCCCCTCACAACCTCACTGCCTCGTCACCACATTATCTCACAGCCTCACCCCCACACTACCTCTCTATCTCACCCCCACACTGCCTCGCCACCTCACTGCCTCGCTAGCTCACTGCCTCACTGCCTCCACATTCAGGCCGTAAACATTAAAGAGGTTCAAATGGCGGGAAACGTGAAAGCTGGTGGATGCCAGATCCTCGATGCTGTGGGACGATGGGGGTGTTTCTGGGCAGGCTGTCGTGTCAGTCCTCAGATAACCCGTTAGCTGGGAAATCCTGACTCTAGACCCGCTGTCCCCACAGCGAGCAAGGAGGCCATCCTCCAGAGTTTCATTCATATTACATGTTGTTGTCCCTCCCACTGGTGGGATGTTCACAGAGAGCCTCTCCCCTCCTCCTCCCTCCTCCTCCCTCCCTCCCTCCCTCCTCCCGACCTTCTGCTGGCACCGTGTGATGGAGTGTGTGTGCCGTGTTGCGGCTGTGCAGGAGTGTGTGTGTTTGTTTGGAGAGAATGTGTGTGTGTGTAGGCCCGTGCGTCTGCTTTGCACACCATGATGGATGGTGGAGAGTACACCTCCAGGTGGGTTTAAACAGGAGGAGAAGGAGGTTCTGAATAGCAGGCTGGTGCTGGGGCTGGGGCTGAGGCGGGGGCTGAGGCTGGGGCTGGGACGAGGGATGGGGGCGGGGGCTGAGGCGGGGGGCTGGGGCTGAGGCGGGGGCGGGGGCTGAGGCGGGGGGCGGGGGCTGGGGCGGGGGCTGAGGCGGGACGGGGGTTGGGGCGGGGGGGCTGAGGCGGGGGGCGGGGGCTGGGGCTGGGGCTGAGGCGGGGGCTGGGGCTGAGGCGGGGGCGGGGGCTGAGGCTGAGGCGGGGGCTGGGGATCAGTAGCCCTCCAAAAGAATACCTCTTCAAACTTGCTCTGACTTGCTCTGAGAGACGAAAGTTTACCTCCCACTTCACCAGAAAGACCAGACGAGCAGATCAGTGAACCCAATGAACCACTGATCACAGGCAAGACAGCAACCGTCTAATGATGAAATCAGTAAGTTTGGATTCACCTGGAATGCATATCTAACCTTCCAACTAACTCTATGTATTTTTCAGCTGTGTTTCCTAGACTTTCGGCATATTTCTTAAAAGGTCCACCAAACTCTCCTACTGGGTAGTTCCCCCAGAGCCCAGTCTTACCTTGCTCCTGCTAGCTACCATTGAATATCCTCTGCTACCTCTCCTTAAGAAGGAGGAAAGGTAGGAGAACGAGGGAACGAGTGAGCGTGAGGGAGTGAATTAATGATAAGCCCTCCAGGCAGGAGTCTGTCTCCAGCTCCCACAGCCCTGGCTCAGCTCAGCTCCTGATTGCTCTGACAGGCAGGTAGAGGAGTCTGGGTGATTCTCATGCAGCGCTGGTCTCACTCTGTCTAGGAGCGGTGTGGATGGAGTCTTCTTCTTGCGACCGTCTGGTCTCACCAGGGCTGAACTAAAAGGTACTGATCAATTCACATCGATTGGCATCTCTCAGTCCTGAGGTTCTAGACGGAACGCCTGCACGCCTGTGGGACCGTTGTTCTTCTTCGGCCGTTTTCTTGGCCCAAGATGATCACTGTGTCTGCCAGACGAGGATTAAGATGTGGATAGTGAAGTGAGCCTTGTCATCATTACATGAGCAATGAGCTTTCGTTTGAATCTGAGAGGGAGAGTGAAAAAAGGCAAAAGTAGAGAGAGAGAAGGAGAGAGGGAGAGAGAGAGAGAGTCAAAGAAAAAGAGAGACACAGAGAGAGAGGACAGAGAGTTAGTTTAGTAGCTGACAGATGAACGGGGCATGAATACATATGAGATGAGTACATGTCGTCTCCTCTCCAGCTAAGTGCAGCATCCAACCTCCCCTCATCATCCTCCCCTCACACCAAATAAACAACCTTGTCGATAGCCAATAAACCCTCATCACCGTATCTCAGGAAAACAAAATCTGAATGATTCAATTTCCATCTGCCTGTAACTCATGTGTCCTGGCCCACAGCAAACTCCTCACGGTCAGAGTTTTCCGGAAGCTTTGGCACAGGCCTTGTGTTATTGACGGCGCACTGCCAAGACCCTACCCTGCCAAAGCTCCCTTCAGAACAATAAGCCCATCTCTCGTTTAGGTTTTCATTTCCCCACACCCCCTGCTAGAGGATCGACACATATTCAATTATTCACAGTCAATAACCTCAACCAATGTAATTTCGCCCATTCTTATTATATGAATCCTGACGCACAGCCGTATGTGATGTGATATCCCGTTGGGCTTCTCAACTAGAAACAATTCCCTGATCTGTTATTTGTTTTTTTTCAGTTTTTCCCTCCGTCTGTTGCCATGCCTGCGTGTGTGCGGTGCCTGTGTGTGTGTGCGGTGCCTGTGTGTGTGTGTACGGTGCCTGTGTGTGTGTGTGGTGCCTGTGTGTGTGTGCGGTGCCTGTGTGTGTGTGCGGTGCCTGTGTGTGTGTGTGCGGTGCCTGTGTGTGTGTGCGGTGCCTGTGTGTGTGTGTGCGGTGCCTGTGTGTGTGTGCGGATGCCTGTGTGTGTGTGTGCGGTGCCTGTGTGTGTGTGCGGTGCCTGTGTGTGTGTGTGCGGTGCCTGTGTGTGTGTGTGTGCGGTGCCTCCCAGCTACTCAAGGCTTTCTGACTTTCTGTTCCCTCCATGTCTCTTAATTGCAAAGAGAAGATATTAACTCCTCGTTGACAATTGGCTTTGTGTCTTCCGAAAGCCTCCTTGGAAATTGCCATCTGTCGAATTGTGGATGTAATTGGTATAAGAAAAAATGTGTCTTTCACAAACAGAATGAGGGAGACACAAAAGAAGCCGGGAAAGGAGAGAGGGGAGGGAGAGAGAGGGGGAGAGAGGAGAGAGAGAGGGGAGGGAGAGAGAGAGGGGGAGAGAGAGGGGGGAGAGGAGGGAGAGAGAAAAATAGAGCAGGAGATAGAGGGAGAGGAAGAGAGAGAGAGAGAGAGAGAGAGAGAGAGGAAGAAAGAGAGAGAGAGAGAGAGGAGAGAGAGAGAGAGAGAGAGAGAGAGAGAGAGAGAGAGAGAGAGAGAGAGAGAGAGAGCACTTTCCAAGCATGTTCATTCGACTATCAATGTCCACAGGATGCTAATTGATATTGTTAAGTCTTTCTCTGTGGGAGATCAGCACCAGGGGATATCACGCTGGGAGGGAAATCTAGTTGACTGCAGTTTGACCCCTCCGACCCTAACTCTCCGCTGGGCAGTTGGAAACACTCGTAAAAAATGATGTGCTTGTGGAATCACCACCCACAGCTCTGAGTGTGACTTTCAACCTCTAAGTGTGTATCTTTTATAGTGGGTGTCTTACAAATAGAACAATTCAAGTTTACAATCCAGCTATGAGTTCCAGCCAGACACTGCTGCAGACTAAACTGAAGAGACAACCATGATACGACGCTCAAGGCTTCGAACAATTACGTTTTTGAGCAGATTTTTCATCTTTATTAAGTGCTTGTGATTCCCCATACTGCTGCTTGGAAGTTGTTGGTCTATCGGGATTCTTTACACGTCCGCATCGTTTTCACTGTTATTTTGTGATTTGTGTTGAGCGTTCAATAATGTGCTGTCAGGTTTTTGTACATTCATTTGAATGGAATTCCCGCCAGAGCTTACAGGTGCACAACTTCTTTGAGACACGACTGTGTTATTTCCTTGAGCCGAGGATGATAATACTGTATACTTCAAGGATAAACCAAGTACAAACAATCAAGTATCGACAAGTTTATGACCCTGTCTGTCTGTCTCACCCTACCACAGAGGTCCCTATTACACCATGGAAACCATAACACTGTCTGTCAGTCAGGGAAAATCTTGTTGGAAACTAAAAACTGCTGTCAGGAAAAGAGATTCTGGTGGAAGGTTCCAGCATCCTGTAAAGATCATGGAAGCTGTGGCCCTCGAGCTCTCCACCTCTGAGGGACGAGATCTTGTAACCTCTGGAGGGATATGATCATTTAACCTCTGGAGGGATATGATCATGTAACCTCTGGAGGGATATGATCATGTAACCTCTGGAGGGATATGATCATTTAACCTCTGGAGGGATATGATCATGTAACCTCTGGGGGGGTGAGATCTTGTAACCTCTGGGGGATGAGATCTTGTAACCTCTGGGGGGATGACAACTTGTAACCTCTGGGGGGATGAGAACTTGTAACCTCTGGGGGGATGAGAACTTGTAACCTCTGGGGGGATGAGATCTTGTAACCTTTGGGGGGGTGAGATATTGTAACCTCTTGTAAGGTGGAATGCTGCTGGGCTAGTAAGGCTGTCTGCCAGTAGCCTGTGACCTCTTGAACTGCAGTCACATCCGCTACCACTAAGCTGCACACAACCTGTTTCTCTTGTGTCAGACTGTCTGGTGCACTCAGGGATGGAGAGAAAGAGACAGAAAGAGAGAGAGAGATGAAGAGAGGGGGGAGAGTGAAAGAAAGAGACAGAAACACAGAGGGAGACACAGAGGTAGACTGAGAGAGAGAGAGAGAGAGAGAGAGAGAGAGAGAGAGAGAGAGAGAGAGAGAGAGAGAGAGAGAGAGAGAGGAAGCTAGAGAGAGAGAGAGAGAGAAAAGAATGAGAGATAGTTCCTATGCCTGTGGAACACACATGGTTCATCCCGGACACGTGGATCTAAGGGATCCACCTGACCTAAATGTTACCCTCATTTAATTTTTCATGCATAGCAAGCCGAGGCTGACTGATTCAGACTGAGGTTTTAGTCTGAAGCCTTCCTGGGCAGCGCAAAGGGCAGGCCTCTCTATCTTTCAAATTAAACCACAGCTATGAGAAGTGCTTAGCACCAAAGCATCCTTTCTTTTCACATATCGATGAGGATACAGTCGGAACGTTGCACACGGTAAAAACGTTCTTCTGGGGTATTCCAGCAGAACATCAGGCAGGGAGAGATGAGGTCTTCATTACCAGACTCTTTTCCTTCCAGATCCTTCCAAGGTTGAACATATAAACGTTGAAACAATAACATCATCGCAACGTGGGAGTCAGGATTTTGTGGTTATGGCTCGGTGGTAGAGCATTTGACTTGCAGATCAAGAGGTCATAGGTTCGAATTCCCCTGGGTCGTCGCTGTATGGGAAATATGCAAACCATTGCCAAAACAAAGATATCCAAATAAAATCTCATAATGTATTATAAAAATGCTTTCAGTGAAATTCAACATGATGAAAAGCCAAAACATTGACATAAATCCGCTATCAGGCCAACTTCAGCTAATCCTTCCATCCAACAGTTTTGTATCTAGTTGTCCACAACTGGCCCAAGAGTCCATGAACTATTTAATTCCGTGACATAAGCAAAGGCTGCCTGGGTAATGAGTGGATGTGTCTCCTTCTTCATGTGTCAATATCAGGGTGCTTCCAGGAAACACAGCACCATCTCCATGGCGACCGCATCCAGGTACTCATCCAGGTTCAGGATCTCCAGAGTTATCGTGATCTCATGCAGGAGTCCTCCTTTGTCCTCCTTTTTCCATGTCATGCATATGCATTAACGGGAGGCTCAAGGGGAAAGTGGGAGTTTCCCAGAAAGAGATGGGAGGGGATGCGTAAAGTGCGCCTAATTATGTATTCCGCGGTATGTACAAAAACCGCCTGTGAAAGCGCACCTCTATTTTGCGGTGAAAATTCTCCGCCTGTTAAATGCAGGCATAAACCAGGATGCTAATATGCCTCCTGGTGAAATGGCAGCCGTAACCCGAGCAAGACGAAGACATAGGCCAAAGGATTTTTGCCACAAGTATCACACTTTTTGAGTTGAGTGAACATGAAATCATTACGCGTTACAGATTAAGCAGCCATGCAATATTACAGTTACTGGAATTTGTATTTTCGGTCCAGATTGAATTTTTTTGTGTTGGTGTGGAATTCCGGCCTTGTATAATATTTAAACCCTAACCCTAACCCTCATGAACAAGCACATCAATTCGTTATCACTAAATCTTTGTGACTTGGTCTCACCTAACTGCTTCTCTAAGCATCCTGCCCTGGGTCTGGCCACCAGGGAGACCTCAGGGTCACGGAGAATGCACACACACGGATGCACACTTGTGAGCAGGCACACACACGCACAGACACACGCACACTCGTACACACACACCAGCCTGTCGTGAGCTCTCATGAGAATTGAAAGCAGCTGATGAATTATCTATTTTCCCACATACCTGCCTGAGCCCAAACACAACACTGAACACAAAGGACAGAGAGCGAATGGAAGAAGGCCATACTGTCCCTGAATGTGTGCACCATTTAACTCTCTCTCTGTATATATATATACATATACAGCATATATATATAGAGAGAGAGATATCTTTTTTTGTCTGTCTCTATATAATTGTCTCTTTCTCTTTGTTTCTATCTCTCTCGCTCTCTCACTTTCTCTCTCTGCTCTTTCTCTCTCTGCTCTATCTCTCTCTCTGCTCTATCTCTCTCTCTGCTCTATCTCTCTCTGCTCTATCTCTCTCTCTGCTCTATCTCTCTCTCTGCTCTATCTCTCTCTCTGCTCTATCTTTCTCTCTCTCCCTCCCTGTTGGTTTTGCTCCCTGTCCTACCTTCTCCCGAGCAGGAAACCAGCTCACTGTTGAGCATCACACATCACAGCAGTCATCATCACAGCTCCTTCATCTGGGGCTGGCAGGCCTTCTGAAGATTACCACCGGCTTCCAGTTACGGATCATCAATGGGTCCACTGAACACACCTGGATCCCTCCATCCTCCACCCTTCTGTGGAAACACACACCTGGCTCGTCAAGCAGGACTCGTTAGAGCCCTGGCTACAGCCGAGAGGAAAGGGATGAAGGGGGGGGGGGGAGATGATGAGGGAGGAGAGGTGTGAGAAAGAGAGAGAGAGATAGTGCCGAGGGAGAGCAGAGAGAGAGAGCGGTGAGTGGCAGAGAGAGAGAGAGAGAGAGAGAGAGAGAGAGAGAGAGAGAGAGAGAGAGAGAGAGAGAGAGAGAGGGCAGAGCAGGGGGAGAAAGAGAGGTGGGATGGGGAGAGTTGACGAGAGGAAAAGAGAGGAAAGAGGGAGGAGAGCAGGGACAGAGTCCGAAGGAGAAGGAAAGACAGAGGTATGCGAAGGACAGGAAGGAGGAACGGAGAAGAGAGGAGCACAGAGACAATCCATCAAAGGTGTTTGCAGGCTTCCAGCGTCGCGTTTGAAAACCGCTTGTTCGACACCTGTTCCAGGCTTTCCATAGACCGCACACGTAAAACATTGAGTGATTGTGTGTGCACATGCATGAGCTAATTTCTGCGTTTCTCCCCATCTGAAGCCGTTTCTGTACAACCTTCACTCGGAGGGGAGGCTGCATCAAAGTGTAACCAAACCAAAGCTTTTTTTTCTTTGAGTCAGAACCGTGGTTGAATTCGAACTAAACATCAATACCTTTTTTCTTTTAAGTTAAAGCCCTACCACGCTCTGTACTCCAGTCAGTGAGACAGTGCAGGCCATCAATCACAGCAAACCAAAAATGCTGTCACAAATCACACATTCACGCTTTTAACTTGAACTGTGAGCCCGAGTTCTTCATGCTGCATGCCACAGACAGAGATGTGTGTTTCCCGCCTCGTCAACACGGCCCAGCGCAGAAGACATGACCCTGGCCTTGCGCTGGCTGGACACTGCCTTGTCAGGGCCAAACGTGCAACGGAGCAGATCAACGGAGGACCAGCAATGTCTGGAGCCGCAAACGAACCCTCACACCCACCAGGATGAGCCAACGAACCTTCACACCCACCAGGATGAGCCAACAAACCTTCACACCCACCAGGATGAGCCAACGAACCTTCACACCCACCAGGATGAGCCAACGAACCTTCACACCCACCAGGATGAGCCAACGAACCTTCACACCGACCAGGATGAGCCAACGAACCTTCACACCCACCAGGATGAGCCAACGAACCTTCACACCAACCAGGATGAGCCAATGGACCCTCACACCCACCAGGATGAGCCAACAAACCTTCACACCCACCAGGATGAGCCAACGAACCTTCACACCCACCAGGATGAACCAACGAACCTTCACACCCACCAGGATGAACCAACGAACCTTCACACCCACCAGGATGAACCAACGAACCTTCACACCCACCAGGAAGAACCAACGAACCCTCGTTTTATTTGTATGGCCTATTCCCATTGCTTGCCTGCTGCAATGCTAAAATGTCTCCTTGGAGATCAATAAAGTGCCTACTACCACTGCTGCTACATCAATGGAACCAATGATCCATAATGCACTGGGGTGTGAGGTCAGTGTCTGGAAGTGCTTGTCAATAATCAGTGATGTTCAGCGAGTGTTAACAACACACACATGGTCTCAGACACTGCTCTGTCACAGATGTGACAGACCAGAGGGGATAATGCAGAGGCAGTCCTGGGCACGTCTTCCTGTCGCTACTTCCTGTTTCCTCTTCCTGTTTCTTCATCCTACTTCCTGTCTCCTCCTGTCTTTCTGTCTCTACCAGGGGTGTCGCCAGCCATTTTTTCAAGGGGCTGCAGCCCCGAATCTTTTGAGTGTAGCCCCGAATGTAATCTCGGCAAAGGAAAAACAGGGTGATGTGACGTGTGAGTTTTCGGAACATGCTGGAACAGTCTGTCAAAATACATTTTGTGTATTCTAGCATGTCAGTGAACGTCTCTAGCTCTAACTAACTCCGTCTGAAGGGGTGTCAGTCTGATGCTGAGTGACACTAGTCAGTGACAGCCAGAAGAAATTAATTGGATATTTGGGGATTTTTCCAAAAAAAGGAGTAAAGATAATAATCTAGTTTATAACAAAACGTTATGAAAGACAATGAAATTGCCAGTTGATTTATGATATAATCGGATTTGGTACCAACAGACACCCTACTTGCCTCGGGGGAATGTCCCTGTCCTTACTGTAAGTCGCTCTGGATAAGAGCGTCTGCTAAAATGACTAAATGTAAATGAATGCAAAGGATTTTGCTTGTGCACACTCACATTCTATGATTAGGTCCCTAGGTGATATTGAGCATACTCAACTAAGACTACCTTCTGGACATTAGCAGTCTGCTCCCTCCCTCCCTCTCCCTCTCCCTCTCAATCTCTTTTTATCTTTCTCACTTTCTCTCTGACTCTCTCTCTCTCTCCCTCTCTCAATCCCTTTCCTTCTTGCTCTCGCTCCCTCTCCACCTCTTCCCCTCTGTGTGTGTTCCGTCAGGCTGAGGCAGTGCCTGCAGTGGCGCTCCATCCCTCACAGGAGTGACGTCCTCTGCCGACAGGAGAATCTCATCTGTCTGCAGCATCCAAACATGAACGGAGGGAGCGTTTTGTCTTCTCTTCCTAAACGCTCGGTGGCATTGGTTCGAGGGTGTTTTCACACGGACAAACACACACACATACACACCTGCGCACACACACGCATACACACGTGTACACGTGGACACCCACACACGGACAGACACACACGGACACACAAATGGAGGAGCACCGGCACGCATGGACACACATGGATGAATACACACACACACACTGGCCTCAGCCCAGCTCATCCACAGCCCTCGCTGTGTGGGGCTGTCCCTGCTCTGTCAGTGTGTCTGCATGAATGGAAGATGGGCTATCCCTAGAAAGCCTGTTCAACACCCCCTCCCTGCTTCCCCCCACCCCCGTCCCCCGTCCCCCGCTGCATCTGGGACGTCATTGCTGCTCTCCGCTGTGCATGCGGGAGAATCATCATGGCTTATTAATGAGAGAGTTACAGACACAGCATCTCTTACACACCTCAGAAGAGCTTGGATCTGGAACCAAAGGAAAGAGATGTGTGTGTGTGTGTGTGTGTGTCTGTGCTTGACTGTGTATGTTCCTGTGTGTGAGTGTGTGTGTGTTACTGTGCATGTATGTGAGTGTATGTGTGTGTGTGTTACTGTGTGTGTGTGTGTGTATGCCAGTGTGAGTGTGTGTTACTGTGCATGTGTGTGTGTGTATGCCAGAGTGAGTGTGTGTTACTGTGCATGTGTGTGTGTGTGTGTATGCCAGCGTGCGTGTGTGTCACTGTGCATGTGTGTGTATGCTAGATTGTGTGCCTGCCTGAGGGTGAGCATGCATGCTGACACAGAGAGGAGCAGGGAGAGCTCAATCAACACCCTGCTACCAGTAAATAATGGCTTCCACATTTTTTCCACAACGTAAAAAAATAAATGGCCTGAAAAAGCTACCAAACCAGCTATTATTGCCTCGGATGAGAACAGAGTTCTGGTCTTTTATCATGTTTAAGGTTGACACAAGAAGCTAAAGTCTTTATGTCACAGAGTAGAACACGGTCTAGAAACTTTTCATCTCCACAGACACTTCATAACAGCCTGAGGACAAATGAAGCTTAGCACAAGTTCAGTCAGGAAGACTGAAATCTGCATGCTCGGGCCATGCAACCATTTTGTCTCATGACACACTCCCCCTGCCATGCGCTCTCTCTCCTCTTCCTCTACCTCACGATACACTCCCCCTGCCATGCGCTCTCTCTCCTCTTCCTCTACCTCACGACACACTCCCCCTGCCATGCGCTCTCTCTCCTCTTCCTCTACCTCATGACACACTCCCCCTGCCATGCGCTCTCTCTCCTCTTCCTCTACCTCAGAGCCCGGGCTGTCCTCTGGGTTTCAGGGTTCGATTAGCCGCTCACTTCTATCCAATTAGGACAGTGATATGCCTTCTCCGCTAGATAATTAACCATCACGTCTATCTATCTATCTATCTATCTATATCTATCTGTCCGTCTGTCCGTCTGTCCATCTGTCCATCAATCCATCCATCTATCCATCCATCTATCCATACATCTATCCATCCATCCATACATATACATACATACATACATACATACATACATACAGTATATACCTATAAATGTTCTACCACCTTTACATTGTAAACTAAGACATCCAACATTTTCTCTCATCCCTCTAACACCTTAATTAGAGAAATCTATTAATTAGCTGTAACTCACCTCCCTATGGGAGATGTGCTTCAGTAATAACATCCACACGCTGCTCTCTTGAATAGCTGAAACACCCTGCTGGTACAAACACTGAAATGGAGACATCATGATTAAGGCGTGATAAGTGTAGTTGGGCCTTAATGAGTTCAATTACGCACATCTAGTAACAGGAGGGAGTAGATAAATCAGGGTGGGAGGTGGTGGTAAGAGGAAACACACACACACACAAAGGCTTTCTATGTTCTTGTTACCAATCTCCTGATAGCCCAGAGTGCCAACACTACCAGCATCCAGACCCTGGTCATAAAGAAACCTAGAAAAAGAACATGTTCATAAAAAAATACAAAAATACTTTCATATCCTTGAAGAAGAAAAGTCCTGCTACACATCTCAGAGATAAAACACAGCTTTTACAACGCTCACTTCATGTTGGATGCGAGCTTGAGGCCAGCTTTGCACCAGCACTTGTATGAAGGTTTGATAGAGTGGAGGCTGACTTTCCCCGCATTACTGTAAAAGAAAAACAACATCCCATCTCTCTCAGACCCGGGCTCAGGGTTCCAGGGCGGTACAGGCCTGTTTTTTGACAGGTCAGTAATGGCAGCATGTTTTCCTGAGAGGGAATCAGAGCGCCGTCATCTCAGAGTAACAAAAGGAGCTATTGCTGCGCTGTAATAGCCAGCTTCCCTGCTTATATATAAACACATTACAGAATGTTTGAGTGGAGCGTCCGCCCATTGACACCGACGACAGCCGAGAGCCGCGATTCAATAACGACCCGTGGATGAAGAAATGAAGAAGCCAGGCGATAGTACCACCCCCCCCCCCCCACACACACACACACATACCACCCCCCCCACCACCACCACCCCACCCCCGTCCATTCCCCCCAGATTAAATTCCCCCTGCTATATCTCCATGCGCTGTGGCGCCGAACTGTTCATTTGAAAAATTCATTTCTGTGCGCCTGTATCGCTCCCTGGTATTAAGACGCGCGGAGACTTTTAGCTTGTCTTTGATGCAGGTTGTCGGCTCCCCTGCGCACCCCGCCCGCTGGCTCGTTGGTGTTAATCTCGAAGTTTTCATCTGGATAAACAACACGCAGACAGGGAGGTGTTTGGGTGACGTTGCCACAGGCGGCCGAGTGCGTGTGTAGACACGGTGATGTTCTATGCAGGCCTCGTTGCTCTGTGAAGTAGGGTTCGGCATGCGTGACCTGTAAACACAGGTGTGTTTGAAATGCAGTGTTAAAACATGTGTATGTGTGTGTGTTTGTGTGTGTGTATGCGTGCAGAGCCTTCGCAGGAGGGGTTGCGAGGCCCTGTGCACACTTAACATGCGAGGCCCTGCTTATTGACATACACCGTGATGCACGCGCAAGAATTCATTTCTCAGCATCCTCAGCACTCTCACAGGGCGTGCACTAACGCCGCACTCTCACAGGGCGTGCACTAACGCCCTGGCTGTGGCGTAACGTAAATCATGAATGAAAAAATATATACGTTTTTTGACAAACTGGTTATTTCATTTTAGAGCATATCGAGAACAGGAATAAAAAAATAGTAGAAAAAAGAAAAAAAACGTCCTTATTGCAAAGCAGCCAGGCCCCCCAGTGGCGCGAGACCCTGTGCGGTTGCACAGTTGCCTCAACCCATGCGACGGTTCTATGTGCGTGTGTGTTGGTGTGTTGGTGTATGTGTGCGTGTGTGTTGGTGTGTTAATATGTTGGTGTGTTAATGTGTTGAGGGGAGCTGACATTTCTAAATGTGAGAGAAAAGTCCGCCCCCCAAATCCAAATATGTAATTTATTCAATGGTTGTCCTGCTGCAGGTGTATCTATCACAGCGCAACCTAGCAATGGGCTCATTCTTATTTTTAAATGGAGACCGTGAAATGTTGCCATCTTGTTAGCAAATAAGAACACAAGGGACTGAGGATCCTTCTGTGCACGGGTGATACCTCGGACGAGCTAACAAGCTGATTATAGGTGTCGTTTGTGGCCTGTGTAATTACCTCCATGTCAAACACCCTCCTTTTTCCTACCTATTTTGCTCCTTTATTATTAATTTATTTCTCTCTCACACACACACACACACACACGGGAGCCTGATATGGCCTCATAAAAGATTAAGGCCAAAATAATTCTCTGGTCTACTGGCTTCGCAAATTGGTCATGTCACTGAGCACTTGCGGGGAACGCCGACTCAGCGCAGAGGAGAGGCGAGGTGTGGCGCGCGACCGTATAACCCAGTCAGTCCAATTATGAACTGACGTCTTCTCTTTTCGCAGGCCCCGGATCACACTAACGGGTGTGATGGATGGAATTAAACACACCCGGTATTCTGGCTCTGCGAAGGTTAAAGATTAGAGAGAGGAGGAGGGGTGGGCATTGCAGAGAGAGAGAGAGAGAGAGAGAGAGAGAGAGAGAGAGACAGAGAGAGAGAGAGAGAGAGAGAGAGAGAGACAGAGAGAGACAGAGAGACAGAGAGAGAGAGAGAGAGAGAGAGAGAGAGAGAGAGAGAGAGAGAGAGAGAGAGAGAGAGAGAGAGAAGGCATATATAAAAACAGAGAGGGAAGAGAGAGAAAAGGAAAGAGAGAGAGAGGAAACTTGTTTTCAGATTTCCTCCCTCTTCACTCACACTAACGTTTTTTGATTTATTTTGTCGTTCATAAACGCAGCGCTGTCAGATTCTGGGCGAAGGGGAAGCCACAGCTTAGCAGGAAGGTGTTGGCTGGGATCCGCCTGTCAGCTCGCAGAGCGCTAACACGACGCGTCTCGAATCCCTTCGTTGTCACGCTCCAGAGACTCTCCACTGGAGTCGGGTCTCTCTCACGCCTTCAGGAGGAACTGGCATCACGCGCCTGTTACAACCTGGGTCTGCATGGATGTGATCTGGTCTGTCTGTCTGTCTGTCTGTCTGTCTGTCTGGCAGGGTAGGGGGTAAGAAGGATAGCGGTGTGCTGCCTGTCACACAGCATCAGAGGAGCCACAGTGACACCCATCATGTCACCCATCTCTTCCAGCACACCTCCAAAGTCAAGTACGCAGTTGATGCCGAGTTCAAGACCTCCACCTCTGCATCCCGACCTCCAGAAAACAGGAACAGGAATCAACAGAATTCAAACAGGAACCTGCAGATGCAGCAATCGCTGCAGTTCTGACGACTCTGCATTGACTGTAAATATGCAGCCATTCCACGTGTAACCGGAAGATCTTTGAAGAGACTCCTTAATCTTAATATAAAAACCAATCCATGAGACCAGTAGCCTACTCCTAAATGTGGACCGCTGTGCATGACAGGAGCAGGCTGATTGAGGGGAAAAAATGAAATCATTTACTTCCAATCGATGCTACAGCTATAGAAAGTAATTTGATATATGAGGGTATGATGGAAAGGAAGAAGTTAAGGCAGTTTCCACTTGGTGAATTGGTGCAGTTTTATAACTCAGTATCTCTGTGTGTCTTTTTCTCATTCTCTCTCTCTCCCTCTCTCTTTCTCTCTCTCCATGCCCCTCTCCCTTCTTCTGCCCCCTCCCTCCCTCCCTCTCTCTCTCTCTCTCTCTCTCTCTCTCTCTCTCTCTCTCTCTCTCTCTCTCTCTCTCTCTCTCTCTCCCTCCCTCCCTCTCCCTCTCCTTCTCCTTCTCCTTCTCCTTCTCCTTCTCCTTCTCCTTCTCCTTCTCCTTCTCTCTCTCTCTCTCTCTCTCTCTCTCTCTCTCTCTCTCTCTCTCTCTCTCTCTCCCTCCCTCTCTCTCTCTCTCTCTCTCTCTCTCTCTCTCTCCCTCCCTCTCTCTCTCTCTCCCTCCCTCCCTCCCTCCCTCCCTCCCTCCCTCTCCCTCTCCCTTTCTCTCTCTCCTGGTGTCTTCTCTCCTGGGGGAATGAGGGCTCTGGGCTCGGGGCAGCCAGCAGACTCAGTCATCACACTCTCCTTCAGATCAAAAGAGAGGTTAAATGACTTCTGAATAGCTTGTCATGATGAAGCTGAGAACTGGAGACAGATATAACAAGAGAGGGAGAGATGGAGAGATGGAGAGAGAAAGAGATATGTAGAGGGAGGGAGAGGGAAAGTGAAAGATAGAGACAAAGAGAGATGTTATGAGATATGTAGAGAAAGGGAGGGAGAGAGACAAAGAGAGATGCTCAGAGAAAGATTGGTAGACTGAAAGAGAGAGAGGAGAGAGAGAGAGAGAGAGAGAGAGAGAGAGAGAGAGAGAGAGAGAGAGAGAGAGAGAGAGAGAGAGAGGAGAGAGAGAGAGAGATGGAAGAGAGACTTAGAGGATAAGTGGGTGGTTGAGGGAGTGAAAGTGAAAGCTTCAACTATTCTCAACCTTTCAATGCAAAGACAACCTCATTACAGCCGTGGACTATATTATGTATATTCTGCTTCCACCTGTGTTCAAACCCACCCAATGTCCAGTATAGTGCATCTGGATGCAGACTTGAGTCACATACTGTCTTTGTCCTTATTCTCATCTCCCACTCTCCCCTCCTCTCTCTCCCCTCTCTCATCCCTCCCCTCCTGTCTCCCTGCCCCCCCCCCCCTTTTTCCCCTCTCACTCCCCCTCTCTCTCCTATCCTCCCTCCCTCCCCCCTCTCTGATTAAAAGTCTCTCCAGTATCCCTGGCCTCAGACAGTGCAGCAGGGCCCATATTGGCATAAACAGCTCTGACTGCAACCAAGCCTATTATACGTGGCTTTCTATTGATGCTAGGCTATGCTTCTGATGCTTTCCACGACTACGGAATTGGACTGTGAAGTGTAAAATTGCTTTGGGAATGGCCCCCAAAAAAAGAGAAGAAATACGGAAAGAGAGGGAGTGTTTTGCGTGTGGTCCAAAATGTATTATTCAGACGTGAGCCGGTGCGCTGGTGAGATGCGACAGGCTATGTTGTTTACAAATCTCTGTCAATTTGTTAAGCTTGACGGCAGCATGTCAGGATGTTTGCGTGGTGGGAGGGGGGCGGAGGAGGCGGGTGGGTTAGGGGGGTGCGCATACAGCTGACTCTCCAAGGCGCCGCTTTTGACGGGAATTTGGAGTGACTGAATCTCACACGAAGAAATCCAGACTGGCATTATACGATGCATACATCTTTTAACCGCAGCGTTGGCAGACGCTCTTTCTTCTCTCGCTTACACGGTATAGCTTAGCGCGTGGCACTGGTGGGGTTGTGATATGTCATGCTTCCGGACAGATGTGTGAGATCACGCTAAGAAAAGAACGAAAACATCGTTCAGAAAAAGCCGACAGTATTTTGGTTATGAGAGCTTTAGTTTCCGATACTTCGAGTGCTGGGTGAGTCACTGCGCCGGCGGCTGAACATACTGTACCGACACATACAAATAAATGAATGGAGAAGAAAATAAAGATATCTGAAAGAACACCGATGACGCAGGTATTAGCAGAAAGGGCTGGGATGAGTGTCAGGATTCTTCCGGCCTGCGCTTCGACCTAATTTCACAGAAACCCCTGCACCTGATGTAATACTTTCCACGCGTGTCCATTAGTCTATCCAGCCCAGGTGTCAACAACATGATAAAATAACCTGGCCACCCAACCCCTAAGACATCTTAAAAATATGCATAAAATGTAGACCTCCACTCAGATTGATTTAAAGCCTAAGGTTCATATCTCAAATGGGAATATATTAGCAAGAGGTGGGGAAATGGATTAAGCTTTTTCCTGAAGTAATTACTTATTTACTTATTAATGGAATTTAAAATGAGGCAGTAAAAGTTTTTTTTTTTTCATGATTTATGGTTAATGCAGTTAGAATCGTGTAATCAAAAGGATATTTATGATAGAGTAGCTCAATGGGTCTAATAACTCATAGTATTTATGTAATTGTGCTCAAATTGTTTGGCTTAAAGAGAGAGAGAGAGAGAGAGAGAGAGAGAAAGAGGGGGGGACAGATGGATCGCTTGAGAGGAAGAAAAAGAGAGCGAGAGAGGAAAGGAGAGGGAGATAGAAAGAGAAAACGGGAGAGAGAGATAAAAGGCGAAAGAGCGAGAGAGAGAGAAAGCGAACTAGAGAAACAGCCACGCAAAGGGCGCATCAACTCAAGGAACTTAGAGGCAGAACAATGGCATCCTGGGTTTTCAGGCTAATCAGAAGATGGCTAAATGAATTACAGCTCGCGTGCATGGAGCCCTGGAGCTGTTCGTTGCCAGAGACAGGAAGCCAAGGAGACGCCATCGAGGGACAGGCGGTGGCTGCAGTCCAAGAACAGGTCGCCGGAGAAACACAATGTGCGTCTCAACATCTCTGTTTCCATGGCACCCAGCAACTTCACGCGAGCAGTGGAAGCTATCGGCGAAAGGCCTTCTAATTTATTCTGGACAATACCGACTAACCCGGAGCAGGAATGAGATACATGCAGGGGGGCTGTGTTCATCCTTGGCTGGGCTGGAATGTACAGACAGAGAAGAACTAGAGATGTTAGAGAATTAGAGATAGAGAGGCCTACTGTAGAATAACAATAGATATGGAGATAGGACATGTGGGGAGATGGGCTACAGGCTTTACAAGAACTTGATACTTGCTGATACTAGCTTCAGTACATAGAAGGGTCTGCTGAAGAGGGGTTAGAGATATGTAGAGAGAGATGGAGAGAAAGAGGGAGAGAAGGATGGACAAAGAGAGGTAGAGAGAGAGGGGTAAAGGGAGAAAAATGGAGAGGGAGATGGAGAGAGAGACAGACAGATGGAGAGAGAGAGGAAGACACAGACAAACAGAAATATAGAAAGACATAGAAACATAGGTGCTTCAGAACCTGAAAACACAGTGCCCAATCAGGGTCATCCCAGAGCTGTGTCCCTCCAATCAGGGTCATCCCAGAGCTGTGTCCCTCCAATCAGGGTTGTCCCAGAGCTGTGTCCCTCCAATCAGGGTTGTCCCAGAGCTGTGTCCCTCCAATCAGGGTCGTCCCAGAGCTGTGTCCCTCCAATAAGGGTCGTCCCAGAGCTGTGTACTCCATCCCACCCACAGCTACAGGCTCTGAGCCATCCCTAGTGGGATCAACTGAATCCTAGTGTCAGTGTCAGGCCGCCAGACATCTCATCCCTTCCTGAAACTGAGCATGCTCAGCCAGACCTGTCCTCAGGCCTAGATCCACGTCTTCATCTGAGCTGGTAACACTGAGAGGAGAGGGCTCCAACTGGCCCAGCCTAGTCTGGCCGCATCATTGGCTGGTGGGTCTGACTCAGCGTTTGTCGATGGAGGGATTTGGTTTACGGATGGTTTTAATGATGGATGTTTTTGTTAATGGATGTTTGCGTTGAACTACTACAGCACCATGGACAGCGATCTGAAGCTTTCCCAGCTAAGCACCATGGACAGCTGCCCTTAACGTCTGCAGTTAAGTACCATGGACAGTTGCCCCTATCTTCCCCAAGCAGACATCTCAAAGTTCAGCACCATGGACAGCAGCCCAATTCCTTCCCCAAGCAGGCATCCCAAGTTCAGCACCATGGATAGATGCCCTTAGGTTCCCAAGTTCAGCACCATGGATAGATGCCCTTAGGTTCCCAAGTTCAGCACCATGGATATATGCCCTTAGGTTCCCCAGTTCAGCACCATGGACAGCGCATTGAATTAGTGCACATTTGGTTTGTTCTATGGTAATTTCGATTGTAACATGGTGTTATTTTAGCAAAGGGGAAAAAGGTTTTGCGAATGCACAATAGCTATGACACACATGCACCAAAAGGTGGAGGCAATGTTTGTTGGTCACAGCTAAACAGAGACATTAGACCCTGAAAGAATCGTCGGTGTAAAAAACTAAAGCTCTTAACAAAACAGTCAAATCTGGTCTTCTACTCACAGGTGAATGTCTCTGTTGATTCTGAAGGGTTAACGTTATATTACCGTCAGCTTTGTATAAACACTGCCCTCCAACTTCCAAACAAGGTGTTGGATGGAAGTTATTTCAAAACACAGATTCCTTCAGCTCTTAACTTGGTGGGCTACCTTTAAGAACATTTTTCACTGACAACACGAACATCTCACACATTCTCTCTCTCTCTCTCTCTCCTCTCCTCTCTCCTCTCTCTCTCTCTCTCTCTCTCTCTCTCTCTCTCTCTCAATCACACATACACAAACACACCAACACACACACACAAACACACTACAGAATATGATCTATCGGCAGCATGACAGACAGCTCTCTGAGAGCTCACCTGTTTGATTCGTCATCACATCTAAATGTGTATTGATTGAACGCGTGGGCAGTTCTGCCTCCACACAAACAGATGAGCAGAAGAGCACACATTGATTATGTGCCACGGCCAGATGGAGAAGTGTTCACAGGAGACGACCCGAAACCAGAGGCGTAATATAGACCGGAGGACAGCTGTAACATCTGAAACATCATGGGTGATAGAAAGTGAAAGGAGGATATCTGTAAATGAGGTGAGGTGTGGTGTAAGTGTCACTGGTAACAGTAGCTGTGTGCTCATAAAACAAAAAAAGTTCTTGTTTTCTACCCAAGTACATTGTTTTATTTCTCCTCCAAATCTCCGATGTCTCACAGTGTCTGATGGCACTGTGAGATCGTTGTTTGGTAAGTATCCGAGTTCACACGATGTGTCGACCCAACATGACAGCCCTGACACACAGTCCTTTCACTAATTGGTTTTGAGGAGATGGTGAAGAGAGGGTCGCTTGCGACAAGCTCAATGCCATCATGCATGCCTGCATTTAACTCCGAAACTCCCACGTTATCTCAACAGTCGTTACTGAAATTGTTGACGACACATTCCTGAAATATTCGTTAATAATTACCTTTTGGAAACTGAGTTTGAGGACGGAATCTCTGTTTCGGTGCCAAGCATTAAAAAAAAATATATAAAAAAAATAAAGAATTTGAAAAAAAATAAAACATTCCTTTTGGAACTGTCAAGCGTGGTTGTAAGCATTCAACAAATAGCTTGTTTGTTCTTTCTCTTGCTCCCACATGTGTTTTTGCGAGGCAGGATCTAGGCCAAGTGTAATGTAAATACCTCCCTTGACGTGCTCGTTGGTGTCAGTATAAAAGACATTGATCAGTCCTGTCGCTCGCGTCGGCACGCCTCTCCAGCCTGGAGGAGCAGCGGTGCCAGCTGTGAAGAGACACGTTCCGGCGCATTCCGAGAGCGCAGCAGTCTGTCTCAACACCAGCTTCATGCCTCACCATGTGACGTGCGTCTGTACCTTATGCGTTACCTAGAGAACCCACAGATTCGGAACATTAAACGTTCCAAACACAGCACAGAAACCCTTTCTCGTTGCCTCCGTGAAGCTGCTTAAAACCAGTGGTGCCTGACAGTCGTCAATGCGAACTTGGCTTGTGGAACCTAGTCAACAGCACACGAAAGGGTGCTGCCGTAAAACCAACTGTTCAGGATTGTGGATGTGTTTCCAACCCTGGCAAGTAGTACACGCCTCACCTCTGACCTCTGTCAGGACCATGGCACTTCGTTGGTCGTCTGCTGTATGTTCTCAAAGCCAAATGAATGATATTGAAAATAGACCTTGAAAAACCAACATCTGTGTCTATACCAAAACCAAACAGATGTATAGTTCAAACATGTGATCCTTCTCACTCCCAGCAGAGCAGCACAGAGTCCCAGCTGTGGCAGTGGCTGGCATCAGCCTTCTGACACAGTTCCAAGGAAAGTAAAGGATTTCTACAGACACAAATGTGTTTGACATTTTGTCAGAAATCGATTGCGGATACTTAAACCGAGAGCACGCAGGAAATGGAGTCTGGGCGAAGGTTGGGGGATGTGGTTGAGATGAAGGAGTGAGGTGGAGCTTCTACTGGCGGGGGCGGTGGAGAGGCGACGGAGGCAGGGGCGAGGAGGGGCTGGTTGAGGGGGAGAGGTGGAGCAGGGGGAGAAGGGTTAGACATGGGGGAGGGGATGGCATGGGGGGGAGGAAGGAAGGGGCGAGAAGAGGGCGGGGGCAGGAGGAGGAGCCAGAGGAGGGGGAAGGAGGGGTGAGGAGAGGGTGGAGGAGAGGGGAAGGCAGCAGGGGAGGAGGGGGGAGGAGAGGGTGGAGGAGAGGGGAAGGCAGCAGGGAGGAGGGGGGAGGAGAGGGTGGAGGAGAGGGGAAGGCAGCAGGGAGGAGGGGGGAGGAGGGGCAGAATGTCAGAGGCGCTGTCACCACAGTCTGTTGTCGGTGGAAACAGAACCTGAGAGTGCATCCGGTAGCAGAAGCTGCTCCGCTCGTCTCTCAGCTCTCTCAGAGTGGAATAAACAATGGATAAGCATCAGAGAGAGAGAGAGAGGGAGTGTGGCGGAGGCGGAGGGCAGAGAGAGATAGAGATGAGGGGAGGGGTGCGGAGAGTGGGGGGTGGGGGGGTGGAGAGAGAGGCAGAGAGAGTGAGGAGGAAGTGGATGAGAGATAAGCGAAATCGGGAGAGAATGGGCTGAGGAGATGGAGAGAGGGGAGTGCGAGAGAGAGTGGAGGAAAGAGAGAAAGAGTGGAAGAGAAAGATGGTGTAGGAGAGAGAGTAGAGGAGAGGAAGAGAGCGATGGGGGGGGGGGGGGTTGATAGGCCTAATGCATCCTCCTCCTGGTACACATCCTTGCTCAATAACATCCACAAATTTCCGCCGGATTACCAAATAACATTTGCAGTCGAGATCAGACACAAATCAGAAGAATGACGACTGACAGAATGCAGCAGACGAGACAGAGACACTTGAGTTCCCCTCCAATAATCCCCCCACCCTTCTAACAATACTTCAACTTCAGACACCACAATCCAATCTTATGAGACACAATATACTCTTATTAGACGTATCAGCAATTAGGACCCAGCAGCGTTTCCCCCCCACCGCCTCTCCCTCTCTCTGCCAGCCTTATCTGCTGGTCCCCTGCCGAACGCAAAGCTGCTATTTGTTATTCTTATCTCGTTCGGTTTGTTGGGGCATCTTTCTCCGGGTTGTCGGAGGACGAAGACCTGAAGCAACATGTTAGCAGTGTTTACAGACTCTATCTCCTCGGTTTGACACGGGATTCTCCGAGCAAGCACAGGCGGTATTTCAGCGCGCCTGGGACGGCTGCGGAACCAGCGGTGTGGTCGTCACTCGTGATGGACAAGCCATGCTGCTTTTCTCGGACTCGGGCCGGGGTGGAAGATTGCGGCTGTTTTCCTTTCGGCGTTGGAAAAGCTTAGGTCGTTTCTCCGATTCTTATGAAGCAGGAGATGATCTGACGCATCTGTCAGACATCCGAGACGATAATTGGGGTACATTGGGTTCTTTTACAAGGTTGGGAGGAATCGTGTGATGTGATTGGCTAAGAACCATCAATAAATCGACAGCAATTAGACTTTGGGAGAAGGTTGCGTTCAGTAAACCCCCACTGCTACTTCAACATGAGTCATTGGATTTCGAAACGTTTTTTGCTTATCAGGGTGAGAGGGGTATCTGTGAATCCACAACACCAACCCACAGAGAGAACTCACAAATCACACGTTCGTATTTGAAACACCTACACTCATTACAGCTAATGAGTCCCATTCTCTCAAACTTCATTTGTTTTTTGCATTAGTCAAACTGTTAATGAAGTCAACGAGCAGGTTGATTTCTGCGGCACATCCGAATCTATGTGTTGGGGAAGGTTTTCCTTAATGGGTGTGAGCCATTTCCTGCCTGTGCTCATTCCATTTCCCTTTCATTACAAGCACAGCGAAGAACCAGAGGAAAGCCTTAACAAGGAGATGCACAACGACTTCATCCAAAGCTAGGCCTGTACAAATGCAAGGGGGTCTACAGTGTTGTACTTCTCAAACTCTTAAATCAGCGAACAATAAAATGGTGTTTGTGACCAAACCGTTCCTGGTCACCACGATGCGAGATCTAGATCGTTTCTATTTACAACTTCCTGTTCAACTGCTTGTTTCGTCTGGAACGATCTTCGGAGAAGATTTGCATCAAAAAGGCAATTATTTAGACAAACAAATAGGCTTACATTATCAATCGAAACGTCAGTAATTCCATCTTTATGAATGTGATGACAAAGGCAAAAGGTTTCTGTCTGAGAGCTATAAGCTGCTGTAGCCTGTTGGTACAAACCAGTTGAGCTCTCATGTCATTCCAAAGTAATTGCTGGAAAGTCTGCATTCCAAATTGGTACGAATAATCAACATGTCTACAGCATCGCCCTACTGTAGTCTACAGTTGCTCATTTCCTGAGATGAGGTTATTTCTCGACATTAGAAACAACACAGTGAAACAGCATAATCCATCACATGAAAAACATCCACTCGGTCTTGTTTACCCCCGTCGCTCTGCCACAAACAGCCCGCCCTGCAGTAGAGCATGGCTGCCTACTGCATGGGCTGCTGGTTCAGGCGGAGCATGTCAGCGGGACTTTACTCTACCCTGATACAGTAGCACGCCTCCGTGTTGTGTTTGACCGGAGATTTGCCTCTGATTACTCTGGGAACGGCACAGCTATCTGTTTGCACTCCGGTGTAATATAAAAGATGAGTTGCATTCCACAACGTCAGGGCAGTAGTTGGGCGGGGGTAGAGGGAGAAAAAGAGAGAGCGAGATAGAGAGAGAGAGAGAGAGAGAGAGAGAGAGAGAGAGAGAGAGAGAGAGAGAGAGAGAGAGAGAGAGGAGAGAGAGAGAGAGATTGGGAGAGTCATCACCTACATCTCAGTGCTAACAGATAAAAAAGAAAAAGTGGGCCCTCTCATTCGGCCATTCCCTCAATCTTTCCCATTTTCATTCATGCACCCTGTCTCCCTAGAAGGGTGGAGAGAGAGAGAGAGAGAGAGAGGAGAGAGAGAGAGAGAGAGAGAGAGAGAGAGAGAGAGCGAGAGAGAGAGAGAGAGAGAGAGAGAGAGAGAGAGAGAGAGAGAGAGACTCATCGCCTACACCAGCATCACAGTCTGGGTGACGTAGGGAAGTGTAATGTATGCACAGGACGGGCAATTGAAAGTGTCAGGCTTCCGGAATCTGGAGCACATCAGTGTTGATTTATAGCACTATTAGCACTGTGGGAGTTTGATGATTTCAGCAGACACTGTCATTTGTGTTTACCTGCGACGGTGAAGAGAGGCAGAGCAGAGAGAACTTTCCTCTGGTTTCCCTGAGGGGTTAGCGTCGACAGCTAGCGCAACGATGGTTCGCTTCCTGTGTCACGTAGGATTTAGCTGTCTTTGAAAGGGGTTGGGAACGCACACGGGAACACAGACAAGAAGAATTGAAGAAAGGTTCTGAATAGAATAAGGCTCCATTCGGAATCCTCCTCCGTTCTGAACCCGTTCACAGGTCAACCATTTTGGAATCCAAACAGCATGTTCCTGAGCTGAAAACCTGGTTCTATTAAAAATAGGACTTATATTTGCTAGACGGTGGTGCTTCTGTTTTCGTAAATTGTTTTATAAAGCCCTGCTATTTTCAACGTAGAGCCATTTTTATGGTCGCTGCCTTTGGAACGGCTTTGCTTCTCCGCTGTTGTTGTGAAAGCATCTCACTGTTGGCTCTGATTATGTAGACGAGTGTTTACGGCTCTCCACTTTCTGGAGGCTGGCTCTGGGATCAGACAACGACAACAGACAAAACAGAAGCCATCCACAAAACCTACAAAACGGCCCAAAATCACACACACAAAAAACACATTTAAAGAGCTGTCTGTGAAAGTCAAACAAAGCAGAACTGCAGACCGCTGATCCGGGCGCATCTTTCCTCGATGTTTACACGCAGCGACCCGGCAACGCGTAACCAAGAGCACAACCAAAGACCCGCTACTGAACAGAAACCCATGTTAACAAAAACATAATCGGTTCATGAGCTTCCCATCCATTCATGGTGACTGGTGTGTATCCAGCCCAGGCCAGATAAACGTGTCTCTGTACTGAGGCCCAGTCCCAGCCTCTGTTAGTCTCTAACAGCCCTGACACCGAGGGTGTGATGAGCTGCATGCTGAATGATCGCCTTCCTGGGAGTGTGTGTGTGTGCGCGTGTGTGGGAGAGGGTATGTGTGCGGGCGTGTGGAGGGGGGGGGGAGGGGGGTATAGTTATGTGAGTGTGTGCGTGCGTGGTTGTGTGAGTGTGTGTGTGTGTGAGTGTGGTTGTGTGAGTGTGGAGGGTGTGTGTGGTTTGTGTGTGTGTGTCTGTGTGTGTGAGGGGGTCAAAAAGGGAAGACGGAGGGACAGGCGGTCAATGGAGTCAACTTCCTCCACCAGCTCCCCGCTGAGACTCCACCAAACAAGGAGTCAGAGGTCGCAGTCGGAGACGATGGTTGGGAACGTTGCCACGGAAACAGCAGCGAGAGGCACAATTAACTTTTTTTAAGCGCTATTGATTAAAAAAAACTGAGAAAGAACCCTGGAGACCGTTGGCTCTGAATGGGTTTGATTTTGAAAACTCAAGGGAGGGAAGAGAGAGAGAGAGAGAGAGAGAGAGAGAGAGAGAGAGAGAGAGGGAGAGAGGAGAGAGAGAGAGAGATATGGAGAGAGATATGGAGAGAGATATGGAGAGACGAAGAGAGAGAGGGATGGATGGATGGAGAGAGGGAAGGGGGGAGAGGTCAGGATAGAGCAGAGAGGAATATAGAGTCCAGAGAAGCATGTTTACTACATTCATATTTTACATTTTGCTTTGATCCCAAACAACGTCCAAATGGTGCACATAGAAAGCAGGTAGCCTAGTATCAAGTACTCGACGTGCATAGTTGTGTTCAGAACAGTCTCTATTTACTGGCCACATCGCAAAGTAACCACATCTTAGCTTAACTAACAGGCGATGTGAAAAATACAGAATAAAACACTCACACAATAGGCACCTCCGAGAGTTAGAGTACTAACAGCACACTTTCGTCGTGGTAAAAACCTTTTGTTTTGTTCCATAACAAAGCTTATAGCTTGCTGCGTGCAGACCTTGACAGGTCTGTTACGGAACACTATTGATTGGTTTTCTCCGACAGCGAGATAAAAAATGCATTCCCTTAATACCGGTGAATTGTAATAAGTAAATTGTCAGAAGACATATTAAGATGCTAAGATGAAATGAAGTATGTTAGCGCATAGTTACACTCCTATTATAATTAAACCGCTCTATAGAGAAACCTTTCTTTTTTGTTTTATCGGCAGTTTTCCATCTCTGACAGGTCGCCTTTCATCTGCGTGGCGCGAGTCTCTGTGGTTACCGGGGCTGGCGAGGGAGAAGGAAGACATCCTTATATGATTAAAAGGGAAGGCCTCGTGGGACAAGTAACTAAAACACGCCGCTCTGACAGCTGAATAGAGGCGTAAATGGTCATTTTCCAAATCTTTAAATTATTAAACACGGTTTCCGCCCCCGCCCTCCTCCCTTAACAAAAAAAAGTGAGAGAGATAATATCTGGCGTTTGAAAACAACAGTGAAATCCAATTTTGCTGTAGGTCTGCAGGGAGGAGGAGGATAAGGCAGACGTTATTACCAGTGGAGCAAGTCCTCGTTCAGAGAAGTCGGACCTCTGGGGAGGGATGGAGGGGCTGTTGGGTTTTGTAGTTGGTTATCATAGCCAGGTTATTATAATGTTTCCCTCCACAAACTGTTCCAATTATCATATCGTCAACACTAATAACCTGCCGAAGACCCATAGAGTTTAGATTACAACTTGTAGCCATGCGTTTACGAACACAGTGAAAACGTCCATGGTGCTCGGCGGTGCTGAAGCGAACGACCCCGTCCGCGCAGCATGCTAATCACCGGCGACGCGCGACAGAGCGCCACGGTGTCACCATGTAGTATGGATGTTCCGCTTGCGTTCTCGAGCCTTTTGATGCTCGATGCCACCCTCACACGGCTCTACCCAGTCCCCTGTTGACACGGGCCAGATCACTGCCAAAGGGTAGCAGAGATGAAAAACCATTGATCCTCATTTGAATTATTAAATAACATGATGGGGAAAGGGGGGGGGGGGGGGTAGGGGAGGGAGGGAGGGAGGGAGGGAGGGAAAAAAGAATAAAACAATCATAAAAATAAATAAAAATAAAGGGCCCCCTGTTGCCATGGTAACGGTCTCTCCTGTCCAGGTCTTCCCGGTGTGAACCCAATTATCACGAGGAACACAAAACACAGTTGATCAACCTGCCCAGGGCCACTCTTGCACAGCTAAGTCCGTAACGACGACCCCGGAAACTTGATATTTTATCAAATGTTATTAAAACCCACAGTGGTGGTAGAGATCCTGAACTTTGTGAACATAATTAAAATAATAATAAGGCAATGTCTTATAAGTCATGGCTTCCGTACTCTATATGTACATTATGGATCCTGCAGTACAAATGTGATATTAATTGCTTTCATTGACAGTATATATGACACCTGTCTCACACCCAGGAATGCTTCAAACCGCAAAAAAAACATCAACTGAAGATGTATTGAATCATAAAGCACATGTCTTGAATCATCCGGCACGTGCACTGAATCACACAGCACACGCATCCATCATACATGCAATTACCCGACAGCACTGTGTGTTCCAAGCATCTCCTCATCAGTGTCACGTTCAATATTTCACACCGTGGTGAAGTCGTACCACCTCCCATCCATCCCACTCTCCCTCCCGCTCTCTCTGGCAGCAGGGGGTGCTCCCTGGGGGGAAGGGGGGCACCAGCCATGGGTCCTTCCAGCACACAGCCATCACACCTGATACAACACTGCGAGCTGTGTTGGTCTGTGCTGGCACATGACACACCACTGGTGTGTGACCGGTGTGTCATTCAGGAGCTTGTGCACTCGAGAAAGAGCATGCGTTTGAACGCAAATGCCCATTGTGTTGTTAATCCCGGCACATTTTCACAGTGTTAATTCCACCCCAGGAGTGTTAAATATATAGACTGCAGATCCCCCCCCGTGGCCCTCTTTAAACACTCAGTAAATGAATCCCCCAGGTGTTAAATTAACACTTTGAAATGAGCCGAGATGCACAAACAAACTCGATTCCAGTACGCAGCAAGAGCACCTGTTCCAGGACTGTGGCCGTGTTGGTCTGTTCTTTACAAAACATCCCGTTTGTGCATCCGTAGTTAGGGATGTTGTGATCCTGTCCAGACCATAACTCACCACGTAATTTGTAAGTGAATTGTAATTTCTTTCGTTTTGGTGTACTCAATACACTGGAGCTAGGATGAACAGAGAGATATAAGGAAACTGCCGGCCGAACCAATACTAGGAGGACTGGTGACTCACACTAAACCATCACCTGGCTCTCTACTGAAGAGGAGGAGGGATTCTTCGTCTTTTTTTGCGTCTTTTGACGTTGCTTGTGAGAGAGATACATCCAGGATCAGTGAGTTCCTTCCGTTTCCCAGTCCTTTGATTTAATGGATTCTGCTGTCGACGGGGAAGTCTGCTGAATACTGGCAGATTCTTCTTCTTCTTTCTGATGCAGAGATAAAGGGATGCATTATTCTGTTTCTTGTCCTCTTGATCAATAAATCTTCCTTTGTGCTTTGCTGCGAGAGCGAGTGTGGGAGTGTATGTGCGACCGGCTGTTTACGGAGGGTCAATACTGTAGAGGAAGCACAAGTGATGATGGAAACAGGACTACGTACACACACACGCACACACAGACGCATGCATGCATGCACATACGAACGCACGCACGCGTCCACACACATACACAGATGCACGCATGCATATGTACACGCACGCATACACACCCGTACACACATGCAAGGTCACACAGACACGCACAGTCATGATGCATGCACAGGCGCATGCACACCAAGATGCGGCCATGCACCCGCACGCGCACCTACGCAAACGCACACACACACATCTCATTCCATGCCATCCTGCACAATAATGGAAACCTGTCCCCATTCTACCCGGACCAACATCAGTCAGCGCCTGTGTCTGGAGCTGTCACTCCTAGTAAGTGTCGTTTGCGGTTTGAAAGCTGCCGTAAACCTGTGTGGACAAGCACAGCGGCCGTCTCCTGGCCCCCTGCGGGAGCAGAGATCGTGACATCGTCGCTTCTCAGGATGTCAGGCTCTTCCTGACAGCCTCCCGGGCGGTCAGACTGACAGATCTTCTGCTCCGGCACAGCTGCCACTCTCTCTGAGGTGTCGCCCTCCGTCGACGCGCTCTGACACCCGCGGCGCTCCGTCTTACCCTCTGCCTCGCCTCCACCTCGACCTCCTCCTCCCTCCCTCCTTCCCTTGCCTCCGCCCCTTCACCTTTCTTCTTCTCCGCCTCCTCCCTCCCTCCCCCCTCTCCTTCGCCTCCTCCCCGCCTCCCCCTTCCTCCCTCCACCTCCTCCGCTTTCACCTCCTCCCCCCCCTCCCCCTCCTCCCTCCACCTCCTCTTCTTTCACCTCCTCCCCCCCTCCCCCCTCCTCCCTCCCCCCTCTCCTTCGCCTCCTCCCCCCCTCCCCCCTCCTTCCTCCACCTCCTCCTCTTTCACCTCCTCCCCCCTCCTCCCTCCACCTCCTCCTCTTTCACCTCCTCCCCCCTCCTCCCTCCACCTCCTCCTCTTTCACCTCCTCCCCCCTCCTCCGCTTCACCAAACTCCAGCAGCCAGTGAACAGACGCGGAGGGGCGTTGAAAAGGGCACGACCAACCTGGGCCCGACCGGCGCGAGCAGCAAAGCGTCCACGTGAAACAGTCAACGTGGAGACGCCACGTCGGGAGCATAGGTGTTCTCCGTAGGTTTGGGGACCTCAGCAACGGTTTCTGATTCGATGTTGTTGTTGTTGTTTATTAATTAGCGTCTCTGGGTTCTATATGAACGATGAAGAGACTCTTCGTTTGAGGGATGATGAGCAGCTCTCTTGATTTGAAAGGCTCACAAGAGGTTCAGCTCTGTTCTTTTCAAGCTGGTCGAACTGCTGCTGAACACGTGCACGCATTTCCTTCAGATGTGCAGCCCTG
Organism: Thaleichthys pacificus; assembly: GCA_023658055.1. Lineage (NCBI taxonomy): Eukaryota > Metazoa > Chordata > Actinopteri > Osmeriformes > Osmeridae > Thaleichthys > Thaleichthys pacificus. The sequence continues at coordinate 6,940,270 of CM042856.1, forward strand.
TGTGTATTTGAGGACAGAGAACTCCCTCGGTGTTACAGCAGCAGAACGTGTTTGACATTCCAGCGGTGATCCCACATTGCGAGGGACGATCCAGTCTGTCATAAACCTGAGAATCCTTAATCCTGCCCGCCGGCTGATCTGTGGGAGCTTGTCATGAAGGGAGAGACCTAGTTCAGGGCCCCCAGTGCCCCGGCTCTCTCTCTCCTCTCTGTGCTCTCCAACACAACACCTATCGATCCTCGTATGGCATCTGCTTCAGAGGCCTTATTAGTCTGATCTCCCTGCCTGCCTGTCTGCCTCCCTCCCTCTGACAACAGAGGGTCCAGGGGGAATTTCTCTTCCTCATGATGTGTTTTCATCCACTAAATGCCATAACAACCCCCCCCCCCCACACACACACACACACCCACCCACACACACACACACACCCACCCACACACACACACACACACACACACCCACATACACACACACCCACACACACACACACACACTCCGTATCCGTCCCCCTCCACCTCCCTCATCCCTCTGCCCCTCCAAAAAGAACCAAAAGAACACAACTGTTAAATTTCCCCTGGGATGAATGAAGTGAATTGAAATTGAACTGATACGTTCCCTTGGGGAGGGTTCTTGTACAGTGTCCATGTTTGCTTGTCGTACTCCCTTCGGTTCTTAGCCAGACACAGACGAGACCCAGACCCTGCCCTCATCCCCTCCCCTCCTCGTCTCAAACCAGACCCTGCCCTCATCCCCTCCCCTCCTCGTCTCAGACCAGAACCTGCCCTCATCCCCTCCTCGTCTCAGACCAGACCCTGCCCTCATCCCCTCCTCGTCTCAGACCAGACCCTGCCCTCATCCCCTCCCCTCCTCGTCTCAGACCAGACACACTGGGGCCGTGTCTGGAATGCCTGCCATGCAACCACCTCAAACTACTCTTTCACACCAACGGCTGCTTGACTCTGACCGCTGAAACACTGTAGAACTACGCACTCCGGATCCTTGATCTTATTCTGTACTTTCTGTAAATGCATTGCACATGGTAGTGATCATCTCATTGCATATCAGTTAACCAATATTGTTTTATATCATGTGCAATATTGGTTAACTCTTATCATCAACACTATCGTGTGCAATTGATTTATGGAAAGTACAGAATAAGATCAAGGTGTGATAATGATGATATCATCATCACTATCATGTGCAATATTTAATGACCTTAAATATTTACTGCATTTGCAGTTTCCACTTAGTACACTTAAGTTTTATTACCATATTGTCTTTTTGTATTTTATTCTTATTTTTAAGCATTGTTGTAACTTTTGAGCAATCTCTGGCACAATAATTTCCTTTGAGATGAATACAGTTTTATTTCATCCTATATGCATTTGTATGTTGCTTTGAATAAAAGCGTCCGCGAAATAAATCTAATGGAAAATGGACTGCTTTTCTCTCGTCGGGGTCCAGTTCCGTTTCCCAGCAACACACACGGTGCTCATCCTTTGACATGACAGCAGAACAGGAAGTCTGTATGCGGAGTGAGCACCTGGTGGGAGGCTGGCTCTGGGAGAAGGAGCAGGGAGAGAGTGTGCAGTGAGCAGCCGACTACATGCTGGACCCTCACTTAAGGTTGAGGACTACCAGCCAGCTTCAAAAGACAGAAGGGTGGAGAGAGAGAGAGAGAGAGAGAGAGAGAGAGAGAGAGAGAGAGAGAGAGAGAGAGAGAGAGAGAGAAATACGAAAAGGCGCTACCAACACACCCACATCCTCAGCAAAGAACACTTACCATTCATTAGAATCAAAAAAGCGCGGCTGTCATCCCTCTCTTCATCCCTCTCTTCATCCCTCTCTTCATTAGCGCCACGAGAGCGAGGCCGAAAGAGGCAACGAGGGCCTGCCGGCAACAGCGGGGGAGCCTCATCACCGTGGAAACCGACTCTAGGCGTTTATCTGCTCTGGAGAGCCCTGGTGGAGGGCGTCATTAAGGTGACGCCTCTGATTGTCTGCCGTCTCTCCAGCTGCGTTAGACGACGGCGCCGGCCCTGTACCTGATTTGATCACCCCGCTAAGTCACTTCTGCCGGCTGCTCCAATCCTAGGCCGTGGCCGGCCGGCGTGATCTCAGCTGGCTAATCAGGCGAGGAGACACTCAGGGTGGAGAGGCCCTGAGGGAGCGAGGAGATGATCCGCTGTTTGCCCCCAGCGCCGGAGCAGGGGGGGGGGGGGTGTCTGGGACGTGAGTCTGAATCTGGGAAATGTCTCAACTTTGGTTCAGTGTATCAAAAAGTCTCTACCTTGTGTTCTGTGTGTCTAAAGTCTCCACTTGTGTTCTGTGTGTCTACAGTCTCCACTAGCAGTCTGTATCTGTGGTGGCTTTGAACTTTGGCAGTAGATACTGCGGTAAGGCTGAGGAGGTCATGGTGACTCTTTATGTGGAGGGTTCATCTGTGCATGATATGTACATGTTCCTGGGAGAGAGAAAGACGGAAGGCTGCTGTGAGCGTGTCACAGGATGCCGTGGGAAAATGCTCTCGCAGACAAAATGCGTGTGGCTTTGTCACAGAAACATCCTAAAGAGGCTTACTGGTGCATGAGGAAGACAGAATGTACGTCGTAGCTTCTCTTTTCTTGCCAATTGTCTGTTTATTTGTAGCACTGAAAGATAATCAATAACAAGAAAACACCCCCTAATTAGGACTTTCTGTCTTTCATCCTGGCATGACACTCTCAGTCTTCTCCTCATTGTAATTGGCTAGACTGAACAGTGGCAGAAACAAAAGCAAGTATGTAAACTTACTTATTTATGAAGCGCCCTTCAACATAAAAGATACAAAGTGTTCTACAATGAAAAAACATCAGAAATACATAGAAATAAGATGCGAGTTAGAAACTGAAAAGCAGAAAATAACAAAATACATTCAAACGACCCCGGAGGGCAAAACTCACATGACAAAACAAAGTGCTTATGGAACGAGGGACTTTGAGTTTTTGCCAGTTTCTTAAAAACCATCCACTGACCGAGTGTTTAATGACTGAAGGAGGGCAGTTCCAGAGAGAGGGAACTCCATCTGCAGAAGCCCGGTCACCCTCCACTTTCACTTGGGATTTAGGGACGGCCAGAAGGTCTCGGTCAGAAGACCTGACATACCTCAGTGAACTCACCGTGACCAGGGGACACTATACCTCAGATGTGTCAGGTTGGGCCTACCCATGTAGGGCTTGACAGGCGATCAAGAGATCATTTTTGAAACCAGTTCAAGTTGGATCAAGACACAGGATCCATCGACGTGTTTCTCCGCGCCGAGTGAAGCGGATGTCTCAGCAGGAGAGAGGTGGCAGCAACCTGGGTTTCTCCAATTGGGTCCTGTCCTCACCGCTCCTGGAAAACATCCCTGAGTCTGGCCTAGTTGGCAGAGCTTCACTGGCGCCGACAGAGCCGGGGGATCGGACCCCGGTCCGCCCCTCGTTCCCCGATTTCACGTCTCCGGAACTGTCTCTGATTCATTCCCCCACACTCGCATCCATGGAAACGCTCACCTATTGGGCCGCACACGTCAGCCTCCACCTCCCCGCACCCCCCCCTGCCTCCGACAACCCCACCCTCCTCACCCCCCCCCCTCCCCCCTCTCCACCCACCAGCCCCAAAACCTCCTTCTGAGTGGAGAACTGATGGCTTTCCGAAAAAGGTGACACAGTTGGGGGGGAAAACCTAGTTTTTGTCACGCCTCACAATATTCCCTGGAGGCCTGCTTTGTACACGTCATTTCAGTTGGGACTCGGAGTTCGTTTACTGTCACTTCATGGATTCTTTTTTTAATGGGTGACCTACACCTGCTCTATTTTGAGGTTAGGCGTTCTCAAAGTTGAATATCTTTTGAAGACAAACTGTTTTCCCCCCGAGAACGGTTCCATCGCGGTTCCAGAAGAAGAAGAAAGGTTTATCAGTCTGACAGCAGTGACACCGACACACACGTGCTGGGAGTAACACTGGCGGTTACACACACACACAGAAAGTGACAACAACAAATCTCGATTCATCTTTCCTATTCTTCCTATTATGGATCTATCTTTACAGTATTAATAACCACCGCTATCCCTTCCTGCTGCCCCTGCTCTAATGGCAGCCAGGAGCAGTGCTTCAGCCACATACATCAACGTGACCCAGTGCCCGAGCCCAAGTACTCACCCATGTCCTGACCAGGGAGAGGAGAGAGATCTGCTCTGCATGTTGTCGTGTTGTAGAGGAAGCCCACACGCACACGGGGAGAATGTGTAAACTCCACACTGAGAGGCCCAGGAGATCTAGCCCACCTGAGACCCGGACAGGGACTCAAGCGGGAGTCATTTATATTTGACTTTGAAAGCATTTGGGCGGGCAGAACATGTCATTAAAATGAAACGATGTTGGAGGGACTGACTTCGCAGTAATATCAGTGAGATGATGAGATGTCGAGGGAGTTTAAACGTATGTTTTCCATCTGAAAAGATTATTTCACTCCAGCGTGAAGAGTCCCATATGCACCGTGTGTTAAAAAATGTAAATGTTGCCTTCTGCTCTTTCCATAAAATATTTGTAGAAGTCAAGGCGAGCAAAAAAAGAAAGCACATGCCTATTCTCATCAATTTTACAACACTACATGTGAGGAATCGATTGAAAATGTAGAAAAACTTGGCTTGAAAGAGCAAGGTCTTCCAGGGTCGGCATAGAGACAGCCGCAGTTCTTTTAAACAATCGGCCCTGTTCTCTACATTTTAAAATACGCTTCTTGAAGACGACAGAAAGAAATGTTTCGGGATTGAAGAAAATAAGTGTTTCAAAATATAGATTGTCCTTAAAAAACAACAACAAAAACCAGTTTGATGTTGTTTTGCGGGGAAGGGAAACAAAACAACCACAATAAAAGAAAAAAGAATTCACACGGTTGACATTTCCAACATTGGCCAGCCTTTGTTTGAGTCCTGCGTTTGATCCAGCGTTTTCCGTGATGAACGCCGGCGCCGTCAGGACGAACGAGGCCCCATGCCGTCGTTCCGGAACCCTCCTGGGACAACACATGTGCCACATAAACAACACAGTGTAATCATATCTATTAAATCGAATTACCCACAAGTTACACTGGGAAATCAACTTCTCAGTGTTGCAGGGCCCCTTGGAGGGTTCAGTAACGACAACTATTCACGTCTCGTCTTCTGGAAGATTAAGGAGCTCGTCTGGATGAGAACAGTGCACCGTAGTCTTAGACAATGGCTCCTCTTGTTGATGTGATGAATGGGGGTTAGGGTTAGGAAAGGCTGAGATGGTTAGACCATTCAACTATTTCGAGCAGAAATTCAGTTTTCTCTGAACAGCAGCAGGACAAATGTATTCATAAAAACCATTGAAACGAAAGAAGGAACTATTATCTTGAGTGGGTAAGATTAGGGTTGGGGTCACAGCTAGCGAGACATGTTAATAGAGCGTCTGGTTATCTTTAGAGAAATGTACAAATCAAACAGCGAGAGACCAAAAATGAGGATTTTGTGGCGGGTTTCAAAGCTGTGACACACACATGTTGAGACATGCTCTTGTCCTCGCCCCAAAACAACCACACAGTCACGCACAAGATATGTCTCTGCCTGCAACTCAGTTAGTACAAAACACCATTTTGGACTGGTGCTTTCTACTAATCCTTAAAAGTGTAGAAAAGGCTGTCTCTTGGTAATATAGCTACTCACCTTCACCAGAACATTTGCGTGCATTAAATACTTAATAGACCGAGGTTTGACAGCACTACCCCCTCCGGCTCCTCATCCTCCCATCCCTTCATATTGCTTTCTCTTTCTGTCTCTGTATCTTTCGCACTCTCTCTCTCTCTCTGTCTCCCCCCCACTCCCCTCCCACCAACAATGTCAGTCTGTCTAAAGAAAAATGGGAATTTCATTCATCTGAGAACTTGCTCTTGCGTGGCCATGTAAATGAAGTCTGCCTTAAGACCAGGAAGCGGGTCACGGCACAGTGGCGCCAAGACAAGCCGGAACGACATCCCTCTCAGAGCCCGGAGAAGATGGATGACTCACATCCTCCCGGTCCAGTATTTATCATCCCGGGAGGAAGGAAAACACTTCAGGTGTGTTTGATGTGCCTGCAAGGGCAGCAGACCCGGGGGAGGGTCTGGGTGGATTTTTTTTCTGGTCCTCGGCCATATGTTCCTGTTTGTTTCGTGTTTTTTTCCGGGCGTGTAATGTCACAGCGGTGGAGACTGGGGAGTGCTAATGGATGTTTTTGTGCTGACTCAGACATGCAGTGCGAAAGTCCACCGTAAGGAGTGAGAAAGCGTGATGTTAGAGTCATGCTCCAGCCTGGGGGGTGGGGGGGGGGGGGTCAGACAGAAGGGTGTCTCATCTCTTTTCAGACTTAATCACAATAGTGACCACAGGGCAGAGGTGGTGAGGGGGCGGAAAGCATGTCCTCCTCTCAGGACGCAGGCTTGGTGGGAGGGTTTCACTCCATAGGAGCAGCCCCCTGGCTTAGCCTCCCTGACCATCCGAGGTGTTTTAATCATCCTGTCACGGCCCCCAGCTCCAGGAGAGTTGACTCGCTGAAACGGTGTCGGCAGTGACTGATCAATTAAAGTATGGCTCGTCTGACTTCCAGAGTCATTTAGCAGCAGGTGTGATGAATCACCCAAACCCCCTGCTCCCTCTGTCCCCCTGATGAGCCAATTAACCCACTAAACCAATTAAGCCAGTAAACCAATCAGCACTGCCCTCCCAGGGCTCTGTCACTCCTGACAGCATCGCTTCATCAGCTGCAGGTGGCTGCGCTGGCCGGTAGACCTGGTCTGGAATCAGTTTATCTCTCTCCAGAGAGAGATCAGGTCCCAGCTGGTGGATGAAGGCTAACTGGCCTCAGGTAAGGGTGTTCATGGCGTTGCTTGTGCTGCATGGGTGCTGGTCTCGCTCGCTGGAAGTGAGATGTAGCCGTGATTCGAACATCTGACAAAAGCGGCTTCAGGAAATGTATGAGCTCAGGTCCATATTGGAGGGCTTGAAGATTGCAGTGTTTTTCGTGTTTATCATTTGCAAACATACTCTGTATGTGTTGAGTGGGTTTGAACTTCTGCTCATAGTGTAGTAGCTGTCGTGTGACTTACTGAAAATAAGATGTAGCGGGGTTTGCTCGTTTAAGATTAGCAATACTTACTTTCTAGTAAAGTATCTAGTTCTTGGGGGCACCACCTCTTATTTGTTAAAGGGACAGAGGAAACCTTGTTTAACCTTATTGAATAATAGCCTTCGTAATAATCAGTCTAATCTTAAGTAGTGGATTCTATGAAAGTAGGGCAGATCAGATAACGTGAGAGATACGCGAATATTATACACAATGATTTATTTAGGAAAATGTTATTATAATGAACAAATACCAGATAAGTTATGGGTTAGTTAGAGTAGTACAGTGGCTAGATGCTAATGGTAGCGAGCAACACAATGGCTGTGTAGAGCGCGTGTGAAGGGGGGAGGGAGAGAGAGAGAGTGGGAGAGAGGTAGAGAGGGAAAGGCTAGGCCTTTCTAGTAACAATGGACGATCAATGGCAACTGACCTAACGAGGGTTAGGTTCAATCATTTGTAAACTACAATCAAATATTGCAAATCGCAGTTACTTTTGTCGGTTTGAAGAAAGGAGTCAATGGTTCGTTATGTCCAACGAATAGAAAGTGGAATCTCTCGTCAAGTTCCGGGAGCTCAGTGAATGTGCAGGTTGAGAGGAAATATGTTAGAGAGTGACGCGTTCACCTCAGTTTAATCCTATGAACAAGCGGGGGTGATTGTACATTTGGGGGTTTTATACTCCAAAGAACAGGGGGGGTCCCCGTGAAGGTGAGCTCTTTCATTGGTCAGTTAATCCCCACCTGGGCGTCGTCTTGAGATCTGCCCAGGTGTGAAGTGGCTAGAGCTTTGAGTTCCGTTATTTCAACTGACCATGGAATGCTTAAACTTCAGAAGATAACAATACAACATTCATAAATGGTTTTGTTAGTATGGTACAATCATTTTGATATCAAGGTTGGCTGACTTAACTATACCTGAAGGGAAGTTATAATCAAACCTCAATTAAACAAGTAAATGAGAAAAGCACACATTATAACACATCAACTACTGCCATTGAAATAGTGTCCATGAGCCATGTAGTCCTTGAGAATATGTTTGTAAATCCAGAACAGAAAAGTTCTTCCTCAGAAATCCTTTGTCTGAATTCAGAGAATACTGTGGGCCGTGTGGCCTCTGTTTCTGACCCCATGCTGGGCCAGAAGCTTTGAAGCTTCTCCTCTGGGAGATAAGGACAAAGGGGAAGACCCTTTCCTTGTCGGGGGTAGGAGAAGGTGTGATGGTACCATGCTTTGTCTGTTGACTGTGCTTCAAAGACTTATTCTGCTTAGCCTTCTCCCGTCTCATGGATCAACGTCAGGTGACTGAGAGAGAGAGATCTGGACTGGAGAGCGAAACAGAAAGGTCTTTCTTTCTGCATTCATAATAAGTGATCAAGCGTTCCAGTGGAGGAGAGACGGTGGATGGTAGACCTCTTCCAGTCCTCTGGTTCTGCTGAGGAGAGAGGGCAGTCGTTAGACAACCCAGGATGTCAACTGGACAAAATATATAAATACACAAAGGGCACCAGAGTTGCAAGTATACTGGTCAATCGAAACCAATGGCCACTATAGTGGACGTAGGTGAATGGTTACATCACAGGAAGCTAAAGTGGTCGCTGGTGCAGGTTGTTCTTCTGAGCTCTGTGTGTCTCTGCAGACCTCCACAGCAGTCCTCTCAGCCTTCCTCACTGCTGTGTTCCAGCAGAGATCATCTCTCTAGTCTGGCTGGTGTCAGCTTGGCTGGTGAGCATCCCTGCCAGTCACCCTCCAGATGAAAAGCCAGACCTCCCCTCCCCTCCCCTGTACCCTCTCTTCTCGTCCCCTCCTCTTCTCCTCCCTCCACTCCTCTTCTCTTCCCTTCCCCTCCCCTCCCCTGTACCCTCTCTTCTCCTCCCCTCCTCTTCTCCTCCCCTCCACTCCTCTTCTCTTCCCCTCTCCTCCCATCTCCTCTCCCCTCTCCCCCCCCCCCCCCCCAGTCTCGACCTTAGTTAGACCAGGTTCTCACTCCGGGCAGCACATGTAATCCCTTATAGATGGCAAGGGGCCATTCTCAAAGACCCTTCCCACCTCCGGCCCCTTCTCTCCTCTGCAACTACAAAGAGCCGAGGGGGTTTTCAATCAGCTGTCTGGGGAGCTCGGACCGGAGCACTGGGGTGCTCCTTCACAGACCTGACCCCCCTCACATACACTCACACACGCGCACACACACTTTGATATACACAGCACGCTCATCCTCACACACACACAAACACACACACACAAACTCTAATACGCTCATACAGACAGGCTCACCATGACACCCTTCCCCCCTGCAGTCTGAGGTGGGAGCAGTTCAAAGCAGAGGAGGGGGAAGCGGGTGACGGAGGTCTGGTTTGTGTGGAGGCGCAGCCTGCACAAGCTGCGCTCATCGTGAACCCCGAGGAGCTCGGTAGATCGGCTGGCGTCTCTCTCTCTCTCGCTCTCTCGCTCTCTCGCTCTCTCGCTCTCTCGCTCTCTCTCTCTCTCTCTCTCTCTCTCCCTGCCTCGCGTGCTTTCTCTCTCTGACGCACGCGCACTCTCTCGCTTTCACTCTTTTTACACGTTCTCTCTTTCACGAGTGCTCACTTTTTCTTTCTCACTCTCTCTCTCTCTCTTTCTCTCTCTCTCTCTCTCTCCTTGCCTTTCTGATGCAGTAATTAGCCAGGTTGTAAATGGTCGTGACAGTTTTAGTCAAACACTTTGTCTTTGTTGATATAGTCTAATGATGATTTACGATGTTAGACCTTTAAAGTACATGAGGTGATTTATCACGGCCTTAAAGCTGCAAGACTCACTAACTCTAAGATTATTAGATTAATATTTTACAGATGCAATTATAGCACCATCAGTACGACAGGGAATAAAGTACTTTCACACTGCTGGCGGAGAAAAAAAAAGAGTCTTTTTTCTTGGAGACTTGAGCAGGCGTATCTGTCAATAGCTCTGAACTTCAGCTAATTGTTTTCCTCAGTTCAACTTCATGCGATCTTCCGCTCATGTTCCTGTCCTTGTTGTTATCTTAGGGGGGGGGAGTTAGATCACTGCAGATACCATAGATGTTCTTGTCCCAAGGACTTAAGAGATAATTGAAACATAAGCGTAAATTGACTGCATTTATATAGCGAATTCATATCACACGCACGCACACACACACACACACACACACACACACCAGCTGAGCTGCCATGCCCATTAGTAGCAACTTGGAGTTCAGCGTCTTGCTCAAGGACACTGAATCCCCCGGACTTGCGATTAGCGGACGATCCTCTCTATCCCCCTCAGCCACAGCCACCCCACTAGTAGTCCAATGATTCGGTGAGTTTTCGATCTGGTTACATAAGGCGACTATCACCATCTCTGCTGGGAGACGAGTGTGATTGTGCCTGCGTATGTAACTCTTTCATCTGTTCTGTTCATTTAGTCTGTAATTGTGCTTCGTGTGCAGTCTTATGAGCCGGTAAAACACAATGACATGATGAGGCTTCCTTTATTCTTTCACTCCCTCATTTTTATGACCTCATTATGAGGGTCCCCTGAGGGGTAGGCTGGGACTGGGAGGGGGGAGGGAAGGTGGGAGGGAGAGAGGGAGGGAGGAAAGAGCTTGAAGGAGAGAAAGAGAGAGGAAAGATGTTTTGGAGGATCCGAATAACAAGGCTAGGAGGGAGAAAGACGAGAGATAATTGTGAAAAGAGCGGGGAAGGAGAGGGCGAGAGAAGGAGAGAGAGGGATACAAATTGAAAGAGAGATAGAGAGGGTTAAAAGTGCCTGGGCTGATGTGCGCCTGATTAAAGCATTTCATCTCATACATGAAAGAGGGAGCGTAGAGAAGAAGCACGAACTATCAAGCTAGAGTGGAGCTCCTCCAATCACAAACTTGTCTCTCTCCCTGTGGAGCGCCCATCTTCCAATCACACGCTCTCTCTCTCTCCCTGTGGAGCTCCTGTCCTCCAGTGGCACGTTGTCTCTCTCTGGGGTGTCCAGACAGGGGCTGGGGAGGGCCGAGGGACAGGGAGAGAAGAGGGGGATCGAGGAGATCTCACATCTTGTGTCTTACAGGAACATCATTGGAGGAGCACATGAATGATGATGATGAAGAGGAGGAGTTTGAGGGAGAGGCGTGTAGCAGAGCCAACAGACAAACCACGTACCATCACACCTTTCCCCTACCCCCGACAAGGAGCAAGGGGGTTTTCCCCCTGTTTCCTTATCTCCAGAGCAGGAGCTTCAAAGCTTCTGGCCCAGCATGGGGTCAGAAACAGTGACCACATGGCCTCAGTATCAGACAAAGGATTTATAAGGAATAACTTTCTTATGTGGATTTACAAACATATTCCCAAGGACTACATGGCTCATGGACACTATTTCAATGGCAGTAGTTGATGTGTTATAATGTGTGTTTTCTCATTTACTTAGAACATTGTTTAATTGAGGTTTGATTATAACTTCCCTTCAGGTATAGTTAAGTCAGCCAATCTTGATACCAAAATGATTGTACCATACTAACAAAACCATTCACGAATGTTGTATTGTTATATTCGGAAGTTTAAGCATTCCATGGACAGTTGAAATAACGGAACTCAAACCAAAGCCACTTCACACCTAGGCAGAGCTCAGGACGACGCCCAGGTGGGGAGAAACTGACCAATGAAAGAGGTCACCTTCACGGGGATCTCCCCCTTTCTCTTGGGAGTACAAAACCCCCAAACGTACAATCACCCCTGCTTGTTCGTAGGATTAAACTGAGGTGAAACGCGTCACCCTCTAACCTATTCCTCTCAACTTGTAAATTCACTGAGCGTCCGGGACTTTGACGAAAGTTTCCGCTTTCTATTCGTTGGACATAACGATTGACTCCTTTCTTCAAACCGACAAAAGTAACTGCGATTTGCAATATTTCTTACTTGTGACATATTGGCATGTTGTGATTTAATTGTTGATGCTTGATTGTAGTTTACAAAGTATTTAACTTAACCCTCGTTAAGTCAGTTGCCTTGAACATCCATTGTCACTAGGAAGGCCTACCTTCCCCTCTCTACCTCTCTCCCACTCTCTCTCTCCCTTCCCCTTCACACGCGCTCTACACAGCCATTGTGTTGCTCGCCCTCATTAGCATCTAGCCACTGTACTACTCTCAACTAACCCATAAACGTACCTGGTATTTGTTCATTATAATTACATCTTCCTAAATAAATCATTGTGTATAATATTCACGTATCTCTCACGTTATCTGATCTGCTCTACTTTCATAGCATTCACTACTTAAGATTTAGACTGATTCATTACGAAGGCTATTATTCCATATTATTAAACAAGGTTTCCTCTATCCCTTTAAACAAATAAGAGGTGGTGCCCTATCAAAACGAGACTTTATGATACATTAAGTATACCTATCTTTAAACGAGCAAACCCCGCTACAGGCGGAAGAGAAGGAGGAAGGCGAAGCACACACACACACACACACACACACACAGACACACACTGCTCCTAAGGCAGTTTGCTACGGTCAGGGGGGTTCGTTTGTTCTGACGGAGCTGCCTGGCTGTATCAGAGGGGCTGGTGCAAACCTGTGTGTCATGTGACAGAGCTAATGTATAGACTACAGACAGGGAGACAAACAGCTCTGGTAGCTCTGTGAAGAGACACTCAGGGCCAATTATTCTAGAGTAAGGTCAGCTGTCACAGAGGGATATAGTGTGTATGTGTGTGTGTCTGTGTGTGTGTGTGTGTGTGCATCCGTGTGATTTTGTCTGCGTATATGTGCTGTGTGTTGTGTGTGTGTGTACGTAGGTGAGCGTGTGTTGTGTGTGTATGTGTGTGTGTGTGTGTGTGTGTGTGTGTGTGTGAGAGAGAGAGAGAGAGAGAGAGAGAGAGCGATAAGAGACATGTACACCATCATTGAAACAGACAGACACATTTCCAGTCTGCTTCCATTCCCAGAAATAGACCAAGCCATTTTGGTGAACACACCCCACCCACACAGAAGCAGCACGATAGACAGAATATGTAAATCAATGAAACGGATTATGAGAGTAATACACTATTTCCAGGGGATGGAATACCCAACAAGCTCTCCTCAGCACTTAACTGAGAATATCAATCATCAGTCAATCCAATAATTAAGCCAATAATATTTCTTTCCCAAAAGGTTGGGTAGAAAAATGTCTCTAATATACTCTTCCCTTCTCTCTCACTCCTCCCCGCCTCCTCTCTTCCTCCTCTCTTCTTCTTCTCCACCTCCTCTCTTCCTTCTCTCTTGCCTCTCTTTCCGTCAGGTGGTGGACTGTTTTGGCGCATGAGGAGTTGAACTCCAGCTGTCCTACCACGGCAGCCATCTTGTCAGTGTGGACCGGAGGGCTGACTGTGCTCTCAGCGGCAGTCTCACTGAGCCTCCAGCGGTGGACTGATACTTCTGTAGCACAAACACACCTGTGGCAGGCAGTGTGTGTGTGTGTGTTTGCTGAGTGGGAGTTGTGTGGGAGTTGTGTGGGAGTACACCATGGAGTGAATGTTTGAGTTTGCTCTCATGTGTGCGTGCATGTGTTGCCTTTGTGTGTGTGTGTGTGTGTAACTTTCTCTACTTTGTGGTTATGAGTGTGAATGTGTGCGTGCATATTTGTGAGTAGACAGCACCATGGAGTCATTCTGCTGTATGAGCAAGAAAGGATCAATACAGCACATGTATTGAAAACATTGATTTTCCCAACATGGTCAGTCTCCACAGAAGCCTCTTCCACCAGGTCCATCACAAGTCATCAGTAAGGGACAACACAGGGTATCCCAGGGGTCACCCAGGGGTCACCCAGGGTTCACCCGGGGGTCACCCAGGGGTCACCCAGGGTTCACCCGGGGGTCAGTGTGAAGGCTGCTACTGTGTCGAGGTGAGTGGGGCTCACACAGAGTAAAAAGACAGGAATGTTTGCAGTGAAGCTCTAATATACTCTCTCTCTTGTGCTGCTCTCTCTTGTGCTGGGAGCTGTAGAGGAGAATGCGATGTGACACTCTGGAAGCAGAGACTAGGTGATGCTGTGAACAACGTCAAACTTGTGTTTAAGTCTTTTCAATTTGTTGGCATGGTGGTTGCTGTTGTATGTTATGTGTTTAGTCAATCTTGAATCAATTGTGTGCGAGTGTGTGTGTGTGTGTGTGTGTGTGTGCTGCAGTCAGACGACTGGCAGGGTTCAGTTTGCAGGGTGGTGTGTTTGCTCAACCTGTAAATTGAACACAATTACAGTGTTAACACTTGGTCTAGAAGTGGGCTGTGTGAGTGACTGTGTGTTTGCTTGTGTGTGTGCCTATTTGCGTGGGTGTGTGTGTGCATGTGCCGGTGTGTGTGTATGTGTGTCATGTTGTCATTTTGGGGCGTGTGGGTGTACACAGACAGGGTTGGGGGGAGGGGGGAAGAGGGGGTTGGGTGTGTGGGGGGTAGGAGGTGTGAGGCAGGGCTGGTGGAGCCCAGACTGATGAGAACAGTAAATCACCCAGACATATTCATATGCTCTTATGGACAGAGCTCAGTTCATGGCAAATTGACTTTTTTCGGACCACACCTGCAAGCTATGTCTGGTGCCCTCACACACAACACACACACACACACGCAGGCTTCCACAGGCACACACACACACAGGCTTCCACACACACACAGACTCACACGCAAACACACACAAGCTCACGTACACACACACACACATGCAGACATACACAAAAGGGCAAAACTTTTAAATCGGTTAGGCTTTTGATTTCTTGCCGGGTCAGCAAGCTTTCCTCTTAAAACCTTTGATGATAAATGACCACCTGCCCACCTCAAATAGGAATCCTCTCAAAGAAATACAGTAATTGACTCATTTTTCAAAAAAAGATGAAACAGAAGAGAAAAAAGCCCTTCTGAGCCAGACAGCGTATCAAACTGAGGGCCAAGGGCACCAGTGTCCTCTCCTGACAGACCTCTCTCTCTTTGCATGTCTCTCTCTTTGCACGTCTCTCTCTTTGCACGTCTCTCTCTTTGCATGTCTCTCTCTGTACATCCCATCTGCAGGTCTATCCATCATTTCATTACTTCTCCAAATATTTTTTGTTCACTTTTGTTTTTTTGTGCCCCCGACTTTTACTTAGCACTGTATCTCTCTCTCTCTCTCTCTCTCTCTCTCTCTCTCTCTCTCTCTCTCTCTCTCTCTCTCTCTGACTCTCTCTCTCTATCTCTCTCTCTGTCTCTTTCTGACTCTCCCACCTCTCTCTCTCTCTCTCTCTCTCTCTCTCTCTCTCTGACTCTCTCTCTCCACATGTCTCTCTCCCCCCTCTGTGTAAAAGTGGAGATGAGCAGCAGAGTGGCGTCTGTGTAATCAGGACTGTGCAGACTGGAGGCTTGCAGCTGGGAGCACCCCCCCCCCACACACACACGCGCGCACACACACGCACAAACACTCTCTCTCACAGACACACACACTCGTAAGATTTCCTGCTCAGTCTCAACATACAGGATCTATCATATTCTGTCAAATACTGTAGGACATGCACAAGCACTTAAGCACACACACACACACACTCAAACAGACATACACTCCTACAAGACTTCCTACTCAGTCTCAACATATCTGTCATATTTAGTCAAATACTTGAGGTGTCTTCACCCCCGCCAGCCTCTCCTGCAGGTGGGCCCAGTGCAGAGCAGGAAAGGTTAGCAACTCTGGAAACACAACTTTCTACTTCCTCTCAAGAGTGCCCGAGCCACTCCAGGTTGCCTGGAGCTATCCGGGGAGACCGGACAGGAAGTCCAGTGTTGCCAGGAGCAACCTTGGAAAATGGCTTGTGGTTTCCTGTGTGATGTCAGGCCCAAGGTGAGCTGGGATAGCGAGGTCCTTCCACAGTGAGGCAGCTGATTGGCCGAGGCTGAACGTGCCTCGTGAGGTTGGTCGTTGCCGGGGGCGTTGGCTTGGAAACAGGGGGCTGGGGTTGTCACCATCTCCCTGTGTCACCTGTGGCGCCTTTTAATTACTTTTAATTTGAACGTTCAGTAATGTAGCTGGTGTTCGGACCGGGGAGGGGGGGGGGGGGGGTTCTGTCTCTGTTCCTCTCTCTTTCCCTCTCTCTTTCCCTCTCTCTCTCTTGCTGTCTCTCTATCTTCCCTCCCCCCCCTTCTCTCTCTCTGCCAGGGGGGTTTACAGTGAATGACTGCCCAGAGATGGAGAGATGATAAATGATGCTGTTTCAGTACGGAATACAAAACAGGCAAATACCGTTGGTTTGAATATTTGAGTCGTTCTAAAGTGGATGTTCTCTTGGATCCAGGAACCCCTGTGACCTCATTTCCTCCCCGTCAGAGTCAGAGCCGAGCGCTAGCAGCAAGGCAGAGGAAGAAGAGTAATTGAATATGGTAATTGATGGATGTAAATAGGGAAATGTCTTTAACTAGGGAAGCGTTGCTCGATACCCCTAACCTCTGGATCCACACACGCAACCACTCCTGCACATGCACACACACACACACTCACTCACACATGCACAATCATGCACACTCACACATGCACAATCACCCACACACACGCACAATCATACACATTCACGCACACAGACTTGTGTCACATCCACATTCACTGTTTCATTGGTTAGATGAAGACACCCTACACAAACTGGGTGCTGAGATGTGTGTGAGTGTGCGTGTGAGTATTGGTGTGTATGTGTGTGTATATATGTGTGTGTGGAATAATAATTTTGTAGAATCAGTTCACTGTAGAGTTGTGTCAGGGTCATTATTTTACATTAACCAGACCAGGTTGTTACTGTAGTACAAATGATTAAAAAGCTCCTGTAGTGTGTGTGCAAGTGTAAGTGTATGTATATGTGTGTGCAAGTGTATGTATGTATCTGTGAGTGTGTGTGTATGTGTATGTGTGTGTGTGTGTGTTTGTATGTGTGTGTGTGAGTGTATGTGTGTCTGTGTGTGTGTCTAATCTATTGTCAGAGTGTGTGAGGAGGTCCTCCACCTAACACACAGTGCGCCTGAGGTGTGGGGTTTCTTTTTAATTACTTCCCTTCAATAAGCTATTTGCATTTGGTGAGGTGGCTTACAAAAGCCTCGTATTAATTCCAGCAAATCCCTTTTAATTAATACAGAGTGGAATTTAGGGCACTTACAGGAAATAGATTTATTGGGGCAGAAACAGGGGGTATTTAACCTCAAATCCCCACAAGGAGGAAGTTTACAGCTCGGTGATGTGAGAGTCCGTGGAGTGGTCTCTGGGGCTGTCTGGTGTTGATCTACTCATGGATGAACATCAGTAACCATCTTATGGAAAACAAACTCACGCCAAGGATGTCTTCTTCCTCCCCTTTCCAGACATTCAATATCTTCTTCATTCATCGTCTTTCCAAATATTCTACTGCATCTCTTTCTCTATTATAAAAGTCCACTATTATCTATTATAAAGGGTGGAGGAGGAGGAGGAATTTGTGTGTGCGTACGTGCGTGTGTGTTTCTACAGGTCATTAGCGTGATCCTCAGGCCTCAGAGTTAATGAGACAGTGCTGGTCTCATGCGGCAGACAGGGTTCTCCGTTCCTCCCCCAGTCTCCACTGTAGAAGCAGAACCACAGAGCGCTCTTCTCTCATGCTTGTTGTTCCTCTGAGCTGGTTGTGACGGTGGCCATTTTGAAGCTTCCTCTGGGAGATAGAGAGGCCACCACACACACGCACATATACTCAGACTAAGTACACACATACAGACATTCGCAGACACTTAAAGTTCCCATGTAAACAGACGAAAAGCGTACACACACACATATAGCCTAGCACCCACACACATTGACACACATGAAGAACACACACTCACACACACAGGTCCACAGACTCTCTCACACACACACACACACACACACGCATACACACACACACACATACACACACACAGAGCATCAATACAAACACATGTACACATCTAAATAATTGCTGTATAATTGTTAAAAGAAGAGATTGCACCCCCTGACTTTAAGGTAAAGTAACATGCAGGGTCTACCATACCTGACTTTGGGGTCTTCTCTTCAGCCTGGTCTGGGGTTTTTGTGTTAATGTACTCCACGTCCATCTCCTGACCTCTGAACTCTGCCATCCCTACCAACTCTAAATGACTAAATGTAACTCTGTTCTGTGTAGAATGTTGGCCACATAAATGTCACAATGTGACTCCTCCTCTGCATCTGTTCTTCTTTTTACTGTTCTTCCTCATCCTGTCTTCTCTTAACCATTAGCATAGCAACCGTAACTAGGAAGTCAGTCAGGCCAAGTCAGATACTCTTTGACAGCTTTTAATTTTTCATGTAAATACTTACATTATAAAAATACAATAAATTCACAAATTGTATGAATGAATTAAATACAATATTGTGTTTAGCAACAAAACAAGACTTTTGTCTTAAATAATAACATAGGTAAGCATTTTAGCAGAAGTTGTTATCCAAAGTGACATCCAGAGGCATATTAGAACCTGCAGTCAAATGTGCTGACAACTCAGCTGAACCTGTCCTTGTTCATAAATGTATGTGCAGTTACGATTTTAAGACCCAAATAAAATAACCAGGAGTTTTTTAAAGAAATTTTTTTAGAAGCAAAAGTAGGTTTTAAAATCTTTCAAGCTGCCAGTTCGACCTTAGATCACTTTCTCACAGATCCATTGCCAATTAAAATCACATGCCTGGTCATTCCATACTTTCTTACTGAGGAGCTCAACACAGTCTTCATGACCGTTTCTATCGTTGGGTTCCCCACGGTCCCAAAACCTGTAGATATCAGATAACAACACAGACGAGTATTCAGAAATCTTGATCCACCTTGACACATTTTTTTTTATATAAAGAAATGTTTCTCTTAAGATGTTGTCAGTGGTGTTCCATCCACCCAGATAAAAGTCCCTTCTCCCTGTCTGTCAGTCAGACCGATCCACACTCTATCGATCTTGGTCGAGAGAAAGTCCTGGAAAGGAGTGGAGTTTAGAGGTTGAAGATATTGCACAGCAATTTTATGAATTGGATCTTGCTTGCCCGTTGACCTATATTTCTGCAGTTCTTTACTTTCCATATAACTCTCTCCATCTCTCACCTGTTCCTCTGGGCTGTGTATGATCACCAGGTCGGCTTCTCTCCTTCTACAGTCCTGTCTGCTGTCAGCCCAGTTCTTCATCTGAGTAGAGATGTAGTAACAGCTACCAAACTTCAGCCAGCCATCAGGACAAGAAGTGACCTCTGACAACAGTTAGAGAACATGTTTCCTATTGGCTTATTTCAGACCTAGTAACAGAACGCCTGCAGCCAAATGCCATCCGTCCATCAGTAGACCTGACCTGTCTGGTCAAGATGGTGTTACTGATCTGTAACTGTTCTCTCTCTCTGGTCAGGTTGGTGTCACTCGTCTGTAACTGGTCTCTCTCTCTGGTCAGGTTGGTGTCACTGGTCTGTAACTGGTCTCTCTCTCTGGTCAGGTTGGTGTAACTGGTCTCTCTCTCTGGTCACGTTGGTGTTACTGGTCTGTAACTGTTCTCTCTCTCTGGTCACGTTGGTGTTACTGGTCTCAAACTGATTGTTGTCTGTAAAATATAAATTAGGGTAACTTTTGCACAGCAGAAGATGTGGTTGAAACATTCTACCAGACAGTACAACTTCCCCTGTCATTTAAGAAACATGTGGATGTTTATTTGTAGTGTTGTATAACACAGAAAGTCAAACGAGGATATTACTTAAACATAAAATAAAAAAGTTATCTTAAAAGAATAACTTCTCCTAAATGATGCTGCCACTATGATAGTAATGTTTATAAGTTCCCCAGACTCACAGAAGGCCAGACGGAGGGAGATGTTGAGAGTGGCTTATAGGACCCACAGCAGCCCAAAGCTCAGGATAACCCAGCTGTAGGACCCAGTCTCTGAGGGACAAACACACACACACACAAACATCATCAATTCATACATTATAAACACAACACATAAATGTTTGAAAGTAGTGCACCTCCTGACTTGAGGGTAAAGTAGCATGCAGGGTCTATCATACATGACTTTGGGGTCTTCTCCTGAGTCTGGTCTGGGGTCTTTGTCTGAACATCCATGGTTGGAGCTTCATCAATGTTTAAATCCTCCCCCTCCATCTCTCTAAGAGCTATATACACAGCCATCCCTACCAACTCTGTTCTTACTGGTTCTGTGTACAATATATACACATCCTGCAGGAAAGTGTAGCCATCTTGATAACCCTAATTTTTAGCCAATGCCAGTATTTCTTTTTATACTTTAACAAAATAGTTTTTTGAGGGGGCACAGCATTCCATTTGGGGGGGCGTTGCCCTTCAATGCCCCCCCTAAATTAGGAAAAATGGGACGCATCGAGGGATTACCCATGAGCCTTTGTGTAGGCTACTTGTATCGTGGTGTATGGCAAGATTAGTTGGTAGCTATATTCAGACGGTTTTGTTTTGTCATCAATTTTGCATAATTAAACACGTTATTAGAAACTATCCAATTACTTTGTTTTACGATTCGGAATCTCGTTTGGTTTAAAGAACGACAGTTAGCTATCATTAGCTTACAGCTAATTCAGGGTTCCTGAACTGAAGGGTTTCTTCTTCAGAACTATAAAGTTTAATCAACCAAACACAGTTGGTCATTTTCTTTTCTTCTTTGGCACAATGAAACTAAGGATTAGACTTACACTTTTAAGAAAGCATGGGCCTGACCAGCTCCCTTTGGTGAGGGATGTCCCCTCCAGAGACAGTTGGTGACTAGCTAGTGTGTGTGTGTGTGTGTGTGTGTGTGTGTGTGTGTGTGTGTGTGTGTGTGTGTGTGTGTGTGTGTGCGTGTGTACGTGTGTGTGTTTTTGCGCGTGTGTGTGTGTCTGTGGTGAAGGGCAGTGTTCTCTTCTGTGCTAGCTAGTGTGCGTGTGTGTGTGTGTGTCTGTGTGTGCGTGTGTGTGTGTGGTGAGGGGCACCAGGCCAGCGTGCGGCTGCTCTCTGATATTGCTGATATGCTGTAACTCATCATAGCAGAACAGAACAGACTTACTTACTAACATCCCCTTGACCCAGTTCAACTGCTGCTGGCTGGGGCGCAGGGGAGAGAGGGAGAGGAGGAAGAGAGGGAGGGAGGGAGGGAGGGAGGGAGGGAGGGAGGGAGGGAGGGAGGGAGGGAGGGAGGGAGGAGGGAGGGAGGGAGCAGAGGGCAGGCAGTATTTAGTGAGGGAGGAGGAACATCTGCAGGTTTGATGGGATGTGTAAAAGGCTGGGTCATGTTCCGTGACTGTGGTCGCTCTCGCTCTGGTCGATCGAAGGAAGAACCCTCCTGAGGCCCTGGCCAAACACACACACACAAACACACACACACACAAACACACATGGAGAGGTAGAGAGGGGAGAGAGGGGTAGAGAGTGAGGGAGGGGCAGATAGAGAGCTGGATGGAGAGAGGTAGAGAGGGGTGGAGAGAGAGTGAGAGAGGGGTAGACAGAGAGAGGGAGTTAGAGAGAGAGAGGGGTGTAGAGAGAGGTAGACAGTGAGAAGTAGAGACAGAGAGGTAGGTAGAGAGGTAGAGATAGAGAGCAAGACTGGTTGAGAGAGGTAGACAGAAAGAGAGAGAGAGAGAGGTAGAGGGGTAGAGAAAGAGAGAGGCAGAGAGAGAGAGAGAGAGAGAGAGAGGTAGAGGGGTAGAGAGAGAGAGAGGCAGAGAGAGGGAGGGGGGTAGCTAAAGAGGTAGAGACTTGCTGAGTGTGCTGTTCTGTCGTGGCGTCATGCTTCTCTCTGAAGGCCACTGAGGCCTTGATGATCAGTCTTCATTCCCTCCCCAAGGCCCCCAGCCACACACATACACACACACAGACGACACACACACACCCCTCCCTACCAAACCCCTCCTTGCCTCACCCGTCTCCACCTCACCCCTCCCTACCTCAAACCCTCCCTGCCTCACCCCCCTATTACTCCTCTCTCCGTTTTTTTGTCTTCACCACAGCTCCTAAACCAGAGAATCAACTCACTAATATCCCTCCCTCTCCCTCCATCACTCCCTCCCCTCCTCCCCTCTACTCCCTCTCCCCTCCTCGTCCCTCTTCCCCCCTCCCGTCCCTCTCCCCCTCCCTACCTCACCCCCCCCCCCCCCCCCCCCACACACACACACACACACCTCCTCTCCGGTTTTGTGTGTTATCAGGGCCGAGCAGCCGTCCCTCTGACCCTCTCCGGAGCTCACAGCCGCTCGCAGGGTGGAGGGGCAGGGGAAACAAAACAAACGCACGCCTCACAGCTCTGCTGAAGGGAAGTTTGGCTCGGGGAAGTTTCCCCGAAACGACCTTGAGAGTGGCTCCGGCCCTCCAGGGGTCATCTGGAGAAAAAGGAGGGATGTCGGACGGCCGAGAAGAAGAAGAGGAGGAAGAATCTGGGGTTGGTCTTTAAACTGGAATAACGAATCCTTCTCATTGTGAAGTGACGGGCTCAGTGAAATCACAATCCCAGACGTGAAATCTATTGCTCTCAATCGATAGGGGCTTCGCGGTCCATCGGTCATCTGATTTAAACATTTATTCTCCGTCCCAGGAGAGGACTGTGTGCTTGGTTTCCATGCTGCCAAACATGGCCTCCAGCACTAGCCGAGAGAGGCTCAATCAATCCATCAATCCCCTCCTCCTCCTCTTCATTCTCCGCCTTCTCCTACTTCAGACCCTCCTTTTCCTTCTCCCAATCCTCCTCCTCCTTTTCCTCCTCCCCCAAACCCTCTTCTTCCTCCTCCTCCTCTTCCTCTACCATCTCCTCTCCACAACACCAGCAGCTCAGTTGACACAGGCTTGAAGCCTTTGGCTCTTGATGATTAACACATAATCCATCTGTTTCACACACACACACACACACACAGACACACACAGGCAAGCATTCACACAAAAACACACACAGATCCCATTTCAGTAACACACACAAACAGAAAATGTATGTATCTTCAGTCAGTCTGCTGCTTTCAAGCTGTAATGCTGTGGTTGTTCCTGGGGATGGGTGGTGTGTGTGTGTGGTCGGGGGGGGGGGGGGGGGGGGGGGGGTGGTGGGTTGGGGAGGGTGGTATTTATCAAAATCTCGGGGCTTACTTTTTTTGGCACGGAAATCCCTCAACAGAGACTGGGGTGGGGGGCAGGGGTGGGGGTAGGTTGGGGGGGGGGGCGATTGGGGGGGAGCGGGAGGGAGGGAGGGTGTCTCAGAGGAAATGTTAGTAAACACTGCAGAGTGGAGGAACACACTGTTGCCTTCTGTGATATTACTGTGCCATCTGGATACTACACAAGTACTGCAGGACTGCCACACAGACTGACAACTGCACAAATACTGCAGGACTGTCCCACGGACTGAGTACTGCACAAATACTGCAGTATTGTCACACTATACTGTCTAAGTACTGGGCAAATCATTCAGTACACACTGTACTGCTGTACCGTGTCATATAGTACTGTACAAGTACTGCAGTACTATATGCCCATGTGACCTCTCTTCTCCGAGTGATTGGCTGCTATGAAGACCATGTGTTCCTCTGTTCTGGGTGATTGACTGCTGAACAAGAAACAGAAGAAAAATCAATTGAATCAATATTTGGTGTGACCACACTTTGCCTTCAAACTGCATCAGTTCTTTTAGATACAATTGCACACAGTTTTTGAAGGAACTCAGCCGGCAGGTTGACCCACGCACCCTGAAGAACTAACCACAATTGCTTCTGTCTCTTCATGTAATCCGATGCTGCAGAATACATCAGGGGCCAATCAGATGCCTCTCTGATGGGATTGCATGCTGAATAAGTATCCGCCTGTATTTGTCAGCATTGAGGAGACCATCAATGTGGACCAAATCCCCAACTCCATCTGCAGAATGCAGCCCCGAACATGCAAGGAACCTCCACCGTGCTTCACTGTTACCTGCAAACATTCATTCTTGTACCCCTCTCCAGACCTTTCGGCGAACAAACTGCCTTCTGCTACAGTCAGATATTTCACATTTTGAGTCATGAGTCCAGAGCAACTGTTGTCATGTTCCTGCACCCCAGTTCTTGTGTTTTCGTGCGGAAGTCGAGTCACTTGGCCTCGTTTCCACCTCGGAGGTATGGCTTTTTGGCCGCAAGTCTTCCACGAAGGCCACATCTGACCAGACTTCTCTGGTGTGCCAGAGATTTTCAGTTTCTGCCAGTTCTGATCTGATGGCACTGCTGAACACGTGAGGATTTGCGGATGGAAGTGAGCAGGATGTGTCTTCCGTCTGCTCGGAGGGCACATCTGGACACCCCTGTCCGCCTTGAAACATCTGCCCGAGAGTGACCTTGCTGATGCGACCTTGTGTCTTGTGGCTGTGCTCAGTCGTGCCATGGTGCGTGCCTTTTGTCTTCAGCAACCTCACCTTGTTAGCTGAGATTGCCTGTTCCTCACCCAGTTGTATTCCTCCTACACTGCTGTTTCTGTTTCAGTTCTTGGTTGTGTTTCACCCTACATATTTCATTGATCATTGTTTAATCATGTACCGGAATATATGCCCCAAACAATCCCTGACTTTGTGTAAGTGTACCTAGAGGAATTGATGCCCAAATATTGACTTGATTTTTCTTCTGTTCACTCACTTTGTATTTAGTGAATTGATCATTATAATCTGTTACAGTAACATGTCTACTTTTGAAAGCATTCTTATTTTACTGAATTTTTTTCACGCCTGCGTAAAACCTTTGCACAGTATTGTATATAATGTGTATACATGCGGTGTATGTGTGTATATACTGCATACATACATTTATACTATTTATCTCACCCCTCTCTCTCTCTTCCCATCTCTACCTCCATCTGTCTGCCTCTCTCTCACAACACTGAATCAGTATGCAGAGTCAGTGATACATCGCCCTGACAAGACCCAAATCTGGTTCTTATATCGAGATTCTGTTTTCGTTGCTGCACTTTCTCTCTGCTGGCACAACGTGTTCTCCGACTGAAGCCAATCTCCCGGTAATGTGGCGGGACATACCAACGAAGAAGTTGTTTCCATGCCGACGGAGACATGAAGGTGTGTGATAATCCATGCCAGGAGTAATTGCACACAAACAGAGTTAACACAGGCAGGAAAAGAACCTGCAGGGTTTCTATTCTTTATCAAAAGGAGGATTTTCTTCAAGAATCGGAAGAAACACGGATCCTGAGCAGCTCTGAACTCTCCGAACTTCAACTTCAACCGCAAATAATGAGGAGTGATCTAGCACAGTACAGAGAGAAAGGGAGGGAGAGGGAGAGAGGGGGAGAGAGAGAGACAGGGAGGGAGAGGGAGAGGGAGAGGAGATAGAGAGAGAGAGAGAGAGAGGGAGGGAGAAAAAGAGAGCGGGACATTGAGGGGGAGGGAGAGGGAGAGAGAAGGGGGAGGGGAGGAATAGGGAGAGAGAGTGAGGAGGGGGGAGAGAGAGCGAGCGAGAGAGTGAACAATAGGTAGAAAGAGAGAGAGAGAGATAGGAATAGAGGGGAAAGGAAGGAGACATCTCTGAGACGACCCATCCTTCACCTCCTCCAGCACACACTGATCTCCTCACACCCCCCTCCCCTGTTTCTCCTCAAGTCATCACGGAAGTTTCCGGAGTCCTCCATCACTCAGTCGAGGGGCACCTGCCCGGCCTTCCCCATCCACCCAGACGCTCCAGGGTCCTAATGCCCTGCAGGTAGCTTGAGGACAGCTGTGGCCCTCAGGCCGGGGCAACGGGGGGCTAGGAGCCTGGTGAGAGATGGCAAAGCTATTACAGTTCAATTAGAGCTCATCTGAGGCTTCCACAGACCTTGCTCAGTCTCCACTGTCATTACACAGGCAATTGCACAGATGATGGCTTGTAATAGGAAATAACTGGCATTGAGGGAGACGAGGCCTGTGTGTTGGGAGCGTGTGCGTGCGTGTGAGTGTGTGTATATGTATGTGGTGTGAGGAGTGTGTGTGTGTGTGGGGGGGAGGGGGTTGCATGTTTGTGTGTGTGTGTGTGTAGCAGCCAGATAGGAGAAGGAAATGGGGGGAAATTAAATTGAGGTGTCTGGGGCCCTTTTCTGTTTCTTCCATCCAGGTTTGTTATATCAGGGTGTGTGTGTGTGCATGTGTGTGTGTGTGCGTGTGTGTGTGTGTGTGTGGAGCCATGTCTGTTACCATCTGTAGGTGTTTACTCTATAGAGGAGGATAGAGACACTGAAGTAAATGATGTGTGGAGAGAATGTACTCCCTTTTCTCCATGATAGTGCATCACTCCTCTCTCTCTCTATCTCTCTCTCTCTCTCTTTCTCTCTCTCTCTGTCTCTCTTTCTCTTCTCTCTCTCTCTCTCTTCTCTCTCTCTCTCTCTCTCTCTCTCTCTCTCTCTCTCTCTCTTCTCTCTCTTCTCTCTCTCTCTCTCTCTCTGTCTCTCTCTTTCTCTATCTCTCTTCTCTCTCTAACCTTCCTGCTTCCTTGCTTCCTTTCTCTTGCTCTCTTCCACCTTTTCTCCCTCCCTTTCCCCCCGTCTCTCTTCCTTTCCCCCTGCCGCAATGTCCCTGACTCTTTTTCTCCCTCCCTCTCTCCCTCTGACTCTCCCTCTCTACCCCTCTCTCTCCCTCCTCTCTCACCTCTGCTATCTCTCCTGTGCATCAACAGCTCTGTTATAACAACATGAAGATCTGAGGGCTGGAGGACAGACAGGCTTCCGTGGACAGGAGGGACAGTGTGTGTGTGTGTGTGTCCGGGCACAGGAGGACAGAACCGCGTCAGCTGGGTGTTCAGAGGGTGAAGGGCGCCTGCTGTGTCCAGGATACGAGGCCTCTCCATGGGCCAGACACCTCTAACAAGCAGCCTCCTTGCAGGCACGTGGATCACCGTGTGCCTGCCAAACCGTCAAAAGGAAAACGTCAATCTGTCAAACGGCTGGTTTGCTGTGATTAGTCATGGATTTTACGGAACCACGCATGCACACTCAAACATGCATACACACACACGTGTAGACACACAGACACGTACACTACACACACACATATAGATACACGCGCATACATCAACACACGCGCAGCATCCTCTCTGTCTTCCTGGTTGTTCTGGCAGGTAGTCAGTGTGGAAGGGGGGGGGGGGGCGTGGGGGAGGTGGAGGCAGGGGGACTAGGGGAGAGGAGTGGGGAGGAGGGGAGGGCGAGGGGAGGAGGGTGGAAGAGGGATGGCAGGGGGGAGGAAGGGGGATGTTGCTTCGTGTAAATGTGAACCAGGGATTCGAATATGCAAAAGTCAGCCCAGATGCTTGTCAGTATTAAAGAACTGGGTCACCTACTTCAGCTAGCCCAGACGGTGTGGGACCAGCATCCCCTCCCAGCGTCCTCCTCACCTGCTCAGCGTCAGAGGGAGCCCTGCTCTCTGAGAAGCAGAGAACACCAGCTAACTAACCCTAACCATCATTTACCTTAACCCTAACTTACCCTAACTAACCCTAATTTACCCTAACCCTAACTAACCCTAACTTACCCTAACCCTAGCTTACCCTTACTCCAACCTTATCTGGATAGATTTAGGGTTGTCCACCCAGTAATAATCCCCTGGTTCCATTCTCCGCACAGTACAAATTCTGAATTTCCCTTCGGGGATGGATACAGTTCTATCTAATCTAATCTAATCCTGGTGCCGGTCTTCGAGCGTTCATTAATATTGAAACAAAGTAATCATCAACAACAAAGATTCAAACCTGGGGTAAATAAAGCTTTGTTCAATTATGCAGAGAGTTAATAATTCAGCCTGTTGGCCTTGCTACATGTCAGCATCAGAGCTGTGTGGCCAACACTGTAACAATCATTAGCATAAAATCACATCTTAACTAGATACCCAAAAGAAAAAAAAGTTCGCAAAGAAAAGTAGCCTATACTCACAAAGCAAGATCCCAAACACGCAAAATTGTCTAAAAGTCTGTGAACATACTAAGTCTGTACCTTTCAAGAAAACTTACAATTGGGTAGAGTAAATATATATATATATATATATATTAGGCTTTCATTTAAACCATTACATCAGACTGAAGTATTGTTTTAGTCCTTTTATGAGCTGAGAACTGCAGAATCTTCTCTCTGGCTTGGTCTGGCAGGAGCAGTGCATTGTGGGATGCCCGGGCGTTCCTTCCTGGCAGGCACGGTGCATTTTGGGATGCCTGGCAGTGTGAACTGCAGCACCAGTCTCTCAGAGAGTCACAGGTCCCCCCCCCCAAGGGCCTTGACGTCACCACGACGACAACTAAATGATGAGTTGTCGGGCCAGAAATCTCACCTTGTCTCATTATCTCGAGGCTTACTGTTAGTTCTGAATGTTTTCGTGTCTCCCTGTTGTGGTGCCTGGAGATCAAAGAGCTGCTCGGGTGCTTCAAGGGGTCGGAGGTGCATGAAAAGTTTGCAGGTTCCGGAAGTTTCGTTCACTGGCAGTGCGTTGATCACTGGCAGCTCTCCTGAAAGGCTGCTCTCTGGCTGCACTCTCCATTCA